>BCNH02000005.1:15913013-16018562 GCA_001662345.2 Metrosideros polymorpha var. glaberrima
AATTATTAAAATATTATTATTTCTCCTCTAAAAGCATAAATTTTTTTCTTATTTTACTAAACGCATTTCTATTCTAGAAATCAACTTTTGGAGTAGAAGTAGAAAAATCAATTTCTGGCCAGAAGTTAATTTCTCTAACAAAATGGTTGCCATTCACTCCCATGTTTCTGGAATATTAATTTCTGATTACTAGACGAGTTTTCGACAAACAAATGCGTTTAATGATGTCACAAAATTTTTGTTCCCAAAACAGAAATACTTTTGATAACAGTATAAAATTCCTATTTTCCTTACGACGGCGGTAGCGGTACTAGTAACCGGTGGTGGCGACGGCACCAGCGAGCAGTGGGCGGCAGTAGTGGATGGATAGTGGTAGCGGTGGGGGATCGGTGGTGGTGGCTAGTGACTGGTGGCAAGCGGCAGAGGGGAAGGAGGAGGCAAGGAGTCATGAAAGAAAAGAAAGTGAGTCGTGAAGAGAGAAGAAAGAGAGAAGAATTTTGATTTCTATTTATGTCCTTGAAATATAGAAATAGAAAATTTTACTTCGCATTTCTGTTCCAAACCTATATTTGGACTAAAAATTTGTTCCATAAATTAAAAAATTAAATTGCGTTATCAAACGGATTTCTATTCCAAATCTATTTTTGAATTGTTTCTGGAACAGAAACAAAGAAACTGAATAATTATCATGTGCGCCCTTGGAGGGATTTGAAATGTGCATGAAATTGACTAGACCAATTCCTCTCAATCTTTTTTCTTGATCGCTTTCCCTTCATCCAAATGGGTTTCTGTTTTTTTTAAGGGATAAGTGCATTAAAGGTTCTAAAACTTTTTACGAAAATGTAATTGACTCTTAAAATTTGTCATAAAAGTGAAAGCGAGTCTTAAAACTTTCAAAAAGCGCAATTAAGTCCTAAAACTTATCGCCAAAATGCAATTGAGTTCTAACATTTTCAATAAGTGCAATCAACAGAAGGACTTGATGAGATAAATTTGACAAGTTTTAGGATTTAATTATACTTTTTAAAAGTTTTAGAACTTCTAATGCATTTATCCCATTTTCAACCATCTCTTTTCCCTCCGGATCTCTCCTAACAAATAGAGTGGAAGTACATCGGATAAGTTGGGTAATTTTCTCGATAAAGTTGTCCCGCTGTTTATATTTATGGATCAATATCGAATGCATAGCCTGTGTAATCTATTTTCACACAACACTAAGGACCATTGATTGGGGGGAATATTATTATTATTATTATTTTTGATAACCCAAGGAACCCTGCACGGCCGGCAGCCGGAGGGTAAAAACCCTAGGGGCGGCACGTGCCACCACCACACACGTGCCACCGGGTAAATCACCCTGCGGCGCCTGGGATTCGAACACTCTACCTTTTGCGAGAGGAAGAGTGCTCGCTCCAGCGACGCCACCCAGGTGGGTGGTAGGGGGGAATATTATTTTATTCACATAAAATGAAAAAGAAAAATTCTTCACTTAAAAACAAATTTTCTTTTTTGGATTAATCACCTCCTAAGGTCTACCAAATATTATTCCTACAAATGTTGACATATACTCCAAAAAAGGAGTTTGGATCTAGCTTGGTACTGGTAGAAGGCGTTGAAAGTGGATGGAGTCTTTCATATACTTTTGTTTATTTAATATCCAATAAAAAAGAGAAAAATAAATTGAAGAAAGGGAAGGGTCTTTTGTTGGTTAGCCTAACCTCAACCTGAGCAGCAGAAAAGACGAGAACCCATACATCATCCCCTGTTTCTTTTTTTGGCCAATAATAATAAAAGTGAATCTGCATAATCTATTTCCATAATAAACATATAAAAGAATAAAATAAGCAAAAATTATCCACATTTTAGGTAGAGAATTTTATGGGCCCTACAATATAATCTCAGCCACAAGAATTTGAATCGGATTTTTTTAAAAAAGAAGAAGAAGAGAGAATTCATCTGTTAAAATTGCGTAATTGCTTGAAGAATATGTCTGCCATGCATGAAGAAATAATTATCCAAATATGACTACTCTCTTTATATGAAGTGGGCTTTGCGTTTTTTTAGTAGCGTTTCCAAACTACCCCTACATCCACTAACAAAATGATAAAAAAACAAACATGTAATTACCATTTTAATAAATAAAGAAAATTAGCCTCTGCTATTGAAACTGCGACTAGTTCTTGTGACGAATATCACTAATACAAAATGAGCTTGAGCGAATCATAAGTTTAATTATATAAGGTAAGATAGAAAAGGTGTTTCTCTACTAACACGATCTTAATTTTTATTAATTTGGTTCTTCACATGATATCCCCACGTTCTCCTTTTTTATTTAATTAATTATACTTTAATTAAGATTTTCATGGGCAAATGGACACTGTATTAATTTGTCAATTGTCCGTCAGAAAGAGCTCGCAGTGATTGTTGGGTCGTTCTTTTAAGGCCTTTGCTTTAAAACTTTAGACTATTAATAAATAAAAATTACATAATAATAAATAACATTGAACGTCTTTAGGTAAAGATTGGAAAATATCTTACTGATTTTTAGGATTTGATGAAAATGGAATCTTTAATGCTAACCCAGCACAAAGCCCGTGCCCTTTCTGCGGGAAGGCAATCATGAGTACACGAAGTTCCCAACAGCCAACGAATTTGTTGCTATATACTATATTCTTTAGAAAAATATTTGGTATACTAAGATTAGTTTACAGAATTGATTTATAAAATAATGTGTTAATATTCTAATTGAGTAATGAGTACATCCCACTTGCTTAATGACCGATTTTAGTTTGTGACATCATTATTAGTACATCAATATTTTAGACATTCTTACTGTATCTAGTATTCTTAGTTTGGGTGATTTGTTTGAAAATGCAAATTATAGATTTTTAAAATTAAGAATGCAAATCAATTACACAGATGAAAACTAAAGATGGTTTTTGAAATTTTCGCCAAAGTAAAATGAAACTTTGTCGATCATCATCAATTATGTAAGCTGCCCATGTGACAACTTGAAATTACCTGTGCGACAACTTTAGCTAGATTACAATTTTCAGTAGGGATTATTATATTTTTCCAGTAACGATTCGAAATTTAGTTGCACTGATTAAAAGATTTAGGATGTGGCTGCTGGAAAATAAATCTCCACCTCATATTAATGGTACCAACCAAATATTCTCCTTTCATTACATCTTTGGATATAAAAATGTAAAGTGCTTTTTGCGGTTTTATCTACCAAAAATGGGCTACAGACATCTACAAAAATTCCTTTAGAGATGGGGTAAAATGAGGAGGCCCTCCCAAACTTATGATGCCTTAATGTCAAATTATCACAAATAGCCCTAAAGTCAGGGAATCACATGCATTAATCTCTCTAATTCTACTTACTAAATCTTTATGCTTATAGACTCGCAGGTCATTAATTACGAAAAAAATCCTATTAACCTCATTAATTTAGCGATACACGAATCGATAATTGTTTATACATGAGAGTATGGAGAATCAAACATGTGCCATATTTTTAATCCACACACTAAAATTTCATTTTCTAACCACTACACGCAGTTTTCTATTGTACCAAAGCAATTAAGTTTCTTATATTATTATGGCCTATTGGAATTAAACCCAATATATTTATGCATGACCCCCCCCCCCCTTTAAAGGATAACAATATAAATGATCCATGAACTTTGAGCTAATGTATTCGCTGAACCTTTAATGTGTACAATATAGTCCTTGAACTTTAGCCTAATATGCAATATATTCCTTAAACTTTTAATTTGTTCAATATGGTCCATAAACTATTGGTAAATGTTTAATGTAGTTCCCTAAACTAAATGAAATGTTTAAAAGTTCAAGGCCACATTGAACATTAGACCAAAGTTCATAAACTATATTGAACAAATTAAAAGTCCAGAGACGACATTGCATATTAGATTAAAGTTAATGAATCATTTATGTCATTTTTCCTTTTGCAATTAAGAACTTTTCGAGCAATGGGTTTCTATTGACCAAGCTAATGTCTTACTGAATAAATCAAGTCAAATGTGGGAGTTAGATGCTAGTTAAACATGAAGGGGCTGCTCTAAAGTCTCAATCACCTCAGCCCAACGAGGTGGAAGAGAATTTCAGTAGCTAGGCGGCTATTGAATTAAGCTAATGGAAAAAAAAAATTGATTTGCATTAATTGGAGATAAACAAGAAAACCCCTTTAAAAAATGGATAATAATCATAAGAAAAGAAAATTTTGCAAAAGTCTATAATTCTTAGGAAAAATGCCACAAAAAATCTCAAACTATACCCATTGTAATACTATAACATAAAAAATCCCAAATTATGCAAACTATGACTCATTTATCATAAACTTTTTTTTATATAGAAAAACCCCTAAACTTGTGCCTATGTAACACGTTTACTATTCGTCAAGGTTTTGTTAGATGATTTTTTAGACAAAATAATATCCACGTGAGTTCTATGTCAACACTATTTGCTTATGTCAACATTATTTGCTTTTATGGCCTCTATGAGGTAGATTTTTAATGATTCTTATTGGTAGAATTTTGATGCAAAAGTGCAATTTAGATATAAAATTGTCACGAAAGTCTAATTAAGTCCTAAAATTTGTCACGAAAGTGTAATTGAGTCCTAAAACTTTTAAAAGTACAATCAAATTTTAAAATTTGTTAAATTGGTTCAATTAAGTCATTCCGTTCATTGTACTTTTTGAAGGTTGTAGGATTCGATTGTACTTTTGTGACAAATTTAAGGACTTGAAAACATCTTTTTAAAGTTTTAAAATTCGATTACACGATTGTGAAAAGTTTTAGAATATTTAACGCACTTATCCTCGAAACATATGAGAGAGAGAAATCTTGTTAAAGACGGCAACCTTTCTTCTTGGGGTGTCTGCGACTCTGCAGATCTCATCACTCTCTCTGTCCATCTCCTCCTCCTGTTGGCTTTGTTCTTCTTGTTTTTTCTCCAAAGGTCTGTTCCTGTTTAGCCTCCGTCTCTGATCGAACCCGTCTCTCGGTGGGCCCCACCTCTGACCTCCTGTCTGGCCCCCCGCCCACCCCTTCTTTAACTCGAGAGACCCATCATGATCTCCACGCTCTCTCTCACCACCCTCTTCCTCCATTCCTCTTGATCTGAAACACGCACACACTCTTCCTCTCTGTAGAAAACAAGAAACAGGACAGCGATGATCCAGCTTCTGTTCACGGCGATATTCGCCGAAGCGTTGCTGACACTGCTGTTGCTGTTCAAGACGCCGCTGAGGAAGCTCGCAATAATGGGGTTGGATCGGGTCAAGCGCGGCCATGGCCCGGTGGTGGTCAAGACGGTGGCCGCGACGGTATGCGTCGTGCTGGGCTCGGGCGTGTACAGCATGGTGAAGATCCAGAGGCGTTGGGTCGAGGACGGCGCGGCCAATCCGACGGACCAGGTCCTCATGGCCAAGCACCTGCTCGAGTCCACTCTCATGGGTGAGTGATTGGTTCTTGGAATTTCTGGTCTTGATCGGTGAAAATGCGATCTTTTTCCATGTGGGTGTGTGTGTTTCTGGATGATAGTCGCTAAAACGTTCGCAATTTGATGGCTCGGATTGAGAATTTTGACGGTTAGATTCGGGTTCGATTCGATTTAATGTAGTCCTCTTGGATGAGACCAGTTGTTCCTCGGTGAATTCGAATTGGTGGGTGCCGGTTTTCGAGCGAATTGGAGAGGTGCGGAAGCGAAGGCCAATAGAATGAGAAGAAAGTGAAAGGAAAGGGTTGATTGCCAAGTAATTAGGTGCCTAGTTTTGATTCTGCTTTGGTTTTGTCATTGGCATTGGTGGATGATCTTGTTTGTGCATTCTAGACTTGGAGGAAACTAGCCATGTTTTGATACGACTCCTTATTCTGTTTGAGTGAACTGGATTGGATGGTTTTGGTGGATTGATGGAAATGTTGTGGTTTTGGCGGATCACCCTGTATTGCCTTTGCATCTCCATGATCCCCTAGTGTTGGTATCTGCGGGTTGTCTTAATTGTTATTGAGACATACATCTGTTTGGAATATTCTTGGGCTGCATCGCATTGATTCAACAACCACTTTTAGCAAGGATGGGATTTCTATCGCCAGACTAAAAAAATTTTCTTTGGGAAAAAGAAAAATGAGTGCCCAATCGCTGTGATGGCCAATGCAGCATCTCTGTTTTCAATTTTGGGACATGATGGTGGGAAACCTTGAACAACAATTCTTGCAGCATATAATCGAAATAATTCTATATTATTTATAGAGGGATTCAATATTATTGTGCTTATAGTACCTGATAATCAGTTGATTATGCCTTGTTAATTTTACAGTATGAACCTTGAAGCTGTCGAGTCTTCAATTAATTATGTCATTTTGGTAGTCTTCTCGATACGAGGATGAGGATTAGCAGAGACAAAGACTGCGTCTGTGCTAATGTAAAAAAGTTAATTTGTTGTCTAACAATTTGAATCGCTCTTTAGAGTACCTCATATTATGCGTATAATGTCTCTCTATGTCTGACTCGTAATTGTGGGTTACTCTACAACATGATTCAATCAAATTATGTCATTTTGGTAGTCTTCTCCATACGAGGATGAGGATTAGCAGAGACAAAGACTGCGTCTGTGCTAATGTAAAAAAGTTAATTCGTCGTCTAACAATTTGAATCGCTCTTTAGAGTACCTCATATTATGTGTATAATGTCTCTCTATGGCCGACTCATAATTGTGGATTACTCTACAACATGATTCAATCATATATAGGTTTCTTCTGAGTTACAACAGTGTCCCTTTCTATATTGTCCTTGCAACTCGTTGCTGGTGTTGCTTGTCATGAAAGTGATTCATCTGGGCCATTATGTATCACTCCCATCTCGTGTTGCGCATTTGCCTTTCACTGCAGAACTTGTGTTTCAATGGGTGGTTTTTTTGCAGGAGCCACCTTGTTCCTTGCTTTGATGACAGACAGACTGCATCACTACATCAGAGAGCTCCAATTACGAAGGAAGAGCGTGGAGGCTGCGAAGAAACAGACCCGAACCTTTGAGGATGGGAAAAACGGGAACTCAGAGGAGCTCAAAAACTTGGAGGAGGAAACGAGAGCCTTGAGAGAGAAAGTCAAGCAGCTGGAATCGGATCTAGAGACAAGGACCAAGGACGTGCATGCCGCGGAAGCCAACTCAGTCGCTCTGAGGAAACAATCAGAAGGGTTCCTTCTCGAATACGACCGTCTGCTCGAGGAAAACCAAAACTTGCGGAACCAGCTGCAATCGCTGGATCAGAGATTGTCGCGTTCCGGAAGCAAGAAGAACACCTGAGAGGCTAACTAATCTTTTCGGTGTGGACATAAACTGTTCATTTTACTCTGTTCTTGGTTTCATTTTACTCGTTTCTTGTTTTCTTAGTGTGTATATTTTGGAAGCTGAGGCATTTGTTCAGGTTGGTTATACCTGTGGTTGAATTACATTTGGGTTTTGTTAGGATGAAGAGAATGACAAGGAAAAAAGGGGACAAAGGTTGGAACAGGAAGAAACGATACGAATTTATTTCTCCTGTGCCTTTCTTGGTGCCGGATTATATTTCTTGTTTGGTTCATTACACTTCAAACCTTGAATGTAAGGAATTTTCTTCTTCATTTGTCTGCTCATATTTCTCATTTTGCTCCTCCTCATCTAGTTAAGTTGTCTCAGATAGTAAAAAGTATGTCGCCCCCGGGTCTTCTATGGGCTCTCAACGGGTCATTCTGTAATATGTCGTGTTGTATTCGAGTTTATTGTGTCATAATTTCTGTACAAAGTGCATGAGCACAACCGGGTAAGTTTGCTTCGACGCTTACTTTACTTGAGCGGCATAATTAACCTTCAATCCCGTCTCGACTGTTTGAAGAGTGTCTGATTCTTCATTACCAGTGGTCCAGTACAAAGAAAGACATAGGTCTGATAGCTTTTACCTTCTCCTTCAAGCTAGCTGATCTTATTCTCTGAGGTGCCAAAAGAGACGATGTGATTTGCGTTCATGATCCTTAACCATTGAAAGCTCTGTTTCCTCTGGGTTTTCTTCCTCGGGAAGAATCAGACAAGAACATGTGATGATGCTGGGGATGATTCGGTACGTCCGTTCGCAGAGAAGAGATGACTTTCATGCCTACTTATGTACGAGGAGTGCTTCAGGAAAACCGTCCATTTTGCACCACCCTGCAAAAGAGTAGCCCTCAAAAGTGTCCGTCCTTGTCAGGAGGCGATCCGTTGCTGTCATCGGTCCCGAATTAACGAGCTTATATCAGCGGTTCATAGCAATTCAGAGCATGTTTCCTGCTGCGCATGGACATGGGAGGGTGCTCAGATGCACTGGCGACGAACGAGGCGGTCTTACTCAGACTTGATCTACGTGGTCTAGCATGATCATGGCCATTGATCAAGTGAGTCTCACTATGTGGTCCACACAATCGATAGCTATGATCATGTTAGTCTATCATGACCCGATTTTATGTAACATTTTTTTATAGGGGAATCATTTTGAATGAAATTGAGGTGCATAGTATGTGTGAAAGAGATAATTACTCTGCACCAACAATGTGTTGGCTGAGATGATAAGGAAATGTAGTTGTCAAGATATGCCACTATGCATGTGTGTGGTCAAACGCATATCAAGCTTGTGAATTCATCAAATTCAACATGCAACATACACTGATATAGTTTTGATCGGACCCCTTATTTAAGTCTCTCTCTCTATATGCAAATGCAAAAAACGTTCACGTTGGATGGCCGGCGCTAACTGGATCGCCATAAAAGTGATTTCTAGCCAAAATTGATAGGATGAACTACATTGGCAAATCGTCAAAATGTTTTGGATTAAATTGGTAAGATTGAAAAGTTTAGCACTAAATTGGTTGCCGTATAATAGGTTTAAGACTTTTTGGGCAATTATCTTCATAATTGTAATGGACTATCATAAAACGTCTCATATATAGCGAGTCTTTGTATAGCTAACGTAAGGTAATTTTGCTATTCGTGCATTTTGCATCTGATTCTGCCACGTCAAGTTGTATATCGCACCTGAAAGTTTCATGTTGTGTTTCATATTTGTACATAGATTTTGATACTGGAGACACACTTGATGCAAAGGCCAGAAAATGTTTTTTTTTTCTTAATTGGATATGGTTCTAATTATTTTGACAATTGGCTTTGGGATTAACAAAATAAAAAATTAACAAAATTGGTGATGTTAGGGTCAATGAAAACATGTTGTACAAGGACAAATCTGTGGTAGAATCTAGTATGAGAAAACCAATAGGAAAAGTACCATAAACTTATTATATTGGTACCAATTTAGTTCGAAAATTTTGAATTAAACCATTTAATCCGAAACCTTTAAACATTGGTACCAATTCAGTTCATTCGACCAATTTAAGTCAAAAATTGTTGATATAGACATGAACGTCAACCATCCTACGTGGCATAATTGACGCTAATGTTAACAATTTATTATTATTTTTTCATATAATTTTTTTGATTTTTTTCCTTTCCCTTCTCTTTTTGCTTGTGGTCAACAAGGTTTGGCCTCATCTGGGTGAGGGTTGGCCTTGCCAAGCCGCGCCTGAGGCGAGGGCGAGCACTGATGAGACCCCCTCGCCGCAACTCGCCTGGGCGAGGGTCGGCTTCCTCCTTGACATGAGGTTGACCCTTGCCCATGCGAGGCTCGCCGGGCCTTGCCCTCTGCCAAGTGAGGCGCGGCGAGGGTTTGCCTTGCCGATGCTCGCCCTTACCTCACCTAGGCACGCCCTAACGAGGCCAACCCTTGCCCTTTGAGAACATGATAAAACACTTTCATTGCCCTTTGACCTCGCTCGGCAAGTAAATGATCGCACTTGCGGTCCAATCCGTTTGCTGTATATGTAAATCCTATATGCGAAAATATGCCCGAATTTTTCCACATTAATTGGGTGACAATACTTGACAATTTTTTGTCAGCTAGTTGATGCCAGTTGTAATATTAAAGATAAACGGAAACCAGTTCATGCATGAAATCTTCTCAAGCATATCATTAAAAAAAAAATGAAAAGGACATCTGCTTTAGCTCCATTATAAGGCAATATAACAAAGTCTACTTATCTTAGGACTGCGTTGATCTTTTAATTTTCTATTACGCCTGTGTTTATTTGTTGCTATTAGTTTATTTTTAACTCTTGTTTGTTTGTGCATTTCCTCTCCATGACGTCACCCTCGTTCCCTTAATTCAGTATTATTTATTTTTTTCCTTGTCGTCATTTTGCACGCGACAACGTCCATTTTAAGGAATCCTTTCTTGGACCAAACTTTCAAGTGTTTATTATATACGAATATTTAAGGTGCAGATATTTCGCGATCATACTCTTTGACAATACATAAAGTTTTCTTTGACGAACGAAGTTATGAACCGAAGTTATTGGTTAAGTATAAAAGGCTTGTTTGGGATAGGTTAAATTTTTTTAGTGTATCCTTTTAGAAAAAGATTTTTCATATGTAGGCCATGATATTAAGGGCGTGAATGATAAAATTTATGTTTCAAAAATCAATTTCTGGAAAGAAATTGATTTTTCTATTTCTATTTCAGAAATCAATTTTTGAGCAAAGAAATGTGTTTGATAACGATACAAAATTTCTATTCCCAAAATAGAAATTCGTTTGATAACAATATAAAATTTCTATTTCCTTGACAGCGGCAATCGATGGATGCTGGCGACGGTTGGTGCGTGGCTGTTGGCGGCGACCGGTGGCGGGTGGTGGGCTGAGGCAACGGTGATCGGGGGTGGAATGTGGGTGGAGGCGACGGTTGGTGGCGATCGGTGGCGGGTGGTGGGAAGCAACGATGAGCAACGGCGGGCGGTGAGGGTGGCGGCGATCGGTGGGCGGGTAGTGGATGGCCGGCGGCGGCGATGGTCCGCGAGCAGCGATGGTGGGTAGTCGAGAGAGAGAGGAGAGCGAGTCGTGAAGAGAGAGAGGAGAGAGAAAATTTCTGATTTCTGTTTCAAATATCAAGAAGTTGACAATTTTAACTTCTGATTTCTGTTTCAAAATGATTTCTAGAATAGAAAATTGTTCTAGAAATAGAAAAACGAAATTGTGTTACCAAACGAATTTCTATTTCAAACCTGTTCCAGAATGATTTATGGAATAGAAATTCTGTTCCATAAATTTATTCATGTGTAGCCTTACACGCCAAGTATTGATATGGAGGTGACCTAAACACAAGCTATTAGCCAATGTTACTTCCTCTTGTTTGTTTGTGCATTTCGCACATATAACGATGATTCACTCGAGAAGAACATAATTTGGGTGTTGTCTCATGTACCATTTGGGAAGAAGGCATTGCAGAATAAGTGGGTGTATGAGATCAAGGAAAAACCTATGGCAGCAAGTGGTACAAGGTGAAATTTGGAGTAAGAGGTCTTCTACAATAGAAAGGAATTGATTACACATATATTTTCTCTCTAGTTGTAAAGTTTACTACTATCAGGCTGGTGTTGAGTATTGTTGACTAAATATTTTCATCTAAAACAATTAGATGTGAAAACCACACTTGTCCTTGGTGACTTAGAGGAGGATATTTACATGGTATAACCAGAAGGTTTTCAGATTCTTGGCAAACATATGTCTGCAAAGCTAAATAAAAGTTGTGTGATTTGAAACAGGCTAGTAGATGGTGGTATAAGAAATTCGACACCTTTATGAGTGATAACGAGTTCACTAATCATTACTGTTACTTCAAGAAATCTAATAGCTGCTATAGTATTTTGTCGTTGTATGTGGATGATATGCTTGCTGCAAGATCTAACATGAGAGAGATCAACGGACTGAAGCATCAATTGCCAAAGGAGTTTGAAATGAAGGACTTGAGAGCAACAAATTAGATACTTGGGATGAGGATCATGCGAAATAGATTAGAAGTTCTAAAGTTGTCTAATGAAAAGTACATTGAGAAGGTGCTAGATAGATTGAGAGTTCAATATACAAAGCCCAAAATCAATCCTTAGGGAAGTCATTTCAAACTCTTGAAGGAGCATTCACCAAAGACAGATGAAGAACAAGAGTACATGGCTATGGTGCCTTATACACGGCTACGGTGCCTTATGCGTTAGTTGACGACAGTTTAATGTATGCCATTGTTTGTGCCATACCAAACATAGCTCATGCAGTGCAAATTGTGAGCAGATAGATGGCCAATCTAGGAATGAAGCATTGGGAAGCTATAAAAGAGGCTACTAAGATACCTAAGAGGCACTTTAGGTATGACTTTTTGTTTTATGAAAAACAATGCGACTTTACAAGACTTTGTCGATACAAATCTTGGTGGTAATATGGACAATAAGAAGAGCACCGGGGTTACATTTTTATATTTTAGGTGGCACTACAATAAGTTGGATGTCAAGATTTTAGAAATGTGTCCCTCTCAACCACTAAAGCACGGTATATTGCTATATCTAAAATTGGCAAAGAAATAATTTGGTTGAATAATTTTTGAAGCAGAAAGGCAAGGAGCATGATAGCAATGTTACTTTTGGTGATAGTTAGAGTGCTATTTGTTTTGCAAATGATTCGGTATTTTACTCAAGGAAAAAAGCACATTGAGTTGAAGTATCATTGTATTCATGAACTGATAAATGATAGGACATTTTCATTGAAGAAGATCCTTGGTACAAAGAATCCAGCATATATGTTACTCACAGGGGTCACCATTGAGAAACTGAGGTTGTGTGTTGCCTCAGTTGGCCTCCATGGTTAGTGATGAGGAGGTGTTGCCACACTAGGGCAATTTAGGTTACAAGGACAAGTTGAAACTATGAGATACTATTTTCGTTTCGAAGATTAGCCTCCAAGTGGGAGATTCATGAAGTTGTTAAGTCTGATAGAGGAAAGTGCTGTCAATAGGGTATACATGTAATTTTCACTGTAACTTTGTATGCCTTAGGCTCTTGTTATTTATTTGGGCGATTTCTTTTGTAATTATAAGTTGGTAGCGATAGTAAAAAGATTGCTTAGTACACTATCATGATTTTTTTCCTTTATGATTTTGAAGAGTTTTCCATGTAAATATTCATGTCTTCTCCAATTGAGCATGGGTCTTGATTAAGACACCGAACTTACACCAAGCCGTCTGATTACATAGATACCAATTGAGATAATGTGCATAACCAAAAAATGCACATTTGATCGCACAGCTGTAATGGAATATCATAAAGTGTCTCATCTTTAAGCAAAGTGCTCTAAGGAGTATGTTAGAGATAATTAAGATATTTCCTTTGGTTCTCTGCATCTCTCAGGATTATGCATATATCTCCCTTGATTGTGCATATCTCTGATTGATTATAAAGGATAAAGCCTATAAATAGGCTCATGTACTCTTTACTATGACACATAGAATAAATTTCACAATTCTTTCTTCCGCATTATTCTTATCAGTCAGTGTTGCAATATCAAAGATGAGCAGAAACCAGTTCATGCATGGCATCTTCTCAAGCATAATACAAGACAATGGAAAGGACATCAGCTTTAGCTCCATTCTAATATATTAGTCACTCTAGTTTCATTTGTTGCTATTGGTTTATCATTAACTCTTGCTTGTTTGTCCATTTCCTCTCCATTCCGTCACCCTCGTTCCCTCAGTTTTTATTTTCTATTCCCGTCATTTTACATGTGACGACGTCCATTTTAAGGGTATTTTCTTTTTACCAAACTTTGAAGGGTTTATTATTTTATGAGTATTTAATGTCTAGATGTTTCGCGATCATGCTATTGGACAATGCATGTAGTTTTCTTTGACGAACGAAGTTGAAAGCTGAAGTTATTAGTAAAGTATAAAAGGCTTGTTTGTGTTAGGTTAAGTTTGTGAGTGTTTTCTTCTAAAAACTTATTTCAAACTTAGGCTATGATCTTTTAGTAGACGCCGTATTCAATCAAAGACTAATTTAATATTGCCTGAATGTTGCCATTTGTAGCTATGAGAGATAGAGATTTGCACGCCAAGTATTGATATGGAGCTTGACTAAGGTGAAACTTGATTCTAATACCATGTCGAAAAGTCCACCCTAAAAGCGAAGTCCATAAGTGGAGGGAGACCACATGTACATAAGAGCGTGTAAATCCTATGCACATGTGATGTGGGTTACTTTAACATCTTGGATGAATGATATTTTAAACTTGATGAAGGCCACATTTGACAAAGATTCTGCTATACGAAGTTTTTGAGTGATGAACAATCTATTAACAATCAATACGACGTTGCTTTAGTTTTAAAGGAAGAAGTTGTAATTGCATCCCCTAGAATTTGGCTAATTTCTTTCTAGGTAATTTATTCATGGATGAACCGACATATTTGAATCTCTCCTACCTATTAAAGATTTGAATCAAGAAATTAAAGATGATGAAGGTAGAAGAAACGAGTTTCCTTAGCCCAAGTTCGAAGTGTACACCCGGATCATCTCATACTACACAACCCCGTCGCGCGCGCAGAGAGAGAGAGAATCGACGGGCTACTAATATTCCCCCCGATATGAATAGTACATGCACTAAGATTTCCGAAAGAAAAAAGAAAAACAGTCATGGCAGTCGCTCTGTGAATGACCTAAAGGTGCAAAACCGCCGCGACCGACGTCTATAGCATTCCTTAACCCGTCCTCAATCATAAACGCGAGTCGGGAAACCACCTGAGCGGCTAATTCCTCGCCCGCTTCCCCTTGTCGAAGCGCAGAATCGGGTCGTCCTCGCGGAAGAGCCTCTCGGTGTTGAGCGCGGTGAGCAGGATCAAGCCAAGAAGAACCAGGAACGAGAGCGCCGACAGCACGAGCATGAGCCCCGCGGCGACCGCGCCCTTCACTTGCTGCGCGTACTCCGACGACGCCAAGGCGAGAAAAGTCAACGGGAACGAGTAGGCCCACCATGCAATGTTGAATTTCCTCATCGATTTCTTGAAGAGCGCCGGTCTGCATGCCTGTTTCGACACCCCAAGACAACCCTGGCTTAGTATTTTAAAATTTTGCCTAGGTTTATGTCAACTGAATCCCTTGTTTAATTGTCACTTTTGATATTACGCCATCTCTTTGAAAAGCAGTCGGCCAAAGCTTTAAATATTAGAGACTTTTGGAGGTAAAAATAGATGATGAGTATTTTATAATTGGGATCAAATCTCACGCAAGACAGTTGCGTAACCCAGTTACCTAATTGAAGGGGGGAAATAGTTTATTTAATATTTATTCAATGAGCTTGACATTTTAGAGCCGATTTCCAGGTACACAATTTCTTTTCCAGGAATAATCTGATAAAGGGGACAAAAGAGAGAGGAAAAAAAGAGACATCATAGGAAATTATGTACCGCGTGATTTGTGCTAGCCACTCAAAATTAAAATGTTCCCGTCCAAGGGAGAAAAAAAAGATTAGTCGAGCTTAATGACTAGTTTTGTCTACGTCAACATCGGAGGCACCTCCTTACTTTTGGACAAATTTGCTTGCATAAGCATCTCCTCCTATTTATAAATTTTAGGTACATATCAAACATCTAGCGATGGGTCGACAACATTTGATCCCCGGATCAATACTAGATTCTATATCTTATTCTAAAGAACAACTTCCTTTCGTTTTCTTATTTCCCCTTGTTTCTTTGTTTGTTTGTTTTTTTAATTTCATGAAGTTAGCAAAGTTGGTGATGCTATTTATTTATTTATTGGCAAAATCCAAGCCCTTTCATATGGTTATGATCTACCAAGTTATAAGTATTTTGGAGAAACGCTTGGCGCCAAATCACCTCTTTATATTAAGCTTAGTCATTTTGGTCACAGATGAGCCTATTCCTGTAGCATGAAAGTGATATGAAGTAACTACTAGAGAGATGAAGGAAGGTAAGTATTAGTTACCAGGGAGGTAAACAGAAAGAGGGAGAGGAAGAAGAGCATCTTCGACCCGATGTCGAACCCTCCCGAGATGGACTTCCAAGCAATGCTTGCCATGCTCGGCGCCGCGAAGAACAGGAAGAAGACCGGCCTCAACATCGCCGGCAGCTTATCGCCACCCGACAACCGTTGGTACAAAGTAACGAACAACACGAGATAATGCGCCATCCCCAGCGAGAACATGCAGACCGCGCTCTCGCGCCACCCCATCTCGGCCGCAGCCCGCGCGCCCACTAGGTTCCCCACCACCGAGAGCTGGCTGGTCGGGTTGGCCACCATCGACAGGAACCGCCTCTCGGTCGTGAACCACTGCCCATACACCTTTATGTCGAGCAAGATCACGGGGACGGCGAAAACCCACCAAAGGACCAAGTACAACCTCGTTTTCGGCAAGTCCGACGTGAACTCCGTCGATTGGAGCAACACCAGCCATGTTATCCACGGCGCGAACAAGTAGTTCACTCCCACGTGGTGCTGAAACTCCGCCCTCACCAAGCCAAAATGAAAGAAACATCGGAGGATATAGAGGAAAGAGAGGGAGATTTGGACTAGCAGAGCGAAGCCCCAGAAGATCAAGAAGGTCAAGTGAGGGATTAAATGAGATAGATGTCTGAGAGGCAGCGAGTCATCGGATGGGTGGCGGAGGATTTTCCATAGCAAGGCATGGCTTGCGAGGGAGAGGCTTATGCGGAAGTAGCCCGCGTGGAGCCGGGTCAAGATGGTCGATTTGAACGGCTTCGCGACGGCGACGAGGTGGTGGTCGGGGGTCCTCACACGGGAAAAGTCGATCACCGGTTGGAGCGGCGGCTCGTACCGGAGCTCCGGCTCCATTCGATGCGGAAATTGTGGTAGTGAAGTGATGTCTTCTCTAAGGTATTGGACGCTTTGTGTTCTTGCTCCGGTCTGGACGATATATAGAAATTTGTGGACGGTTCATATAGGGAATCAAGTCAAGTACGGAACGAGTTTATATTTTTCTTTTTTCTTTTTTTCTCTTTTTGATTTGACATTTTTCCGTAAACGACGGATTTTTTTAGTGAAGTTTATTCAAACAACTTGATCACAGTTTAATAAATATTCAAGAATATATGCCTAAGGACGATGCAAATGGACGGTTTCGCACAAGAGCAACTTGACGAGGAGATCCTCCCGCCCTTCGTTGAGTATTACCGCGCGTTTCGTTCGTGTCGAATATTTCTTTTTTCTTGACAATGAAAGCTATCTTGATTTAACTATCGGTGTCACGTCGTGATCATGACTCCCGTGCATTTTGACATTACGTTTCATAAATCAGATTCATGGTACACTTAATAAAGGAAAAATTATCAAAAAAGTCATATACATATTACAATTGTGTCAATTCAATACTAAACCTGTTGCAATTATGTTATTTCAATCTTAAACATTTTCATGTTTTGTCAAGTGAGTCAATCTGACCAATTTTAACTGGAAATCGCTGACATGGACGCTGATTGTCCTACGTGGCATAGACGATGCTGACATGGACATTTTTATTATAATTTTGAAATTTTGAAAATTTTTTTGAATTTGCTTTTTACTTGTTTTATTTTTAACTTAGGGCCAGCGAGATCGCCAACCAAAAGCGATGGCCGCAACGCCCTTGTTTTCCTCAAGTGAGGGCCTTGGCGTCCTCGACTGGCCCAAATCTGGTAAGATATGGGATGGGTGAGGGACTGCGAGCCCTCACTAGCCAAAGCAAGGTCGTGATGCCCTTGCCCAAGGTCAATGAGGGCTGACGCCCTCGCCTGTGGTCGGTGAGGGTTGGCCAGCGACTTACGTTAAAAAAAAAGTTAAAGAAAAGAAAAAAGGAAAAAAATCATTAAAAATTATTTAAAATGTCTATGTTAGCAATTTCCGGCCAAAATTGGCTAGATAGACTCAATTAGAAAAATGTGAAAATATTTATAATTCAATTGACACAATTAAAAGATTTAGGACTAAATTGACACAATTGCAATAGGTTCGTGAATTTTTTGGTAATTGTTCCCTTAATAAATCGGTTAACGTGCCAATAACATTACTCATAGAAAGCTTCACCCATGTCATGGTCATTGTCTACCATTCAACATGATTTGGTTATATTAACCACTGGAGGCTGCCCTAGTGGCCACATTTCCCATTTGAGAAGAGGGAGTTTGATTCTCTATTTTTTGAAGAGGGTTGAGGGTGGGAATGCGTGAGTGAGAGAATAAAGTTTCATAATTTACACACAGCACATAGCACACGTAGTGGCTTGTATATTAGAAATAGGATAGTATCGGAAAAAAAAATGATATGATTATATGACTTTCTTTGCTATCGTCTCAGTAACCTTCTCCCCACAAAATCGACGATTAAATTCAAGGATTGGGGTGAGCATAAGTGAATTTCTTTCTATTGACAAAAAAGCTTAGATTTTCTGTCGATCGTGAGTTCAATTCGAGGGATGAGACAAAGATTAGTTAAAGACACCGGCCCACGGAAGGCCTAGGGATTTGTCTAGCCAACCAAAAACTTTAGGATCCGCAGAAGTTGGGCCAGCTCATATATGGGACCATTAAGGGTCCGCTAATTATAATTAGAAGACCTTATTAAAATATTGGGAATGAAATTTGTTTCTTAACGCATGTCAATCCAATAATCTATACTTTTATCAATACTTATAATTATTTCACTATCATATATGATAGATAATTGGCAATATCATGTAAATATATCTTCTAGGTTCTATAATTGTCTCGATTCAGCAGCTAATCCATACAAAACCAATAGATCATCGACAGATGTCCACGTTTTGATGCTGTCCGATGTCTGCAGCTCATTAAGAAGCACACTCAGCAAAACTATGAAACCAAACCTTGGCACATTGGGATGGAACGACACCAACTTATGCGGATTAACCTTCTGCTTTCTCACTCTAATTATGTTCCAAGAGCTTGCAGATGAAATGAAGCCGGTTTTCATGCCGGTAAAGGAGTACTTAATGGCATGTGAAACATAACCGAGACCCTCCAAAGACATAAGAACCAGAGGAAGCTCTATTTGTTTCACGAAAAATGAATAATTTGGAAAATATTTTTTTAAAATTGATGACTTGTATCGCTTATAAAAATGCATAAACAAAAAATATTTCCATCGTTCACGAAAATGTTTAAACATAAATTGTTGTTGATAATGAAATTTTTTTTATTAACTAATTATTTCAAGCGATATAAGTGATTAATTTTAGGAAAATGTTTTTCAAATCATAAATTTTCCGCGAAACGGACGCACCAAGTAACTTGACCCAGACACTAGTAACTAAAGGACCATTCTCAACAACCCACTCACAAGGTGTAGCCGTGGGGGGTTTGAACAAGAATAGTCCATTCTCAATCTCACTACACTCATCTCTGCCATCTCTCCCCCAAAGCATATCAGCAGTGGAAGAAATCACACCACACTGAATTCTTTTCCCCCAAGACTTCTTGGCCAACAAGAAGTCCACTTTATTTAAGAACTAGTGACATGAAAAGGGGGGAAAAAAAAGGAAATGATCGTACACCACAAAGATACAATTTAATATCTTAATTACGATCTCCATTTTGCTCAAACACATAATAATAATATGATAAGTCCACTTCCAAATGTGTCCACATCCTCTACTTTCATCCACGAAACTATGAGGGATCGAAAGGGCACAATTTAAAAGCAAATATAAGTTCACTTTGCCATGATCAAATTTAAAAATTTACCCACTATTACCAAGCTTTGGCCTTGGACATCTTCAGATGTTAAACGATGACAGACACATCATCACAGATTAAACGAACCTACCCAAGTTTTTGCGTTCTACAAATTCACATTAACCATCCCTCAAATAATCACTCTTACATCAAGAACTCTCCGAGTCGCTAAGAAACCCTAGAGAGGGTTCGTCATCTTGTTCTTCATCCCACAAAAGCTGGTCGAGTTTGACGGCTGTGAGGACCAAGAGGCCGAGGAAAACCACGACCGACAAGGCTGATAATGCAAGCATGAGTCCTTTTCTTCCCATTCCTTTCATGTCATGGGCGTATTCAGCTGAAGATAGAGCGAGGAAGGTGAGAGAGAAAGAGTAAGCCCACCATGCAACGTTGAATCGCTTCATGCATTTCTTGAAGAGCAAAGGTCGGCAAGCCTTCTCAACATTTGACAGTTTGCGAAATCAAATCCAAGAAAGAGTTAGTTGGAGTTTCAAGGAAATGTTTAGATGAAGAGATGTGAATGATATATGGACTTGCTCATCAAAAACAAGAAAAACAAGGTAGTGCATGATTCATCCATCCAACTTGATCACTGACGCACAAGAACCTAAGGTGGTGCATTACGTCTACGAAGCAATAAAGTCAATTGTTAGGTCTTGGTTCATCAACCAATGATGTGGCAAATCTGAGAATATGCGTTGCCTTACGTAATATCAGAGAAATATTTATATTCGGTGCTGGGAAATACTTAAATATGCAAAATTTCCTAACATATTCATATAGTAGATAAAGAAGCATGGTGGCTGAGCTCTTAACAACTTTAATGAACTAGACGCACACCATCATATGGGTGAGTCGGCCGGCTCACTCAAAGTGAAATAATAAAACCAAGGTTTACAAACCTATTATACTCTTCTTTTTCCAGCAAAGTTGGTTTGGATTGAAAAATACAACTTACCGAACTCTAACGTTAATGTAGTGGAATGTCTACTCGCCAGCTTGATTAAGTTGTTAAATTTATGAGTGAAAGCAAGCAATATAAACTAACAGCAAATGGCTTCTAGGAAATTACCAGAGATGCAAAAATGAAGAGAGACAAGTAGAACATCAACTTGGAGGGTGTGTCGAAACTTCCCGAGATGGAGTTCCAGGCGGAACTCGCCATGCTCGGCACAGCGAAGAACAAGAAGAGAGCTGGCCGGAGGTTTGGCAGGGAATTATTTTCACCAGATAATCTCTGGTATAGGGTCACAAAAATCACCAAATAGTGAATTATCCCTAGTGAAAACATGCATAGAGCACTCTCTTTCCACCCCATCAGTGCCGCCGCCCTCGCGCCCACAAGGTTCCCCAAGACGGTCATATGGCTCGCTGTGCTCACGAACGCCGATAAGAACCGCTTCTCCGTCGTGAACCATTGCCCATAAATCTTCACATCAAGAGCTATTAGAGGAGCCACAAAGGCCCACCAAAGCAACGCATACAGCGCACTATTTGGTGAAACCCATGGAGATGATTGAAGCAAGAGAAGCCAAGAGACCCAAGGGGCAAATAGGTAATTCACTCCAACATGGTGCTTGAACTCTTGCTTGACCATATTGAAGTGAAGGAAGCACTTGAGTGCGTAGACAAGAGAGAGGAAGACTTGTGTTGAGAAGGCTAAGCACCACAAGAGAAGGAAAGATAGAGAAGGAAGCTTGTGGGAGATGTGATGGAGGCCTTGTGAGCTATTCACTTGGTTGCTTAGGATCTTCCACAAGAGAGCTTGGGATGAAATGGAGATGGTTATGCCAAAATAGCCTGCATGGACTCTGGTTAAGATTAAAGACAAGGGCTTTAGAGACTTGGTGGTGGTGACTTCTTCTTGGATTGTACATAAGGAAGTTTCCATTACAGGTCGAATTGAGGGTACGTGCAATAATTCTTGGTTTTTCTCTTCCATAATTGAGATTGATTTTTGAGTGGGGTTTGGGTTTATAAGATGATTGTTAATCTTGGGTATGAATTGCACACCAAAGGTGTTTTGCTTATATAAGAATGGTCATAAGTGGAGAGGGAGGAAAAAAGAAAGACAAGTTTCCTGGGTGTCAATGAGGATTTGATGATAAGACATGCATTAGGGGACACATCTGAAAGGTGGATCAAATGCTGAACTAAAAAGCTACCTCACTTATTGATTTAAAACATTATCCATGAGACAAAGATGAATCATTCTCACAAGGGGTGATACAGGGGCAAGCATAGATGCAATGTATGATTTAAATCAAATACATGCAACTATACATTTTCTTTTCTTTTCTTTTTTCAGTTAGTGGTATCTCAAATTCACTCTCATGTATTAAGATTAAGACCATCTCCCCAATTTTTCTGCCATGACTTGAGGATTCGCAATGCACACATTACTACGTTGGGGTCTAGCCCAAGAGGTTAAGGTTTTGGGTTTGGACTTTGGAGTTTTATTTTTTGGCTTTTACTCTTTAATAAACAATTCTTTTTATTTAAAAAAGAAAAAGGAGAGAGACAGATAAACCTTTCAAAGACTATCAATATTAGCCAATCAAGTCACCCAAAATTTGTAATGTTCTACAAATTAGAATGTAATTCTTTCTTTGGCAAGAAATTCAAATGTAACTTATAGGATGGCCATGGAAAATGCTCACTCAGCTTCCAAAAAGCAACGCGGTGTTTATGTTTCTATATCTAGATAGTAATCTCTTTCTGTCATATCACATATAATTTCTTCGTTGACTCTTTGCTCAAGTTGCTGAACTTATAAATATTGCGAGGAACTTTTGGTTTTGTTTTTCTGTGAAAAGAGTGAGAAGTGGTGATGAAGGCATATGTTAGCATTACAGTCTTATTAGGTCACAGAACAAATAAATAAAAATCGTATAGGTTGAGCTATTGTCTTAGAAAGGGAAGAATTATAAATAAATAAAAAATCATAAACCTATTACAATCGTGCCGATTTAGTCCCAAACATTTTTTTGTCAATTTAGTCCTAAACTTTTTGCATTTATGCCAATTTAGTCTATTTTGTCGGCCGGGGCTAACATGGCAGGAGCAGCGCTAACTTTGACTTTTTAAATAATTTTTTAATAATTTTTTTCTTTTTTTCTTTTTCTTTTCTTTTCTTTAGCTCCAAGCGAGGTTGCGACCCTCACCTAGTCTGGGCGAAGGTTGCAACAGCCTCACCCGATTTGGGCGAGCGAGGCCGTTACAGCCCTTACCCAGATCAGGCGAGGGCCGCGATGACCTCGCCCACTGCCGGTGAGGGTGTCCTGGCCCTTGCTTGTGGTTGGCAACCCTCACCGGCTCTAAGTCCAAAAAACTAAGAAAAACTAAAGAAAAGAAAAGAAAAAAGAAAAGAAAATAATTATAAAATAATTCAAAATTTTTAATAAAATATTATTTAAAAAAGTCCATGTCAGTGTCGGCCGACCAAATAGACTGAATTGGCACAAACACAAAAGCTTTAAGATTGAATTGGCAAAAAAAAAAAAAAGGTCTAGGACTAAATTGGCGCAATTGCAATAGAACCTTTTTGGGAGTTTTCCCTCTTAGAAAGACTATACGCTCGGGAGTTCACAGAAAGAAAACGATCCTTTATGTGACATGATTCAATAATAGTCCCCAAGAAATTAACACGAGGGTAATAGTGAAAAGGGATAAAAGCACATTGGACCTAAACTTAGAGACCACATTGCATAAATTAAAAGTTTAAGAATTACGTTACATATTGGATTAAAGTTCAAATATCATTTGTGTCATTTTCCCTAGTGAAAACTTATATTAAATGGAGATTCTCTATCCCCATTTGTGTTCTCATGATGAGTTGCCTCAAGTATCTGAAATATTGATCCATGTGAAAAATGGTAGTTATGAAGTTTATTACTTAATATTTCAACTATAAGATTCGTTGAGACACCAAAAGAGATAGGAAAAAGGACACGATTGGTCTCTAAACTTTGGCCATATATGTAATGTGATCCATGAATTTTAATTTATTTAATGTGGTCCCTGAACTTTAGCCAAATATGCAATGTGGTCCCTAAACTTTTGATTTGTTCAATGTGGTCTTTGAATTTTTTGTACTTGTTTAATTTAGTCTCTACACTATATGAATATGTTCAATGTTGTTCCTAAACTTGAATTAGTGAAATGACAGGATTGATTATTTTCATATAGTCCAAGGACTAAATTGAATATGTACCAAAAGTCAAGGGACTATATTGAACAAATTAAAAGTTTAGGGACCAAATTGGCCCAAAGTTTAGGGACCACTTTGAACAAATTAAAATTTCGGAGACCACATTGCGTATTTGGCTAAAGTTCAAGAACCATTTATGCCATTCTCCCGAAGAGATATGGTGCGGGGTAGAGGATCTTTGTCACTTATGTCGATTTCTTATGATATACGGTTGTAGGAAGCAAAGGATGTTCGCTCTCTCTCGTTTTAAACCTCATGCTGAGAAAAGTAGTAAAAGTTTAATACCTCAATTCTGGAATATTCCGAAGAAGTATAAACCCAAGTCAACTTATTTAAGTGGACATAAATGTCACTCAAAAGTTTAACATATTTAATTTTTTGTGCTTGCCCGTAGACTTGACACGACCTTGGACCTTTTATAGTGCCATTTCAACCTGCTCTCACCTCTGTTCCTGGACCCCCGTTGTTTCTTTGTTCCCTGCATCACTAGTTCCCATTCTACATCCTTCGCCAGACCATCATCTTGCAACTCCCCTTGCCACTTCTGAAGAACAAGACGGACATTACTTCTCCCGAGGTAATTCTAATACAATTGTGTTATAGTGAATCAGTAAAGTGCTCTCATGATTTTGGTAGCAATGCTAACAATATCATGCATTGTTTTTCATTAGTTTGGGCCTCATTGATGTTCTTCAAATCCATCAAGAGTTTGTTAAATTCATCTAAGGGGGCTTTGATCAACAAATCAAGATTGAAACATCATCTTCAATATATATAGGCGATTATTTAACCCCTTCATTATGTACAGGGCTTGAAATTTGGCCCACAGCGTCATGACATACTTCTTTTTAATCACTTCTATTAACACCTCGTCCGATAAGTCCAACAAAATTATCTCTTTGCCTTGTCCATCAAGCCAACCTTATCGGCCTCTCTTTATCATCGAATGCCTTGGCCAAACCTTGAATTGTTAATAATGCACGCATCTTAACGGTCCACAATCCAAAATTGTTCCTCTTGTCGAATTTATCAATTTCTACTTTTGCTTTAGACATAATTGCAACAATAGAACTTCCAAACAGTGATCAGACAAGTAAAAGCACCAAATCAAATCTAGACCCTAGCTCTAACTTTAATACCAGTTATTGTGAAATAATAAGGAAGCTAATTACATTCAAATTTGACGCGAGAAGAAGAAATTTCCCAAAAATCAACGTGAGACGATAATTAATACCGTAAATCTGTGTGGTTCAATCGCCAATCCACTATCCAATGGAGAGTTATAGAGTTACAATCAATCAACCCTATTTGTGTTTCCCATCCGTAAATTACATGGGAAAATGACATAAATAGTCTCTGAACTTTGGCCCAATATGCAATGTGGTCTTAGAACTTTCAATTTGACACAAATGATCATTGAATTTTAGCTTAATGTTCAATGTGGTCCCTAAACTTTTAATTTGACACAAATGGTCTATGAACTTTTGGTACATGTTCAAACTAGTCCTTGAACTATATGAAAATATTCAATGTGGTCCTTCTAGTAATTTAAGTTCATGGAGCGGCTTTTGGCAAGCTTCTAGAATGGCGAAGAGGGCAGGAATAAATCGAACTTTACACCAAATAGGGGGATAACAATTCTAAAATATATATATGAAAATTGAAATTATTCACAGAGGCGTCTTTTAACATAACGACAACGCTTAGTTTTGAAACTTCAAAGTTGAGTGTGCTAAAGTGGGAGCACTCTCAAGATGGGCCACCTCTTGGGAAGTTGTCCACCTGTACACTAAAGGATAAAATCGTAAGACTCGGTATGGAATGGGTCAAAGCAGACAATACCTTAATAAGTTAATTTAAGATGTCACACACCCAGCACCACAGAAGGATCTCGAGCCGTTCTTTAACTCTACATGATTAAGCACACATATATGAAATGGTATGCCCATGTTTCGAGGTTGATCGCGACATCTGTACGAAGTCCATAAATCTCCACTTTTGTCCTCCATCGTAATCGAGCTTCTCCCGATTGAAATTCGGGGTCGATTCAATCAAATGGGGTCGAGCTCGACACAAAATCAACTCGAATAATGTACTTAGTAGTAGGACGTAGACATGACTCCGGATTCGCACTATTGGAAACTCTAGTCAGCACAATCATATCATCCACGAATCTATGATAGCGCTGACTAGAGGTTCCAATTTCTTCTGGTGCTTTTCCTAACTGCTAAGGTTCCTTCGTTGTCTGATATCAGTGTTTCTCATACGTACAGAAGTCATACGTACATGGACTTGCTTTTCCTAACTTCCTATTTTTGGGCGCATACTTTTTGGGACTTGTGCTTGTCTCTTCATATGGATTTATTTGTTTATTTTTCATTTCTTGATCTTGCCAGTTTGGTTTGGCGTAATCAATCCACAGCTCCCGAAATCGGGGTCACTTCATGCAGACACAAACGTATTTTCTGAAAATAAGTCACTGAGCTAGTTTTCAATTTTATTATGGCGGATTTTTGGGAAATTTTCGAAGAATGGTCTCAATTGAGACTATTTTCTCAAAAGAGGACATAGAGCAAATGTCGCCTCAAATAATGGCCTCAAGTAACCAACTTTGTCTTGAACAAGGATTCGAACTCATCGTATCGTGATAACGTACCAACTTACGTATGAAGAGAACATTTTCTTTTCATCCGATATCACTCCACGAGAGAATAATTGAAATGTATGAAATCTGCGTCAATGGATTCTTAGAAATCTCTCCACATGGATGGTTTATGAATGCAAAATAAGACATTGTTCGGTTCCTTTGGAAATCTCTCCACATAGATGAATTATGATTACAACTCTTGTTTGTTATTAATATTTTGTTCGTTTATCTGGCCAACACATACATAAATATATATGTGGATGTGTGTGTTTGTGTTTGTGTTTGTGTTTTTTTTTATTCAGTTAAAAGACTTTGCTAGGCTGCTACTTTTTATCTCCATCACACCCCAACTGCCTACGACAGCGATGGACACAGTACCCAACTATGAGTGGACAGAGTTAGCTTAAATCTGATGTATTATCTTCGGTATTGCCAGAAGAAAGCACCACCTATGTCGTGCCATATTACGATAATCTCGATATAATAAGTCATCTTCTATACCGAGTGATGCACAATGCTTGGGCAATATGTACCTGAGTTATATAGCAAGTTGTCAAACTGCTCTAAAAACTCAAGTTAACATATAAATACTTAACCGGCGAGTAAGGTTAATCGATGCCGCTACTTCGTTACCCGGGGCCTAGTTGATGTATCTTGATGGTGGAGTTATGTTGCGGATAGTTGTGATTCTGAAGGAGGGAAGAAGTTGGTGTGTTCTGTTCTTGATGTTGAAGGCTGCTGCTGATATAAGTTGGTTGCTGTCGCTGGTGTGTCTTGTCTTGTTTTGCTGTAGAATTTGGAGTTGGGGTCTTCTCTGGGTAATTTCCTGTGTCGTATCAGTCTGCTGTGTCCGCCATTCTTATAGGACGACAGACTTGACCAGTTCTTGGCCAAAAAGGTTTCTTTTACCTGCAACTTGTGCCGCATCGACATCCCCACTTGATTTGACCTAAACTTTGCTGATTTGATTTAAACCTAACAATATACTGGCCCAGATAAAAGGTACTTTCGTTTTGAAAAAAAAAGGTTTTTACAAATATAAAGAACCAGACAAACCCTAATGTGGAAATGATTACTTCTCCAAGATGGGGGAACAAAAAAGGTTGATAATTGAGAGAGCTAACGTTAGCTTCTTCTTTTTTTTTTTAAAAAAAAATTGTATTCATTACTCAAAAAATAAATAAGAAGTACATAGACTTTCATAACAAAGCAAATAAAATGAGAGTAAAGCCCCAAATACTACAAAACAAAGCTAAAAAAAAAAGGGATCAATTGAGCACCAATAAGATTAAGTACACGCTTGTTCCATAAGAATGAATTTGTCAAGCAAAATAATTTATAGCTGATTATTAGATCTCGTATCATCGTTAATGATAAGCGCACGCATGTTGACACCTAAATTTTGACCCTATTTTAGGATTAATTTAGAATTGATTTCAGTAATTAATAAAAATTAAGGGTCGACCTGGCCCCTAGCCAAAAATAGTTAAATTAATTGCATTTAGTTTTCATATAGGTTCATAATTATTTTTCAGCATATTAGATTTTCATGCATTTTGCATTTTAAATCGGACCGATGGAAAAATTGGGCTCGAAACAGATGCGTGGACCAAGCCAAATTGAATCATAAAATTCGGCTAGCATAAGGAGTGAGTAAGTGGAAATTCTTTCAACAAATAGGAGCCAACTTGATACGATTTAACCCCTTAGGGACCCAATTGAGAAGATAATCAAATATTGGGGTCGAATTTGCAAATAACAGAAAATTGAGCCCCCTGACTTGACCTAATATCGTCTATATAAACACCGTTATTACTCAAGATTGAGGGTGGTGCAATCACATTCAGAAAATTCAGAGAGGCGCATGTGAGAGGGAACTCGGTGACCGAGCTTTCCTTGGCGACCTTGAATCCTTAGGCCGGTGACGCCACACGAAGTCGCTGCACCACCGTTCCACCCTCATGCGATCATCTCATCACTGCTCATCCAATTATCGAGAGCACGAATCCCAGCATATTGTCTCGCCAATTCCAGTGGCTTTGTCGTGCCTTAACTCAGTCCAAGCGTGCGAGGCATCCGCAAGCAAGAGGGGACAGCAATAGAGGACAAAGGAGGGGCTCACGAGCTTGAGATCTTGGTTTGGCTTATCCAGTCAAATCCGAATCTCTAGCTCCGGTCAAACCTCCACTAGGCGCCACATTAGCAATTCCAGCAAGTTTTCTTCTTTTGCAGGTTCCGCAACGTCGCACGTAACCTCGATCTCTCAGTTCTGGTTCAACAGCTATGCAGGCGTCCTTATAGTTCCGACATCGGTCAACTCGAAGACCATCGTCCTTCTTCGATCGCGCCCAAGCAACGCGGGCACTTCTTCCGTCAGCAAGTCCGATCCCCAGCGACACACCAAAGTCTAGGCGTCTCCTGCTGTAGTTTTCCCAAGCGCATCCAACTGTTGCATCCCTGCTGCAGTTTTCCCAGGCGCATCCTTCCAGACGTTCCTGCTGCAGACGTCCCTGCTGCTGCTCCAGATCAGCCCCCAGCGACACCACGCTCCTGCTGCTTGCTCCTTGCTACAGACGTCCCTGCTGCTGCTCCAAATCAGCCCCCAGCGACACCAAAGGCCAGACGCTCCTGCTGCTTGCTCCCTGCTGCCACTCCCTGCTATTGCTCCAGATCAGCCCCAGCGACAACACAGGCCAGACGTTCCTGCTGCCGCTCTCTGCTGCTACTCCAGATCAGCCCCAGCGACATCACAGCCCCTCGTTCCAGCATCATCAATTTCGGCAAGCCTAGCCACCACAAGTCCTGCCGGTCACCGTTCGAGCCACCACCGGTTTATCTCGATCCCGATCCCGTCACGTTTGAATTTGAAAACATTATCCACGAAATAGGTAACTTCCTTATCCGATTTGATTCTGATATTTATCGTTTCCTAATTTGAATCATTGTTATCTAACGTGCATATCTCTTAGATCCTATTAGGATTAAATTAGGAAATTTCCTAATTCGACAACGTGCATAATAGGTAATCCGATATATAATCCTTGATATTTGATTCCCACGCACGGAAAGTTGGCCAAACCTATTCGCAATCCGTCAAATACGATTTGTCAATTTTATCATGTCGGTCGAACCTATCCGCAATCCGTTGGATACGATCCGCCGATAAAATCTTGCCATTTGGATGTGATGGATATTCGGTGCATTTTTTTTTAGATATTCTAAATATTTTCATAATTCAAAAATCCAAAAAAAATCATGCATTAGATAGGATTGTATTAGTAAGATAAGATTTTATTAGAAAATCTTATCTCATAGGTATTTTGCATTTTAAAGAAGTATTGCATATAGATTAGGATTGCATTCATTTAGATAATATTCCATTTAGAACTGGGATAAGATTTTCTAAAATATTTTAGGATTTAATCTAGATTAATTCCTAAATATTTAAGACAATTTTCATTTGGGATAGTATCAATTTCATTGATTTTTAGATCTGAAATTCATCAGAAAATACCAAAAATATTCATGTGCATGTCATATTTGATACGTCATCTAGTCCAGATTCATTTAGTATCATATTTAGGTTCATTCGCCACTTTTTTTAGACACATCAATTAATATAAATAACTAGGACCATGCACTAATTTAATTGAATAAATTAGGATTATTAAATGCATGACATATGGTTTAGTTGCATGACATTTTTGCCTGTCATTTAGAAAGGTAAGTTTAGGATCCTTATTGCATGTCATATAGGATAAAACTTTAATGCATGTCATTCGATTGTACATCATTAGATTATGTCTTGCATGCCATGTGAGGGTAGTGGTCATTCCTCATGTTATTTGTATTTTAGTATAGTTGCATTGCATTCTCATTAAACAAGTGAAAACCCCAAAAGATAATTGCATTAGTCTAGGTCTTACGCTTGGGAGATAAGCGTTAGGGATTAGACTGTAGCGTTCAGGTATGTTTACGCTACCCTTATCTTGCAATTTATTTAACGCTTCAATTATTTGGTGTTAAATAATGTTTGCGCACTCGCATGAATACCTCACATGTTAAAGCTTTTGTTTAAAATTAACCCAAAACTACTTGCTCAAATATTTTCGTAAATAAAAGAACGGTACCAAAAGGGCGTTAGAGTAATTTAGCGTAATCAAGTCACCAGACTCATAATCTCTGGTTCGAAGGAATATATTATTTCTCCCGATACTTTATTTAGGTGTCTAATCGACCTACCGTAAACTGATTAGTAGCGACTCTAAAGTTAAATCATTTGCATGTTAATTATTTGAACTTAAGTCACGATTTGGTAGAGCTTGGGAGAGCTCGAGCTAGGTTAGTTAATTTATTAATTGACTTAGTAATTCATTAGCCTTAAATGAAAATTTAGGTCGCGACAGCTTGGCGACTCCGCTAGGGAACTAGGATTAAACCTTAGTGGACTTAGGCCATTTCTCTTTTATTTAAGGAAAACATTTTTTTTTTTGCAGCAAGGACTTCAGGTAAGTCCATAATATTATTAGGTGTTAAATGTTTTTGTAGGATTGGAGTGATAAGGGGTGAAGTGTTGTGCTAACCTTTGTGTTGCAGGAAGGTGTAGGAATGTATGTTTTCATTTCGAAATATTGAAGCGTTGTATGATATAAATTGTTGTGCATGCACATGTGCTTCACTACACGTATAGCACACACAACCTGCCGCCGGACCTGGGCCGCAATAGGATTCATCTAGGATGGTATTGTTGATGGACCCCTCTTCGACTAACAATCCGTTTAGTCCGAGTCGACCATCTAAATCCCAAAAGTTCTTTCTTGGTGTCAAGAGTAACCACCCCTATTCGCTAATCCATGCGACACGGGTTGCCTCCTTGACTGTGCTGGAGTCATGAGGTCCTGACTTAGTACGCAATCTCGCAACTAGTCTGATCACCCTTGTGGCTTCACTTTGCAAAAGTCGTCTAGAGTAGAAATTGAGCTCACGAGTCATGCGCATGTCTATGTAATTGTTGGCATGGTCACGAATGATGTAAGTTGTCTAATTTTGCTATGCGTTCACTTATTTTATTATTATTGGCTGGTCCATGACAATTAGGTTAATCACGGTTGTGATCTATAAACAATGGTGGGGATCGACTTTCTATTCGTTTATGCTCCTAAGGAAGATCTCAACGCGTGGTGGAGTCGATTGGCCGTGATTTCGTCAAGTCCAAGATCGGTCGACTACTTCCTCTACTGAACATCGAAGTACATTGTGGCCTCATTCGAGCAATGGCATATTTCTGGTGTCCCGAGATTGCCACATTCATATTCGGTAAGCACGAGCTCACCCCGACTTTAGAAGAATATAGCATTGCCATTAGAAACTCTCTAGAAGGTGACTTGATTAGTCCGCCTATCGAAATAGATCTCATTCCACTTTTACCTGAATTTTTGCGAATTGAAAAGGGAAAAGTGGCTAAGGTTTTGAAAGCGAACCGTGGTTGTTGCCCATTCTCATTTATAAGTGAATGTTTTGAAAATGTAACATCTTTTCAAATGAGTAGGATATTTCTCTTAGCATTTTTCGGATTCATGATTTTCCCTCTTTGTAAAAATGCCATGGAACCTTCGAATGTATGGGTAGTTCAACAGGTATGTGCTGGAAGAAATTTTGTCAATGCTATTTTGGCTGAAACTTTCTTTTCCCTTACTCGATTTAAAGAAAAAGGAAAACAGACCTTTCGTGCTCCTCTAGATCTTTTACAAATCTGGTTTTTGTCTCATCTGAATGGTTTTGGCATTATTATGGCTATTCATGGGGTTACCAATACTAATCATTCGACTTTGAAATTTCAAGAAAAGAAAAAACATGCCCCGGACTATCATTATTCTGAATGGATAGCCTATCTTAAGAACCCTATCACTAAGAGTTTCCTATGGCATGCTAAATGGTTCAAAGTCTATAAGTCTCGACTTACATGTGGAAGTACTGGTCCAATCCCGCTTTTGGGAATCACCGGGGCAACTGAGTATTATCCAATGAGGGTGACCCACCAATACCAATTCGTGTAAGAGCTCCTGCCTCCCTTGAAGGTAGACACGATTCGGATTGATTTCGCCTTTGATAACTGTGACCATGAAGATTTCGTCAGCTTGATCCATTCGACATGGAATTTGTGCCGTCCAAAGAAGTTGGTGTGGCCCGAGGAAGAGCTGAAGGGTAAAGAGATGAAGTACTATGCCTCCAAGGAGTACATCACTCGACATGAGATTCCCGCTGAGCTGCTCCGAAGATTCCGAAGGTTGACTTAAGACCTACCAAGTGTGCTGAGATCAAACGCCTCAAGAGGAAGGCCTACCAAGCTTTAGAAGAAGTGAAGGAGCTGAAGAAAGCAAATGAGCAGTTACGAAAGAAGAAAGTCTCCCATTTGTTTATAGATCAAGCCAAATGATAAGAGCTCCAAGCTATTTGATTTATGTCATTTCCATTCTAGTCCATTTGTTTAGGAAGTTTTCACTTTCTTAGTTTCATGTTTAGGAGTTTGAACATTTTAAAGTTTTGGAAATAAAAGTGACGTTCAGATCATTGTCATGGATCGGCTCCTCATTATGAAATGTTTATGCTCATTATGTGTTATGTTGTTGAATAAGGAAAATGTCTTCGTCTAGCAATGACGCCTGGATCTCGTACCTCCACGATCAAATCGATGCAATGCAGGAGAAGATTTCGAGGCTAGCAGAATGTGTCGAGTTCGTTGTTTGACGATATGATGAGCGGCAAGAGCATTCCTCGACTCCCTCCTGTGACCAAGAACCAGCCCCTTGACGATCGATCCAACATCCTTGGCCCGCGTCCTATGACTAGGTCACGCCCTCCGCCCGGACTAAGACCTGCTCATCATCAACAAGCCGCACTGCCCCACGCGACTCAACTACGCCCTGCCCGACGTCCGCATATCGCCACTCATCCTGATCATCGTGGAAACTATGCCGGTTCATGGAGACGATCACGTTCGGAAACTCCCCTGCAACTTGCAAGACAGCTGTCTCCTATCCAGCGATATGACCCTTTGCCTACACCTATGTCACGGATATGGCCTGTTCTTTTGCGAAAGAAGCTGTTGCGAAGAGAGCGAGAATTCAATCGTCCTGAAATTTTTTCCCCACTATGATCCACACAAAAGCTGTGATTTTCATGAAGGTGAGGTTGGACATTCGATTGCCGAGTGTATTATCTTGAGAAAAAGGATCCAAAACCTGTTGGATGCCAATATCATTGCATTCCGAAACCTTGAACTATGCCACGGGAATGATGACCTCTTGGTCGTTAGCAATCTTCGATTTGAGTTTCCAGAACAAGCTAGAGCTGCACGTACCGAAGCTATAGACACATTGGGGCATCCAAGTGGAGGATACGATTACATGGTGAAATATTCTGCCCCTCCAAGCTTTTTCGCTCCAAACCCAGTTCCTGAAGGCTGGGGTGAAGAATTCCAAGACCTCAGTCCGTCAAGCAAAGTTCGTGATACTGGAAATATTCGGGAGTAGTCGACTATTAAATCCCCTGCATGGGAGACTTGTCATTTTTAGAGTCTTTTCATTTGTAGGTCATTGGTCTAGGAGGTTTGAGTCTTCTTTGGGATTTGTCCACATTAGTGAGAACAAATCCGTATTTTCAATTCAATAATTGTAATCAATTAATCATCATCAATGAAATTACAAAAGTTTGTTTTATTTATTTTGAGAACATGTGGAAGTACGCCAAACCAGCCCTGTGATGTTATCCAACAATCGAAAAATGATGACACCCATGGAAAATACTAAGTGTTGAGCTTCCTCATGCTTTCTCAAAACTTTCTTGAAACAAAATGAACTTTGAAATTATTTCAAAAATCATTTTCGAAACAAATCATGCTACCTCGTAAACCCTGTTTGTCTTACTGACATCTCTACAGTATGTTTTAGAGTTAGAACAGGGGCATCTGATTGAAAGAAATTGTTCAACACTAGTGTTGATAAGTACATTCCCTATGGCCCTAATTCCCATGCCAAATTTATTGATCCTGCATCAAGCCATCGTTCCAACGATTCATGTCTAAAATCGACCTAGATATGATCCCGTTTCCGATCGGTTCCTACAATCAGTGTTCGTTGGCATATCCATTATCCGAGAAGCTCCGTTCGAGATAGTCCATACGTGAGTCAAGCTAGAAGCGACATCGCACACCACATAGCAGCCCAACCTTGGATATGCCGCACTCGCAACATCACCCGATGATGTTGCTCATATCTATGAAGAGTCTGGGCAAAATAGGGAGAGATCGTCCAAGCTAAAAAAGGGAGTATCTCTTTCTGAACCCAACTTGTGTTGAACATGACATTTTATCCTTCGCCTTTGCAGATGACAAGTTCAAGGGACAAAAGGCAAAAGCCACCCGAAGGACTAAGAGTGTGAACCACTTGTGCTGAAACCTACGCCACTTAGAACGGCTGGTTCATCCCGACCAACTCGAGCAAATCATGACCAAAACATCCAAGACGGAATTCTAGGGTCGAAAGCCAAAATCAATCAAGTTTCAATTCAAAAATCGATCGATCAATGTGTCTTCGAACAAAATCAAGGCAATCCATCAGAAAAGCGAGGTAAAGTATCGTTCCTTGAATTCAGCTCAATCAAGAACTAATACTTAGTTTTCCTTCCTGCAGATATATGGACACGCAACAATAATAGCTACCGCTGAATGGTCACTATTCCCCGAATGTCCACGTATGAGTCCGACTCATACACTCTCATTTTTCGTGCGAGGTCAAGCAGCCAAATGAGAACACTCTTCAAGATGCCGACTCATAAATGCATGTGTCCCTTTCCCGTCAAACAGGGGTAATTCCCGCATAAGCCTTTAGTATCATATCTTCTTTTACAAGAATGATCATAAAGGCTCGAGCTTACAATGAAGAATGAAAAGCTGTTTGAAATTATTGCATTTGCATGCTTAAAGTTAGCAAGCTCTTAAGATGCTCACAGGAAGTGCAAAATGAAAATGCTCATTTGAAGTGCAACTTTTTACATGATTATTTTGTCTTGTTTGAATTACTGAATTCTAATGGAGAAATTTGATGAGAAAATTAGAAACGATGAGTAAAATGGATTGAATGCCTAAAGTGAGGCATGTCAGGACGACGAAAGGCAAACTATATCCATACACGTCCCGATACATATTCCCAGTGAGTTGAGTGAAAAATTCCGCAATTTTCAAAGTAAAAGGTTATCTCGCAAAGAGTACGACAATCGAAATGACGACAGGCATTCATTTCTTTATCTAAACACTACAGGTTATCCCTTGCTAGCCCGTTTGGGCCACACACTTAAAGTCTCATTTCTTTATCCCTGTCAAGAACCACCCCACATCGGGGCAACTAGAAGTAAGCATGGCGGCAAAGGTGAGAAAATGAGTTAGGAATTTTCTTGCTTGTACTTGCATTAATCTTTGTGAGATGCTTTAAATTAAGCTTAAACGAAAATTTAAGTGCCTTAAGATGACGAAGAGCGTTTCATTTCTCTATCCTAAACACTTTTATCATTTGCTTAGCCCATTTGAGCCTATTATGTTTGTTTCATTAAACTCTATTTGGTGATCATTGACTGTACACCGGGACAAGCAAACAAGCGCCACTTTCAGAAGACATCAAGAGCTGACTAAAGAATTGAAGAGCATCCGAGATCAAAGGAATTCTTCAATTTCTAGATTATCAAAGTTATTAATTGTATGAGTTCTCGAATTTCTCATCCCAAAAAAAAGAGAAAAAAAAAAAGAAGAAAGAAAGAAGAAGAAATTCGAAAGTCTTGAAACTAGGGGGCAGAAGAAAAAAAACAAAAACAGTAGCCAAAGGCTAGCCCTAGTAATTTTCTACAATTGCAGCGGAAAATATTGGTATGTAAAATCCTCAGGTGGAGTTCACTCGGCCGAAGGAGTCCGTGAGTGGCCTCCTTCGGCCGCTACTTCAGCGGTTGCTTCCCTCCGACGAAGCAGCCAACGTAGGGGTCCCAATTGCATTTTGCCTTTGCGGTTCCTGCTGTCAACACTGCTCTCCACGGCAAGTCACCACTACACCGAGACAAGTGCATGCAGTCTAGCGATCCTCTACAATTTTGGTGGTGTTCCGAAGAAAACTAGCATGTTCTCCACTCCTCGGTGTGTCTTTTCAACATGATTCCCATAGTGATCAGCCTTGGTCACGCTTCATCAAACAATGGCAATGTCTCTGGTTTTGTGCAATCGAGGTCAACCTTGTGAAGACCTCACTTTCCGACCAAGCTTTAAGATGGATCGTTGTGAACCAAGAAGCTTCCCAATGGCGTAGTGACGAGCACCACCGAGTCTTTGCATAGTCACCCTGTGGATCACATGAGCCATTGCGCAGCCACGGATGACGAGTTTCTACTGACGTAAGTCCATCGTGCTTAGCTGTCCTCGTCGCAAGCCACTGTCTGAGCCACCACCAGTTTATCCCAATCTCGATCCCGTCACGTTCGAATTTGGAAACATTATCCACGAAATAGGTAACTTCCTTATCTGATTTGATTCCAATGTCTATCATTTCCTAATTTGAATCATCGTTATCTAACGTGCATATCTCCTAGATTCTATTAGGATTAAGTTAGGAAACTTCCTAATTTGACAACATACATAATAGGCAATCTGATATCTAATCCTTAATATTCTATTCCCGCGCACGGAAGATTGGCCAAACCTATTCGTAATCCGTCGGATACGATCTGCCAATTTTATTATGTCGGTTGAACTTATTCGCAATCCGTCGGATATGATCCACTAATAAGATCTTGTCATTTGGATGTGATGGATATTCGGTGTATATCTTTTTTAGATATTCTAAATATTTTCATAATTCAAAAATCCAAAAAAAATAATCATGCATTAGATAGGATTGCATTAGTAAGATAAGATTTTATTAGAAAATCTTATCTCATAGGTAGTTTGCATTTTAAAGAAGTATTGCATATAGATTAGGATCGCATTCATGAAGATAATATTTCATTCTTAAAACATTTAGAACTAGGATAATATTTTCTAAAATATTTTAGGATTTAATCTAGATTGATTCCTGGATATTTAATATAATTGTCATTTGAGATAGTATCAATTTCATTGACTTTCAGATCCGAAATTCATCAGAAAATACCAAAAATATTCATCGCATGTGTATGCCATATTTGATACGTCATCTAGTCCAGGTTCATTTAGCATCATGTTTAGGTGCATTCATGTAACATCATTGTCCAAATTCATTTAGTGTCATGTTTAGGTTAATTTGCCATGTTTTTTTAGACACATCCATTAGTATAAATATTTAGGACCATGCACTAATTTAAATTAGTAACTTAAGATTATTAAATGCATGACATATGGTTTAGTTGCATGACATTTTTGCCGATCATTTAGAAATGAAAGTTTAGGATCCTTATTGCATATCATATAGGATAAAACTTTGATGCATGTCATTCGATTGTATGTCATTAGATTATGTCTTGCATGCCATATGAGGGTAGTGGTCATTCCTCATGTTATTTGCATTTCAGTATAGTTGCATTGCATTTTCATTAAACAAGTGAAAACCCCAAAAGATAATTGCACTAGTCTAAGTCTTACGCTTGGAAGATAAGTGTTAGGGATTAGGCTGCAACGTCCAGGTACGTTTATACTACCCTCGTCTAGCAATTTATTTAATGCTTCATTTATTGAGTGTTAAATAATGTTTGCGCACCTGTGTGGTCACCTCACATGTTTGGACTTTTGGCTAAAATTAATTCAAAACTACATGCTCAAATGTTTTCTTGAATTAAAGAATGGTATCGAAAGGGCGTTAGAGCAATCTAGTGTAACCAAGTTCTCGTACTCATAATTTCTGGTTCGAAGGAATAGAGTATTTCTCCCGATACTTTATTTAGGTGTTTAATTGACCTACCGTAAATTGATTAGTGGCGGCTCCAAAGTTAAATCATTTGCATGTTAATTCTTTAAACCTAAGTCACGATTTGGTAGAGCTTGGGAGGACTCAAACTAAGTTAGTTAATTTATTAATTAACTTAGTAATCCATTAACTTATGTTTTTTTTTTTCCAAAATATAGGTCGCGACAGTATTGAATCCCCGAAAACATTATCTACCTCACAAATCTAAGTCTGGAGAGGATAGCTTCTAAATCTAAAACAAGATCAGGAGAGTTCAAATTTTCAAATCTATAATTAGATCGAGAGAAGATGATTCCCAAATCTAGATTGGGAACGAAGAAAAAATAAGAAAAGAATCGGAAAACTCAGATAAAATCAATAGGAGAGGGAGGGGAGGATGAGTCTAGCTCAAAACCTTCCCCATGGCTAAAGGTTGAAGAAGACGATGGAGAGAGAAGCAAGAGAGAGAAAAAGAACATAGTGTAATTGTTGAAATTGATCCAGAGTCAAAAGATCATTAGGCTATATCTGGATAATTTTAGCTATTGAAGTAATTGTCATTGCTTAGTTGTCAGATTAACCTCTTATTAAATGGGCTAATTCACTAAAAAATCTCCAACTTTAGGTTCAATCTCAATTACGCCCCAGTTGTTTTTTGTCTCAAAGAAATCCCCAACTTTCTTTCTAGTCCCAAATATGCCAACTCGTTCAAAAATTGCCGCCACTTTCTTCACAATTATCAACATCAGAAGGCCGTTGTTGTTCCATACAAAGGTAAGCGTGTTGGTGAAGATGCGAGTTCTGATAATGAACATTTAACCGGTCCTTATATTGATAAGTTTGAAGAAATTAGTGTTGATTTTTGGACGCAGATAGATTTAGGATTATAGTGAAAGTTTATGATTTTTTCCAAGATAAAAAAAGTTAGAGGTAGAATTAAGATTGAACCTAAAGTTGGGGTTGTGTTTAGGGAGTTAAGTCCGGGTGGTACACAAAGTTGATTGAGAGAGTGAATGTTATCTATTAGAGCAAATATTAGTCTAGTTGTCAAATTAACTTCTCATTAGATTGGGGATTGAGCTTTATTATAAGGGCAATGAATAGAACATTTCATAGAAATTAACAAAAACTTATGGGAATTTCTTAAACCACCTAGAAAGAAAGCCCAATTGGGACTAGAGGTGTGTTCATGTCCTGTCGGGCCTCCCTCAAATCCAGAATGACAAATGCGTTTGACATCAACAAGCCCAGCCCATTCAATCGTACCTAATATAATCACGACCCTTTTATCGATACCACAAAAATAATACCATCTAACGTTTTCGTGTGCTCTTGCCATTATCTTGGCCACATGTCAGCCCACCTGAATCTCTCTTTTGATTGCTAGTAACGACCGGTACCGGCACGTTCTCAATCCCGAAATACCTTCCACTTTCATTTTGACGTCGATTTTGCCATCTCATTTTCGACACCGAAACTACTATTGTCGTCTCTAAACAAGTAATAAAGAAATCTGATGCATCTTCGGTATTGCCGGAAGAAAGCACCACCCGTGTTGTGCCACGATAATCTCGATATAATAAGTCATCTTCTATACCGAGTGATGCACAATGCTTGGGCGATATGTACCTGAGTTATATAGCAAGTTGTCAAACTGCTCTAAAAAACTCAAGTAAACATATAAATACTTAACCGGCAAGTACGGTTAATCGATGCTGCTACTTCGTCGCCCGGGGCATAGTTGATGTATCTTGATGGTGGAGTTATGTTGCGGATAGGTGTGATTCTGAAGGAGGAAACAAGTTGGTGTGTTCTTGATGATGAAGGTTGCTGCTGATATAAGTTGGTTGCTGTCGCTGGTGTGTCTTGTCTTGTTTTGCTTTAGAATTTGGAGTTGGGTCTTCTCTGAGTAATTTCCTTTGTCGTATCAGTCTGCTGTGTCCGCCAATCTCATAGGACGACGGACTTGACCAGTTCTTGGCCAAAATGGTTTCTTTTACCTGCAACTTGTGCCGCATCGACATCCCCACTTGATTTGACCTAAACTTTGCTGACTTCATTTAAACCTAACAATATTGGACGCGTTTGATAACACTTAAGAAATGCATTTAGTAAACAATTACTTATGAAGTATTTTTTTACTTGTGAAATAGACTTGCGTTTGGCAAAAGAAGTAGAATTTTCTACTCAAAAAGTGATTTTCTCTTCCTCTCCATAAGTGATTCTTGTTCCCCCACATCAAGGGCAACGGCGGTAGCCCTTGTGGTCGCCAATCACTGGCCGTCGACTACTGATCGTCGGCCACTGCCCATCGACTGCCTGCCGCCAGTCGCCGAAATAGAATGAGGGCGCGTTTGGTAACACTCCAGAAATGTATTTCTAATTCTGAAGTAAAATCACTTTTGGCCAGAAGTTGAATTCTTGAATAGAATAATTACCAAATGCACCCCTACTAGCCAGATAAAAGGCACTTTCGTTTTGTAAAAAAAAAGGCTTTTACATAAATAAAATATAAAAAACCAGACAACCCCTAATGTGGAAATGATGACTTCTCCAAGATGAGGAAATAAAAAAAGTTGATAATTGAGAGAGCGAATGTTAGTTCTTTTTTTTTTTTTGCAAGAAAATTGTATTCATTACTCAAAAGATAAATAAGAAGTGCATAGAATTCATAACAAAGCAAATTAAAGGAGACTAAAGCCCAAAATACTACAAAACAAAGCTAAATAAATATTAAAAAAAAAAAAAAGATCAATTGAGCACCAGTAAGATTAAATACACGCTCGTTCCATAAGAACGAATCTGTCAAGCAAAATAATTGACAGTCGATCATTAGATCTTGTATCATTGTCAATGATAAGCGCACACGTGAAATTTTTTTTTCCAATAACTACGGTGTTGCCAGTTGGTGGTACGCGCTTAGAAGCGGCTTCCTTACAATCATCGTATATAGACAATCAAAACAGGTTAAACAAACACAGATGTAACATTTGGAAGAGAAAATCTTCATAGTTCAGCAACATGCCAAAGCTCCTACGACCACCATTGAAACTAGAGGTAGATGACATGTACAAGGACAGAGTACAGGGGTATTGAATTCTCGAAAACATTATCAACCTCACAGATCTAAGTCTGGAGAGGATAGCACATGTACAAGGACAGATTACAGGGGTATTGAATTCTCGAAAATATTATCAACCTCACAGATCTAAGTCTGGAGAGGACAGCTCCTAAATCTAGAATGAGATTGGAAGAGTTCAAACTCTCAAATTTATAACTAGATCGAGAGAAGAGAATTCTTAGATATAGATTGGGAGCGAAGAAAAAAATAAGAAAAGAATTGGAAAACTCAAATAAAATCAACAGGAGAGGGAGGGGAGGATAAGTCTAGACCAAAACCTCTCCCATGGCTAAAGGTTGAAGAAGACAATAGAGAGAGAAGAAAGAGAGAGAGAAAAAGAACATAGTGTAATTGTTAAGATTGGTCCATGGTTAAAAGATCATTAGGCTATATTTGGATAATGTTAGCTATTAGAGTAATTGTAATTGCTTAGTTGTCAGATTAACCTCTTATTAAATGGGCTAATTCACTAAAAAAATCTCCAACTTTAGGTTCAATCTCAATTACATCCTTTTTTTTTTTGTCTCAAAGAAATCCCCAACTTTCTCTCCAATCCTTAATTTGCCCACACGTTCAAAAATTGCCGCCGCTTTCTTCAAAATTATCAACATCAGAAGGTCATTGTTGTTCCATACAAAGTGTTGGTGAAGATGCGGGATCTAATAATGAGCATTTAACCAGTCCTAATATTGATAAGTTTGAAAAAATTAGTGGTGATTTTCGGGATGCGGATAGATTTGGGATTATAGTGAAAGTTTATGATTTTTTTCTAAGATAAAAAAATGTTAGAGGTAGAATTAAGATTGAACATAAAGTTTGGGTTTTGTTTAGAGAATTAAGTCTAGGTGGTACACAAAAAGTTGATTGAGAGAGTGAATGTTAGGTATTAGAGAAAATACTAGTCTAGTTGTCAGATTAACCTCTTATTAGATTGGGAATTGAGCTTTATTATAAGGGCAATGAATAGAACATTTCATGGAAACTAACAAAAACCGATAGGAATTTCTTAAACCACCTAGAAATAAAGCCTAATCGAGACTAGAGGTGTATTCATGTCCTGTCTGCCCTCCCTCAAATCTAGAATGAGGAATGTGTTTGACATCAACAGGCCCAGCCCATTCAATCGTACCTAATATAATCACAACCTGTTTATCGATACGACAAAAATAACATCATCTAACGTTTCGTGTGCTCTTGCCGTTATCTTGGCCACGTGTCAATTAACTTGAATCTCTCTCTTTTGATTGCTCGTAATGATCGGTAGCAACACGTTCTCAATCTTGAAATACCGTCCACTTTCGTTTTGATGTCGATTTCGCCATCTCATTTTCGACACCCAAACTACTATTATCCTCTCTAAACAAGTGTCAAAGAAATTCTTTCTCTATCGAAAACAAGTGCTCGAAATTCTTTTATCTTTTTTCATTATAGGACCTTTCGTTAAAAGGTCCAGACCTTTTGGTTATGGATGGAGTACTAATTTGGTGCTACTTTTTTTTATTTCATACGGACCGACCGTTGTGCATTAATTTGGTAAATTTGAAAGGTCGTGTCAAATTTGTCAAGACGGTATTTTTTTTCTTTTTCCTTTGTATTTGGCCCCCAAAGATGGCCCTTTTGGCAAGAAAAAACAACGAAGAAGGAAAAAGAAAAGCCCAGATAGATAGATGAAGAAGTGAAGGAACGAAAGGGAAAATCTGCAAATTTCTAACTCAATCTTCTCAAATTTCATAATTTCACGTGAACCGACGACATTACATTTGCAGAGAGTCGAATCGTCGTCGTCGTCGTCTTCCTCTCGCTCCCATTCGGAGCTATTCTCTACATCTCCATACCTACAAGAAGCCACCACGACCCCCGCTTCTTCTTCTTCTTCTTCTTCTTCTTCTTCGTTTGCATTTTCTCTGCGACTGGTTTCTGGTGCTTCTCTGCTCGGCTCGCTGCTTCTGACCGCGACCCAACTCTCATCTCCTTCCCAATTTGGCATTTGAGCCGGAGAAGTCGAATTCACGCTCCGTCGGCTGATCAATTGCTGGATTCTCTCGCTTGGAGGAGAATTCAGAGAACTTCTCTGAAGCAGGGTTGGACAGGGCTCTGGATCTTCAAGCGATGACCACATCGCTTGCTCCAACACGCTGGTCGGAGATTTGGTGCCTGGGATTTTGGTTTCGGTTTCGGTTTCCTCCGAGAGGGAATCAGAAACTTCGTCTTCGAGAAAGGCGTGACCGAGGAGCTCGCTGGCTGACCACCTCTCTGAAGGGTCTCTCCGAAGGCACTTGCTCAGAAAGTCCTTGCATTGCTTGGACACGAAGCCCGGAATCTCCGGCGACTCGCCGGAGAACCCGATTCGATGGATTGCCAATACGGGGTCGGCCACGCCCATCCACGGTGGCTGCCCGGTCGCGATCTCGATGACTGTGCACCCGAGGGACCAGACATCGGCCGCAAACCCCGGCTGTCCCCCACGCGCCACCTCCGGCGCCATGAAGAGCGGCGTCCCACCAACCGGCCACAAATCGGCCCTCGCCCCATCGTCGACCCGACGAGCCAGGCCAAAGTCGGCAATCTTTGCCCCCTCGCTGGTGACCAAGATGTTCTGGCCCTTGATGTCACAATGCGCGATGCCCCTCTGGTGAATGTACTCGAGCCCACGGAGGATCTCCCGCGCGCACGACCGGATCGCGGGCTCCTCGAGGCAGCCCCCTTGCCGGCGGGCGGCGTCGGCCAGTGTGCCGCGGGGGGCATACTCCATGAACAGGTTGTACACTAGCTCGCCCTCCTCGCAAGTGACGTCCCAGCCTCTGTACGCCACGACGTGAGGGCAATCCAATCCCGACAGAAGCGCTTGCTCTCTCCGGAGGGTCTCTGAGCGGGAGAGCTCGGCTGACTTGACGGCAAAGACCTCGCCGGACCCGGGAGCCGTCGCGACCGACACCGCGGCGAAGGACCCGTGGCCGACTGTCCGGCCCCTGGTCCAGTTCATTGGGAGGAAGTTGAGGGAAGAGGATACTGACTAAGTTTCTCCAACCGTGTGTGACACTTTATACAGAGTTTGGTGAAATTGGATTCCGGTGCTTGGCCTCTAATGCAAGAAGCTGTGCTTTAATTCCTTCTCTTTGTGGCCAATGGACGGCCGCCGTTTTTTTCCTCCCCAATGAATGCGGTGGCGACACGTGGTGGAAGGAGGGAGGGGCCGACAGCTTTGGCCGCCCCCCGGATGATGATCACTTCGTTAATTTAATTTTCCAATTTCTTCGTTTTAATTTTTGGGGTTCCTTAAAATGGGAAAATGAAGGTTCACGTGGGGGCACGTGAGCACGTGCGTGGAGTGCGGGGGCGGCAGTTAGGGTTTGGGCATCAGGTGGATCCAATGAAAACACCATAGGAGATGTTCGATTTGCGTGAGCTGTAGATAGTTGAGCATTTGGACAAGATTTTGCTCCTTTCTTTAATTTTATTTTCCATTTCGGGTGTCATTGAGTATTTTATAGATTTGGCTTCTTCGACTCGCTCTAAGCCGGCGAATAATGCCATATACAATGGAGCGAGAAAAACCCAATTTTATAACGAGAACATGCGTTTAGTAATTTCGACAGTGCGGTGAACTGGTAAGTATCGCCACCATCACCACCGCCACGTGGATCATATGATCGCTTCTGACTATTACCGATAATCGATGAAGGTCGTTTCGTGAAAATGCCTTAATCCATAGGTGCGGTAAGTGCATTTTAAACAATCAAAGAGGTGGGTTTCGACGGTTGATTTAATGATCCCAGTAAATAAGATGTACATGCATTGAATTCTCACCATAGATATTTTTTTTTGCTTAATATATATTTTTTTTTTGTAAAGAAAGACTACTTACCTTGCCACATAGTAAAATAGTAGATATTCGGTGAGGACTTAATGGGATAATTATATACAACCAAAGAACAAAGTACATTCTTGTGACTGCTTACGCTTTCTCCAAGAAGCATATATGATAAAGGGCATCGGTGAAATCGTTTAAATTCTTTAGAACTTGTTTGGAAGTGACAGAAATATTACTTCTATCGTTAACTTTTCTCTCCAAAGTTTTAAACGAAAATAATAGGTTTTTCTTTTTTTATAATAAAAGACATATATTATTATAAGAGAAATCATCCAATTAGTCCTAAACCTATTATACAAATGTCAATTCAGTCCTAAACTTTTCAATTTTGCGAATTTAATCCCAATGCGCAAAATTCCAATGTAATCCTTCTAGCTAATTTTCGCCGAAAATCTCTGACGTGGCAACATGCCACGTAGAATGTTCGGCAATGGCTGAACCTCCATGTTAGCCATTTTCGAAAAAATTTGGCAAGAAGAACGGTGTTGGAATTTCGCACAAAATATTTAAAATTGAATTGGCAAAATCGAAAAGTTTAGAATAGATTGGCATTCATACGATAACTTATGACTGATTTGGTATTTTTTTTTTCTACAGTTATATATGCCAATATTCATATACTACAAAAGAGTTAAGCTATTTTGATCTAAACAAAAGTCAATTCGCAAGATCAGCGACAATTCGAAAGTTGCAAATAGAAATAACCCCAGAAAGATCTTGCAAACGAGCAAAGCAAAGAGCATCTAATATCCTTGCTACATAAGCCACAATGTGAACCGTGATGATGCAATCTTTGGGTCCAAATTTGAACTTGGATCCACAAAACCGGGTCTTTTCGAAAAGGGTATCTCAAGAACACCCACCCACCAAACGTTGGAATCTCCTTTTCTTTTGTCTTGAATTGGAGTTGAATTTGAACCTAAATGTAAAAGATACTAATAAAACAAAACGAGAAAAAAAGAAGAAGGGGTCATGACAAAAATAGCTGGCGAAAAAGGATAGCTACAGTTGGAACTTTAATAAAAGAAAAAGACCACCTTAGTAACCACTAGCCACAAAGCAAAAAAGCCACTACCACTTCCAACTTCACGCTCCAGCGCCGACCCACCAACCAAACCTTCTCACTTTTCGTGTAGCCTGAGTTCGTTGAAATTAATAATAATCAATTAAAAAAATGTCTATCTCCCTTTAAAAAAATCAATTGTAAGATTCAATCTCAACTCTGCTCCTGAACTATTTCTTGTATAAGAATAAATCACCCTAGTCCTGAATTGAAACCCTGTTAACACTCCTACAAAAAACTGCCGCTGGTTTCCTCAAAATTATCAACATCAGGGCCACTTAATGGGTTGATTATCATAACAAGAGTCTTATTTAGCACCATCGCCATCTTTTGGAGTAGCAACAGCCTAATAATTTCAAAGAAACCAATAGCATTTTCAGACAAAGGATTAATAAGGGCAGAGTTGGGATCAAAGTAAAAAATGATAATTTCTTTTTAGACAAGAAAAAAATTTAGGGTAGACTTGAGATTGGACATAAGATTTGAAATTTTTTTAGAGACTTATTATCATATAAAAAAACACCTAGGCTGCGTTTGGTTGTCCGGATTTTTTGTCAGGATAGGACTGGATAGGATAGGATAAGAAATCCTGGAATTTTGTCATATCCTGTCTACTGTTTGGTGAACGGTGAATTTAAAATCGGATATACAACTAGACATCTTGGGGATGAATAAGTTAAGGCTACTTTTTAAATTTTTGTTTCCTCAAAATAGTTGCCTGTGAGGCTTTGGTGGCGACAGCGGTGAGGAGGTTAGGGGGAGAGAGTTATAATTAAAAGCGGTTAGCCGGTGGTGCCACCATTGACTGCCAGCGGTGGTGGTCGACGGTGGCGACGGGCGGCCGACAATGGTGGTGGGAATGGGCGACGATCGAGGGCAACGGCGAGAAGGTTGGGAGAAGAGAATTCTAGTTAGACGCGGTTGGCTGGTGGTGGCAGCGACGACGGGTGGCCAGCCAGCAGAGGCGACGGGCGGCCCACGGCGGGGGTGGGTGGCGGCGGTGGGGGTGGGTGACGACAACGGGTGGCGACGAAGGGCGATGGCAAAAGGTAGTGGCAAGGAGGTTGGGGGAAGAGAAAGGGAAGCGAAATCCTATCCCACCTTATCCCATCTCCCTCCTAAGATAATTTTATCTCATTTATATCCCCTCTATATCCCATTTTATCCTATCCTAGACACTTATCAAATACATGATAGGATATAATATGTCTTATCCTGCATTTTATTCCGATAACCAAACGTAGCCCTAGCTTCTTAGTTGGTTAAGGAAAGCTTGGTTAGATCTGATCTAAGACTTGTGCCTTGACTTGCTGTTATGGCATGATGAGAAATTTGTACGGCAGAGATTGCTTGGCGTGCGGAGTAGCCCTTTGGAATCTGATGCCATGTATCGTCCCTTTGAGATAAAGGAAAGGAAATTGATTCCTTTTGTCACGCCCGCCGCAATTTTGCAAATGCACATGCGTTCATGGTGATGACGTGTCGTCATTTCTTTCGTTAAGTAAAAAAGCATAGCGTTCCAAACCACCTGGTTTTTTTTCCTGTAATAGTCTGTATCGTAATCGGATTCACATCACAGATAAGCCACCTAGTCCAAACAAACCCCTCATAGTCCGAGCCTTGAGTCCGAGGGAGGAGACTCGATGGAGCCTCGGCTATCTCCGACAAGACTCGATCGAGGGTTGTTGAGGCTCGATCGAGACGATCGATGGCACGGTGGCGGAGGGTAAAGGACTGGGGATGGTGGAGGTGGCGGTGAGGAGAGGGGATGGTGTTGAGGGAGAGGCATTTTGGGAAACGGCGAGTGGAGAGAAAGGGGTTGACGACAATTGAGACCGTGAACGAAGTGGTGGCGGAAAGCAATGGTGGTGGGCGACGGTCGACTAGGGTGAGATTGAGAGTAAAGAGTGAAATAAAATGGGGTCTTTTTCTTTCGTGTGTAAAACTTGTGATATTATTTCTGTAATTAATGAAATAAACAAGTGACTCACGTGCGATGATGGTAACAGAAGATATGAGAAGAATGAGGCACAGAGAGGCCCTCCTCCACTCCCATGTAACTCATATATCCAGTGACACCATAACTAGGGTCGCATTTAGCGATATTAATCCTCTAACTTTTCATAATAGTTAACATTGGGTGCAAAAAGGGGAAAATTTACAAAGGTTATGGCATTATGAAATCAAGTGCGTAATCACCTAACTTGCCTTCCATGAATCGAAATTGAGGCCATTGGCCGTCAAGTTGAGGTCATGGAATTGGTAAGTTTGAATTCCAAAGCCTGCCGGTCCAACTAAGATTAGAACCGGCCCAACTTACATCCTCTCTCTCTCTCTCTCCAAGCTTCTAAGCCAGGTCTTATTGGGCTTGAAGTTGTGTTAGCATCTTGAATGGTTTGGTCAACTATTTGGACCAATGAAGACTGAACTAAGTCGAAGGCAGTGGATCTATAGTTGCTCAAGGACCATAAGATCACAACTTTCAGTTTCTCTTTTTAATTTCGAAACTTTTTGTGGGTATTATTGATATGACTTAATTGTATTTTGATATTGTCGACCGCCGTCAAAAAATATCATTTCCCGTGCGGAGTTAAGATCCAACCATGCATGCGGTTAAAGTGTTTCGAAAGATGAATATATACTATATATCAATGTACCCTTGACTAATGCCAAAACAACACAAGTTGAAATTGTGTTTTATCCCTCTATTGTGACAAGCTAAACAAATCTAGTCGATCTTGCAATACGTCTATGTCAATTGTTAGGCTGTAAATTTTCGACAAGCGGGAATAAAATTCATATAGATCAAAACTCTGTCGTTATATTCTATTAATCAAATGGTATAAACAACTATATATTCGGTTTTATTTAGTAATATCCCCACTTTCCTCATTCAAAATTCTATTGGACAAAGGGAGTCTTACCCATGTTACTTAATACATTTGGGTGTCAAATGATTAAGACTATAGGCTATAAACCCAGGTAATCTAGGGGTGTCAAAAGATTCGAGTCGAGTTGAATCAAACCAAATCAGTCCGACCAGCCTCGGACACAAAGTACATTTAACCCCATTGGTGGGGGAGGGATGTAGGGGAATTTTTCTTGGAGAGCTAAAGCAATTTGGCTCCTTTTTAGGACCACAGAGATGAGCTGCTTTTGTTCAATTTGTGCCAAGTCTGCTTCTTCTTTTTCAGGCCCTAGGACAACACTGAAGTGAGAATGAAGCAATCTCGCCATGCGACACGCTCGGTGTACCCCTTCTCGATTGGTGCAACGATAATGCTATTCTGCTCAAACCTTATCCGTGGTCCTCTTTTCTTAGCATGAGAGAGAGAGAGAGAGAGATGGTTTTCGAACATCATATGTTATTTTATTGTCAACTAGAGAAGTGAATACTTATATTAGCTGGAGTGCTTATTGAGAAAATAACAATGATTATAGATGTAGTATGTTGGGGAAAATTACCAAAAAAGTCCTAAACTTATTGCAATTACGTCAATTCAGTCATAAATCTTTTTTTTTTTTGCCAATTTAGTCTTGAATCTTTTGTAATTGTGTCAATTTAGTCCATCCGGCCGACTATGACACGCCAATTTTTTTTTTTCAAATTTATCTATTTCTTTTTTATTTTCTTTTTCTCTTTTTTTCCCCTCCCCTTCTTCTTCTTCCAACTAATCGCTAGACCTCGGTGACTGGCTAGAGGCGAGGGCGAGGCTCAACCTCGCCAGATTTGGTGAGGCCTCACCTAGCCACAGCATTGTCGGGCCTCGCCCTCACCAGTGGCGGCAGGGGCAAGCTTTGCCCAATAGTTGGGGAGGTTGTGCTCATCGGCCATCGCCTTTGTCTGGTCGCTGATGTCCGGCGATCGGTTGGAGGAAGAAGGAGGAGAGAAAAAAAAAAAGAGAGAAAAAAAAGGAAATAAAAATATTTTAAAAAACTATAAAAAAAATTAAAAAATTAACACGTTAGCTTCGACCAGCCAACTTCTATGTTAGCACCGATCGGCCAAAATTGGTCGGATGGACTAAATTGGCACAATTGCAAAATATTTAGGATTGAATTGGAAAAATAAAATGTGTAAGACTGAATTGACACAATTGCAATAGGTTTAAGATTTTTTTGATAATTTTCCCAAGTATGTGGGGGGATGTATAGTTGATTAGTAGACATTATTTTTAGTGAATATGTCATATTGATTAGCATGTAAGTTTATTTAGTGAATGTACGATACATAATTTTATAATAAAATAATGATCTATTCATGTTTATGATTAATGTCTAATTCATGTAACAAAGATGTATTTTTTGTTGTTGTTGTTGAAATAGAAAGATGTCTTATTTATAAAATGAATAGTAAAAGATATAATCATTTCGAATGAATTTCTAACTCGCTTATCATTCTTCAACTATCGCTATAATTCTTGCAATTACCAAAGTAAATAGAGTCACTCAATAAAAATGACTTTGAATCTTTTTCCCATACATGACGACATATATTATAATTCGCTTATACATAAGTTTATACACACCCATTGATCACATAGAAAACCCTATATTATTTCAATGCTCCTTTGAGCTCAAATGAACAACATGCTATCAATGACATTTTCAAGTTGGCTCGAAGTTGGTCATAATACCTCGCGACACACTCAGTTTCGACGACGAGTGAACTCATCTTAAGCGAGCGAATCCTACACAAACTCGTGAAATATCTAGAAGTTGATCTCGGGAACCAATTAAAAAGCCAATCAAGATATTATCGACAGCGGTCCGACTAGGAAATTATTAAATATTCGCTAGTATGGTCTTAGACAAGAGAGTATACACCTCTGTTTCTTCGATGGGCAATGGATTTAAAAGTCTTTCTTGTCGAATACATCCATTTGGTTGGACTGAACTTACGGGAGGAGATCGGGGGCATCTTCTTCGTCGAGCTCACATGCGACCATGTGCGGTTGCCGCCATTGAAGACCACGTCAAGGTCGTCACCATCGCCGGACCACCGCCATCTTCCCTCTCCTCCAAAGAAAAAGTAGGAGGAGGAGGAGAAGAAAGAAAGAAACCAAAGTGAAAGAAAAGACACATCTCTCGTACGGTGGATAACGTACGGTGCGACCCCACGTTCGGTGTCGTGTCAGAAAAATTAGTTTTCTTTACGTGACGTCGATCGATCGGTTTATTTTTAGCATGCAAAGTCAACGACGTACCGCAGTTTTCCACAATATCAATCTCGTAATAATACACGAAACGACTACCTCTCCGCCACCTTTCTTCATTGAATGAATTTGACCTACGAACCCACTATTTTTCCCATCGTTATTATCACGATTATTCGTGTTAAACTATTATAATTTGCGAGAAATGATTAAAGAATTGAAGGGTCGATCTTCGTGTGCGCGACTATTCTCTTTTATATATATTCATTTAAGACGATCACACGCGCACGTAGTTGCCTCGAAGTCTCGAAAAAGTCTACTGCCTTTCAGGTCCGGCGGTTCGGCCTGGGCATTAATCTAACGTGACGTGTCAACGATGGTGGCCGAATTCATTGACTGCTTCGGTGACAAGACAATCTCACACGGAATCGAATCGAGACCCTTCTTTTGTCATCTTCCCAAGCCAAGTTCATCCATCGTTTTGATTCTTGGAGCTTTGGGTAGGAGAGCCTTTCTTCTCCATCAAGTCAAATAGAATCAACTCTCTGTTGTTGAATTCGATTTGGATTGGTTGGATCATTGCTCGGAATATAAGAAATTGAAACCGAAGTTGAAATCCAGATTATTACTCGTAAAACAATAGAAAGAATGACGGTGTGTTCTAAATTCTCCCACATGATAAGAACCAAGACCTATGAACAAGTAATCTCATACTTATCCGCCCAAGAAAGGAAAAAAAAAAAGTTTGAAAAGAACAAGGATTGACATGACCTAAAAACAAAGGAATTGTAAGTTGGAAATGGAAATGGACCCAGCTCTAATTTCCTGGGAAGCTGCTCATCCTGTTGTTGCTTGTGCTGATGTTAGTGTTGTTGTTGCCGGGGGCAGTGGCGGCTGCGGCGGCGCTGGTGGTGCTATTATTGGGGTGCGCACCACCGATTATGGAGGAGATGGCGGCGGCGAGAGCTGCAGTGAAGTTGGGGTCGGCGGTGATGGCAGCCGTGGCCGCACTGAGCGTGTCGGTCAACGACGATTGTTGTTGTTGTTGTGCTTGTTGCAGGTGTTGGGGTAGTGAGGCAACTTGTTGACCTAATTGGGAAGAGTTGGCCATTTCTTGAGACAATTGGAGGCCGGAGAACTTGGATTGATTGTAGAGGGCTTGCCCAAAAGCTTGAGGAAGTGATTGTGAAGGCAAGGAGCCAAAGTTTTGGGGTTGGCCAGGGAAGGGGACTTGGAATTGGGGTTGGGGTCTTTGGATTTGCAATGGGTTTGGGGAGTGAGTGAGGTCCAGCGTGACCGTGGGGAACGGAGCCGAGGCTGAGATCGTGGCCATGCTCGATGAGCAAGGGAGGATCGCCCTTGCCAACAAGTTCGGGTTCATGATGCCGTCCGCGCTTGACATCGACCCCGAGAGCAACATGCTGACAGCGGCTGAGGTGGTCGAGGCCATGGCCATTGCAGCCGGCGGGAGCGGGTGGTTGTGGTTGCCCTCGTAGGTCGTTATCAGAATCGATCGATCTTCGGCGCAACGTTGAACCTGTAACCAATGCACATGACTCTGGATTAGTCCCTTGCTCCACTAGTTCATCAGAGTAAGGCACTCAAGTTAAAAGAAAATATGGATCAAAAGAACCGGCCACCCATCTTTACGAAAGCCAAAACATTCATACAAGAAACCTCAATTTCAATTATCAATCTTAGTAACTCTAGCATTTCTTTATGAATTATTCGTAATTTCCAAACCTTGAATTTAGTCATGTCTAAGATTTATATAGCGAAAATTTTCCTTTCGACTCATGAATCGACGATGGAGTCAAAATTAAAACTCACTTGTTTGCGAACGGGGCAGCCGACGGCCATGGTGCAACGATAATAAGCTCGAGGGCACGGGTTTCCCTTGGCCATCTTCTGTCCATATTTCCTCCACTGGCATCCGTCTGTAATCTGAACGATGGTGTAGTAAACAAGATTAGCATTGCCTCGGCGAAGAAACAACGGAGATCTTCATCTAGTAAGTGAGTCGAACAGAAATGTCGCGCAGGATCGAGCGAGCGAGCGATGATTAATTACCATGGGAGCCTCGGATCGAGCTCGGACGGAGACGCGGGCCTTCCTCATCGTGGCTTCCGCGGATTGATCGATGCTCGTCCTCGTCGCTTCCAATTTGGGCACCTTGTTGGGAGCCCAGCCTTGAGCTTCCGAGTCATCAGGACTCTCATTCCTAACGCTTCTCTTATTACCGTCTCTAGCGCCGGAGCTATCTTGGTCCACTTTATTGTTGTGAGCCGATGATGCCGCTTCCATGTGGTGCAGCGGCGACCTCGAACTGTCCCTCGTCCTCTCCTCTGACGAAGAGTTCGAGATCTCGTCAGCATCAGCCCTGGCCGACACCGGGCCGAGATCGAGAAACTGCCTCGGGACCATCGTTTGGTTCTTCTTGATCATACCCTGCAATTTCGAACGCACGGCACCGGATCGATTCAGACCCAGAAACGCTTTTTTCTTCTCACGATGATCTTCTCCTTTCAGATTCGCCATTAAAATCCCAAGAAGATAAACTTACCTCGCGATCTTGGTTGAGCTCAGCTCCATTGTTCTGCTGCTGCTGCTGGAGGAGTGAAGAGAGGTGCAGCTGCAATGCACTGTAGTTGCTGGTGACTTGGCCAAGCATCTCCCTCAACCTCTGGTTCTCTGCATTCATTCTCTGCAGCTCCACTTGCAGGTTTGCCAACTGCAACCATAAATAAAGATCATCAAAGCTCGTTTAAATTTTATTAAAAGATTTATTTCGTCGTTAACTAAATAAAGTAAGATCCTAAATTAGATGACCGTGAGCGGGCCTGGTCGTGACTAGGTTTTTACCTCATTCTTGGCTCTTTTGTCCTCCATATCCGACGAGAATCCGTCGTCCACCGTTGACTGGTCACTCACGGTGTTAGCAGTGAGGAGGCGCAAACCAGTCTGTTGACAGAGAGTTTAAGATGAGAAACCATTTTCAGCGACCGAGCAACAACGTGGGATCGTCCGAGACGTTATTGCATAGACCGAGCGCACGTTCACGTTCACGTTCACGTTCGACTCCAAGATTTATTTATTCTCCTGGTTTCTACGAAAAAGGAAAAAAAAGAAGGAAGAAGGAAGGATAATTCAGCTCGAGTTCTTACGTTCACGTTCAGCTCCGACCTCGTGCCGACGGCGGTGGTGGCGGCGGCAACAGAGCCCTCCTTCTTGACGTTCACGCCGGTGGCTTTAGCCTCGTCGCCGGCGGCGGCGAGAGATGATCTGTTCTTGTTGTCGGAGAAGAAGTCGACCTCGCCGAAGACGACCCGGGCCCCATCTGCCGACGACGACAAGTTGGAGGCGTGGCGGTCGTCCCGGCGGCCGAGGCTCGCCGAGAAGTCGATGCCCGGGAACATCCTGCTGGCGGCGGCGGCACTGGAGTCGCCGGGGCCGGGGCTGGGGAGGAGGGGGTGGTGGTGGGGGTCGCGGTCGCGCTTGAGCTTCAGGAGGCCGGAGGGCTTCTTGGGGAAGAAGGAGTCAGAGGAGGAGTCGAGGGTGAGGCCCCATCCGGCTTTGTCCATAAATAAAGAGATGCGCGAGCTCGAGGAGGAGGAGGAGGAGGAGGAGGATGATGATGATGATGATGGCGATGACGACGGTAGCGGAAGGAAGGGAGGAGAGAGAAAGAGGAGAGAGGTGTTGTGTTGTTGAGAAGTGTGTGAAGTCTTTGGCCGAAGCAACTGGAGCGCCTATAAAAAGGGTTTTGGACGAAGACCGGGAATATTGAAGGAGAAAATAAATAAAAAATAAATAAAAATTGGCGGGGGGATTTTTCTCGTTTTATTTATTTATTTATTTTATTTTGTTTGAAGATTTGCGTGGGGAGACGAAGAAGGGATTTTCGGGATCTGGGGGAGCTTGCGTCATTTGGTGCGTCAGGGCGACAAGTGTATTATCTGTTGTTAAATGAAAAATTTCTCCAATTTTTGTTTCGTTACAAGCCCAAAAAAGAAATTCAATTCAATTACATTTTTCCTTTGGGGACCCCCCAAAAAAAAAAATTTAAGTGAAAATACATTCGTCCCTATTTTTTTCTCCTCTAAATTTTCGATAGCAAACTGCGAAATTGAAACACGTCGATGCAAGGTTTTTTCGTTGTCCAGTGTTGTGAGTTTTTGCTAATTCCGAATTTCAGTCACCAGTCTATGTGGGCTTCCTTCTCAAGAGGTCTCGAACGGGATCTTAATTGCGCATTGGTTATCGGTAGATCGATAAATTTTCGGGTGGTGCTTAGTTATGTATAGAAGTGCATGAACCGAAGAAGAAAAGGGTAAGCTTGAATTACGCATAAAATCATTTTCGAAATTCTAAAATCGAAATATTCAATTTAAAAAAGAAAAATTCACCGGCCGAACGTGGCCCTTTGACACGTTTAGAGAGAGAGAGAGAGAGAGAAGTTTCTGAAGAGTTTCGTCAAGAAAGGAGGTTGACTCGTTCGTAAATCTGAGGAAAAAATTGCGAGGGAGCCACCGCCCCGACTGGTGCGGCGCGTTCCACGTGAGGAAAAACGAAAAAAAATATAATTAATTATCATTATTAAACAAAAAAGGGGGGCCGGATAGTCAATAGTCAACGGAATTGACGGCCCGGCTCTTTGCGACCGGCGACCGGCTGGCCCAGTGGCTGGGTCTCAGACTGGGCCCGACCCTTTAACTGGAAGGGGACCACGTTCGCCCAATTTTATCGGTTGACTGGTCACCGGCTGGACCGAGTTACCAGCTTTGACTTTTCACTCCCCCTCTCCCTCTAATCCTCTAACCAAAACCTACACATCGTTCTAACAGCCGGTGTTTGTTTACGTGGAAAAGAAAAAGGGAAAAAGAAAAGAAATTAGAGAAGAAGGGAAAAAGAAGAAGAAAAAAAAAGAGAGTTAAGAATAGCCTTAACACGACATGCGTGAGGGTAATTTTTTTTTTGGTCGTAATGCCTGTGAGTAATTAAGGCGAGGGAAATCCCCCCCAAAAAAACCCTAAAATTCTTCTCATTGTGACACCAAATACTTCAATCTTTTTTCTTTATGTTGCTAAAACCCCAAAATTGTATTTTTGTCACTGAACTTTATCTACTGTGGCACCGGTACCTAAAAAACGCATAATAAAAATGCTCGTTGTCTACAACTAAAAACCCTAAACTTTGCTTACTATGACATCAATACCCCGATTCTTTTTTCATGTCACTAATGACCCGAACGTGTACCACAAATTCGACGCGGCGGCTTGCATGGACGACAGCAACTAGATGGGGTTGATGCGGATCTGACGTTAGACAAACGATTTGAGGATTTTTTTTTTGTCACATTAATACAAGTTTAGGGATTTTGACGACAAAAAAGAAGAAGTTTGGAGCATTAGTGCTAGAATTGGCATATTCAGGGGTTTTTGGAGATACAACAAAAATTGGGGCATTAGTATCACGGTGGGCTAAATTTGAGTTTTTGGAGACAAAATAAGAGTTTAAGGTATTGGTATCACGATAAACAAAATTGCGTTTTAAGATGATAAAAATTAGGTGAAAAATCCATAAGTAATGGGATTGTATAATATATTCCATATATTGGTAACGTAGATTTGAATTTTTCGACACAACGATTGAATTTTCTAAATCCTTCCATGTACGTAATTTTTGAAGAAATATCTTAACAAACGCACACATACATATTTTGTTTGATTAGAAGAAATCAACATCCGCGGTTATCAAGAGTATGTATGGATATATAATGACTGTGTCACGAGTTTAGGAACTTAGGATAAGATTGAATGTTGCATGAGGTATACCGGTTTGGTAAAAATAAAATAAAAGGCAATCTACATTTTCAATGACATATAATGTGGATAGAGATGTTATCTTGACGTAGCTAAGGTAGAGTGAGACCAACCTAGCTTATACAAAGTCCAATTATTGGAGCATGCAATGTAAGATATTTCATTAAAATGCATGAACATGGACATATCATAGCAGGCCAATAGTCAAATTTGCGTGGATCGTTTTTTCCGAAATTATACTTTGCATGACCTAATTTGCTCATTTAAAATTCCTAAGGGGGTTTGATTTTTCCATAAGCTGTAAATTTCAACAGTGGAAAATTCAATGCATTCAAGACAAGACTTTTTGGCTCACCCACAGAAAGAGGAAGAGACCATGAGCTTCAAATGACAAAGATGTATAGCATCAATTCAATTTCCCTTTCTATTAATACTCTCCCTTGTCCTTGCGCCACCCCCCCATATGGTACACAAGTGTTCAACATGAAGGGACTATTTTTCCTGCTCTTGGAGCATTTAATTCCAACAAGTGCAACTTTTGAAAGATGATAGTAGTAGGTGGGTGTGTAACGCGGCAATAAAAGTAATGGTCTGGATAGAATCCTATGGCTTTGCATTTATATTGCCCTGTGAAAGAAAATTTCAACATCAATTCCACACGGATGGGTTGGCTTGGTGGTTATGGAAACAGACTTTTGTGTAATGGTCTAGGCATACGATAAGGGTTCGAATTCTCCAAACCATCGAATACTGGCAGTATCATACTAGGGTCATTGAACCACTGGGTGATTGCCTCAGTGACCACTCTTTTCACTCGGAAAGGGGGAGGTGAAGGGTTCGAATCTTCATCTTCGGGAGGTTGGGGTGGAGACGCGTGAGGAGAGAGCAAGGTTTCACTACCCGCGCACACACATAGCACACACAGTAGCTTGTATAATAGAACTGGAATAGGATAGAACTAGATAAAAAAAAAATGCTAGGGTCATTGACCCAGGGTTAAACTTCAGTCTTATCCATTCTGTAATTTTGGTAGAGTTCTTTCAATAATCCCGAGCATCCTAAAACCTTTCGGCTCAATCAATATAAAAGATTGCATGCGAATCGCCTCGCTCATGTGTACGTAATTAGCTATATCCACAGGGGAGCGAATTCTATGTTATACATTACTCCGAATGAGAAACACTGTGATCTATTGCATTAAGAATTCCTCACAAAACCCGCCAATCACAAGTCGTAACCACTCAGCCAGTCCTAAGAGGGAGTATTACACGGCTTGAGTTGCTTTCACGTAGACCCGTGAAGGAAAAGAAACTTTCAACGTCAAAACCCTAGCAATGAATGCACGTAATGGGAAAACACCCCCACGAGCCTAAACTTGACCAGATGGAGATGTTATGTTTTGATCGAAAAGGCTGTTTGCCGCTCTTACTTGTATGACTGAACCAGCTACAACGTGGGGGATGTGATTGGACCTTTTTCAAAGGTTCGAACGTGGAAAAAGTGGTGTTCTTCTTTGGGGGGGTGGGGCCGATTTGTCTCTTTGTGAATTTCGTGGACACGAAGAAGAAAAAGGCAGAGGGGCTTCAATGGCGGACGGTCAATTCAAAATCCAAAAGCAAACGTCGCCGGAACAAGGAAAGAGGGAGGAAGGTCGGAGTGTCGGAGTGAAATTGGCCCCAATTTGATTCCATTCAAGGGTTCCATTTAAGTAAGCAGGCCGACAACGTGTCTTAATAGAAAAGTAAAAGGTGGGGCGAAGGGGGGAAAAGGGTTATTAGGAAAATATTCGATTTTCGATGAATTTACGGTATTTATTGAAGGGAAAAAGTTGTGAAAATGCGATGGGATAATGTTGTATAAAATGGTCAACGATCAAAGCGTGACATCATATAAGTAGTCCAATTTAAGAAAATAGCAGCCAGCGGACGCAGGTAATATATACTTTTGCAAACCGTCCATCAAGGCAGGACCACATGAACTTTCCTGGTCTCCAATTGCAACTAATACATATAAACGCTCAAAAGTCTCATTTTCTCCCCAGTTCCCATGCATATTGTAAGGTTTTTCCTATGATAGCAAGGAAGCCTTTCTCGTTAGGCGAATTTCAAACTTGTGGAATACCTCGATTGGGGAAGACACGAGTCAAAACCCTAATGAGCGAGCTATTGATGTAATCGTTTAACCTAACGACTACACCGGTCGAAAAGATTTCTGCACAAACCTAGAACGGTCGCGGTTCGAAATATTCGAAAGCACAATGGCTTGAAATACGAAACTAAACAGTCCGATGAATAGAAAAGTGGTTTGAAACCGACACAAAAGATGGATTTGAGGCTAAAAAGGCCTCCAACAGGTTCCCTCCTCGACCATTGTATATTGCTCTAAACGACCGTTTCTCCAAGCCTCATAAGTCCTCTTGGAGTGAAAGTCATGTTATGTTCACCAAATATGGCAATAATTTTTTTTTCCAAGTTGCCCTTTTGAATCCCGCGGTCATTCGAACGCTTTGAAAAGTTCTCAACAGTCTCGAACATGTATAAACGACGATGTGGGTACATATACTTATCTCGATAAGTCCCCGAGCCGACGGCGAAATTTCCACAGCTTTTATTGATCAAGTACAAATTTTCCAAAGCTTTACAATATCTCACACATTCACATTAGGAGTAAGTGGTTCCAAATTCCATAAAGGTTTCGTCTGGAACTAGGAGCCTACCCATCGAAATAAGTTCCTCATTTTTTTGAAACTTTGATACTACTCTACATATCCTGGAACTTACCATGTCACACGTTCTAGAGTTTACTCAAATTTCACTTGTACTTTTAATTGAGCGATTGCAGTGAATTCTTACTTTTAATGACCACCACTTGCTACTACAATCCACTGACCACAACTTATATTTAGACAAAAAAATAAATATGAAATATTAACAAAGTAAAAGTCTTCTATATAAATATCGCCAGAAATGAAAACTTAGATTAGTGTTTCTAGATTATACACCCATGGAATACCATAGGAAATGCGCAAAGACATAGACCAAGAAAAACACAAAAACTTATTTTGAGTTCTAGGTTTCACCTATCTAGAACTTAGAACTTATTTGTCGAAACAAGTTTCCCAATTTTTGAAACCTAACCTACTTTGCATACATCGAAACCTGAAACTGGACATGTTCCCATTGATACGGTATTCAGGTTCTAGCTTTTATTGATCAAGTACAAATTTTCCAAAGCCTTACAATGTTTGACACATTCACAGTCATATTAAACTAAGGTTCAAGTTATTGAAAGCAATGACCAATTATTAAAAAATGGGATCGGATCAAGTTTGAACGGGTGCTTTCATTGTCATCAAGATCAACTAACCCTAATTTGAAGCACCACTTCAGATTTTCTTATGGCCTAATTTGTCCTCATTTCAATGAGACTTAAATAGAATTTAAAGATGAGGGTTGTCACTCGGGGTCCAAAGGCCTTATCCTAGCGTCATAGCACGAGTAAGATCATAGACAAGAACCACAAAAATAACAAAACACTATACTAACTAATAATAATAAAAATCCACCAAAACGAAGAAAAAGACAGGGTTGACTGAGATTTCCGTTGACCATCCGATGCACACCCACGTGGCTTATTCCATGACGTGGAAAAATGGGTCCATGGTTAGGTCGTACAGCTACTACTAAAACTACATTAGTAATGGCAATAATGATAATGAAATGGAGAAAGAGCCAATGTAGAAAACGGCATTGTGCGATGGTTTGTGACAGCTTATGATGGCGTAGAGCCGCAAGAAACGCAAGGATGCTTTTCACATTATAAAAATGGGGATGGTATTATATTAGAGAAGAAAGAGAGAAAAAGAAAAGTGTGGGTCAAATTTGATTTCCCTCTGGTGTCAACGATCCGTCTTCTAATTCTAATTTGTCCTTTTCATAAGATTAGACTATGACATCCAATGTAAATCTTATGAAAAAATAATTAAAGGGGTTTGTTTAATTGGGGGTCCATGATATGACATAGTACTAACTACGAGTTCTCAAACTGTGGTCACATGGAGGATTTTTTTTTTTTTTTTTATGAATCATAATGTCTCGAATATTAATATTTCTTACCAAAAAACAAGAACATCGTGAAGATATTTAAATATTAAATCAGACCTTTGTCCATCGACTTAAGTCTTCAGACAGGTTACAACGTTCTCATGGAATCTTACATGATATCAAAGTAGGATATCCTAAGTTTAGATTTTTTCAGACCCATTATTTGCCTCCCTAATTATGTGTTTCTATGTTTTAGTCTAAGGGCAAAGTCTGATGTGCGTGCGAGTAATGAGCATTTGACGGTGGTCTCGTAAAATTTCAAGGATATAATTTTTTATGGATATTTCTTGCTGACATATACATATGTATAAATAAAAATGTTTTTACCTTTTAATCTTCGCACCGCCCAACAACTTTTGTTCATTTAAGTTTTTGCAAATAAGCAACATAAGGGGAAAAAAAGAGGTTGATTAGGGTTTACTAGTAGACAACATTTGGTGTTTTCTTTAATAGGAAAAGTCGTCGTTGATTGGCTTTTCTTTTTTCTTTTTCTTTTTTTGGGAAGAGAATATGAAGGTTTGTCTCTATCTAGATTTTTCCTTGGTTTAGATACGAAGTTTCAAACGCCTTTCTCTTCAATTCAAACCCTCGAAAGACCGACGAATCAAATCGATATTAGTCGTATGCATTTATTGATCTTTTTGACCAACCAACCCTTCAACGTCATGTGAACACATGCCATTTGGATGAGAGAAAATTGGGGGGAGGGGGATCGAAATCAATCCCATCCCTCGATGTGAACTCAACGGTGCGACAACCCCACACGGTCATCTGATTATTGCACTATTCCCGCCGGAATTTGGCAAGAATCCTATAACTGAATTTTGGAAAAAAACTATGATGGGTTGAACCCAATTTTCCGCGGATCGGTGATGAGGATATGTTTTTATAGGTGACGATCTGGGTACTTGGGTTTGTGTAGTGGTAACGACATAGATAGTCTCCAAGCTTTTCCTCCTCATTCAGTGTCGACAATGTCATTTTGGGACATTGGTGATAGCGAGCATATTGGTCGTGCTAGTGATGGTGATAGAACTCCGGTGATGCGAGCTAGTGGTAATGGTGGTGCACGAGTTTGGAGGTGGTTGCCAAGTTCGTGACGCAGCGAAAAAGGGTACACCCAGGTTGCAACTTGCGATATGCATGAGACGCACAGAGAGGGATCTCTCGGTTTTATTTATGTTCAAAGAGAGAGTTGCATACAAAAGAGAACAACACGAATATAGGGAAATTCCCAAAAAGTTGTAAACTTATTGTAATTGTGCTAATTTAGTCATAAACATTTTACATTTATGCTAATTTTGGCTGTAAATCACTGACATGGATGTTGACCGTCCTACGTGGCGCAGCCGACGCTCACGTGGATATTTTTAAATAATATTTTAATATTTTTTGAAATTTGAAATTTGAATTTTTTTTTCTATTTTCTATTCCTTCTCTTTACTTTTTTTTTTTGGGCTAAGGGCCAGCCAAGGTCGCTAGCCACAAGCGACGACCGACAACCCTTGCTGGCACTAGGCGAGGGCGCCACAGCCCTCGCCAGCCATAGCGAGGGCATCATGGCCCTAAACTGATATGGGCGAGGGCCACGATGCCCAGATATAGCGAAGGCCACGACGCCCTCACCAAATATGAGCTAGGTAAGGGTCGCCGGCCCTCAGTAGCCCCCTCCCAAAAAATAGAGAAAGAAAAGAAAATAGAAAAAAATAAAAAATTATTAAAAAATGTCCACGGTTACCCTTGAAATTCTCCTATGAATAAGAAAATCTCTCGTCACAATTGATGACTTCCACATCAAATTCATTAGCGGCAAGATTGAATAATTTACTCCTGACAATAATCACCACATCTTCAAAATTAGAACCATCTAAACTTTTGATTTGAAATTCGAAAGCTTCATTTTGTGAAATCTTAGGGAAAAGTACCAAAAAAGTCTTTAAGTTATTGTATTTGTACCAATTCAGTTATAAAATTTTCACATTAATACAAATTCAGTTCATCTGCCCAATTAGGTTGGAAACGTTAACGTGGACGTCAGCTGTCCTTCGTGGCATGGCCGATATTAACATGGACATTTTTTAATAATTTTTTAAAATTTTTAAAAAAATTTCCTTTTTTCTATTTTTTCCTTTTCGTTTTCTTCTTCTTCCTCCTTCAACTTGTGGTCGACACTCAGCCATGGTTGGCGACTGGACGACTAGCCACAATTGCCAATGAGGGTGTTGCGGCCATGGCCAAATCTGGCGAGGACTCGACCCTCATGGCCTAGGCGAGGGCTACCCTTGTCAGCTCTGGCGAGAGCTGGACCTTCACGGCCTGGGCAAGGGCCGCCTTTGTCGAATCTAGCGAGGTCTCAACCCTTGCGGCTTGGGCAAACGGCGGCTCTCGCCAGATTCAGCGAGGGCGACCCTCGCCTAGGCTGTGAGGGTCGAGTCCTCAACTATGGCCAGTCGATGGCCATGGCTGAGTGCTGGCCACAGGCTAAATGAGGGAGGAGAAAGAAAAAATAGGGATTTTAAAAAAATTATTAAAAAATTATTAAAAATTATCTACGTTAGCTTCGACCGTGTCACGTAGGACGGAAGAAGTCCAGGTCAGCCGGCCTAAATTGGTCGAATGGATTGAATTTGTACAAATGTGAAATTTTTTAGGACTAAATTAATTCAATTGAAAGGTTTATGACTAAATTGATACAAATGCAAATAGGTTTGGTACTTTTTAGGTACTTTTCCCTAAAATCCTATTTTGTCCTAAGTTTACTATAAGGATGTTAATTCAGTCCTAAACTTTTCAAATTTTCAAATTTATTCTAGTGTTTATGGTGTTGCTTCCTTTTCATTTTGAGTGCAATTCTGGTCCAGAGGAAGGTATTATTTCCAGTTTCCTGACAAAAAGGCTTTTGCCTTCAGGCATGTTTGCATCTTAGACCAAGTTATCGCCGGCGCTTTGCCGTCTCTCCGTTTTGCTCTTCCTGTAGTTTTCTCGCCATATCAATCATCCACGTTTGTCATATAGATGACGACCTCCATAGCGATCACGCACCCCGTAGTCGTCAAGGCCGACGATCACTTCAGCCTCTATGGACTCCGTACTCTTCGTAATCAACCATGAGGTTTTCTTCGACCGCAACCCTGGCTAGTCCCGTATGAATGGTTGTTTCCGGAGTAGGTTTACCGAACGGTTGGCCATGAGCTCGATTCCCCACCAATAACACTTCGTCAACCCTATCCAGCTGTTTCTCTAGGCGAAAGGCCTCAGATTGGGTAGTCATCGTGGCCAGCCTTTGTTTCGCGACTCGTTGAGACGCTCCGAGACTCGAAGAGCTTACGCCTCCCGATCTTCCTTGGCAAGAGATAGTCGTCCCCGTAACCGCTGTACTAGATATCGCATTCCCATCTTCTTCCCGCTTTGATACCAACCGACGTACTGAAAATAGGTAGACGCGAATCGCAACTCGTAACATGCACATTAGGCGCATAGAGAGGAATTTCTTAATTTTGACAATATCCAAAAGGATAGCTGCTTATGAATGAGGATATTACGGAGATACACACATGTATACATTCATGCACATGGAGCAAGGTGCTACTTACACTCAAATACGTGCTTAGGACATGTTATTAATGATATGATTTCAATGTTTCTATTCTTTAGTGGCGATATTGATTAAAGTGGACTGTGGTGGTTACATCTTGACAGGTTCTTCCAGTGATGACATTGACGGTTGACCAAAGTGGTTCTCATCTATACCACATACGTAAAAAGAAAGAAAAATAAAACAACTGTTTAACTTGTATAAACGCTTGCTTTTTGGAAAAGAAAGATAATTCCATACAAGTTGCCATTAATTGATGGTGTGATTTTGAAGAGGTTAGAGTTGCTACTTAGCATGCGTCTCTTCGATTTGAGATCGAACCTGCAGCATGAGCATTTCAGTTCTCGATTTCAATTTTTTAGAACTGGGTCCTATAGGGTAGGATTTAGTTTCCGATTTCGAAATCGGCCCACCCTAAAAATAATCACCTCTAATAGAATTAATAAAATAGGGTATTATGACGAACACTAGCGGAATTATTGTCAAATAGTATTTTCTCTGGTTTGAACAAGTTTTTTCCGATAGAAGTCTTCCTTGTGACAAGACAACCCAACATACCACCAAGATCAGCTAATGTGACTGAACCAATAAGGTCCACATCAAAGTTTATTTATCATTGCTATTGCTTTCATGTTAAATCATTTTCGTCATAATTCAGATACCCTACTACTCTAGTAAGTAGTCATGATCTGCCATGACTCTCTCTCTCTCTATATATATATCCACATATAATATAAGTAAAAAAAAATTTACACTAATTAAGAACAATTTCACATCTCCCAAGGGCTTATTCAATTTGGCCTCCATTGACCTTTTAGCTTATAGTATCCATGATTGAGGGGTGAGTCGGCCCGGGTGAACTGTTCAATGAAGGATTATGATTTACTTAAAATATTAGGATTTATTAAAGCGAAGAGAATTATTTTAAAAAGTCCTAAACATATTGTAATTGTGTCAATTAAGTCCTAATTTTTTTCATCAGTTGAGTCCTAAATTTTTTGCATTTATGCTAATTCAATCCATCTGGGCAATTTTGACTGGTCGACGCTGACGTGGATAATCTTTATTAATATTTTTCGAATGATTTATTTATTGATTCTTTTCTTTTCTTTTCTTTTTCTTTCTTTTTTCTTTCCTTCTTCCTCTAGCCAGTCACCGAACCTTGGCAACCAGCCAGAGGCGAGGGCTGACCTCTAGCGAAGCTTGCCCTTGCCGACCACTGGTGAGGGCGAGCCTTGCCCAACCCTGGCGAGGCTGAATCTCACCGTGGTTGGGCGAGGGCGAGCCTCACTCGCCCCTGGTGAGGCCAACCTCCCTACCGTTGGGGGCGGGCAAGGCTCACCCTCGTCAATGGGCAGCAAGGGCGAGCTTCGCCAAAAAGAAGGGAAGCAAAAAAAAAAGAAAAAAAGAAATTCGAGAAATATTAAAATATTATTAAAAATTGTCTACGTCAGCACTGATTAACCAAAATTAGCTGAACAAATAGAATTAGCATAAATGCAAAAGGTTAGATTGAATTGGCAAAAAAAAGTTTATGATTGAATTGGCACAATTGCAATAGATTTAAAATTTTTTTGTAATTTTCCCCTCCAAATGATAGTAAGAGGAGTTCCATCTTGTATAACTCGGGGTAAGAAATCAAGTCGGTTCAACTTGGAAACCATAAGGAATTAGCTTCATTCAAATGGTACCAGACCGGTTCACACGAGAACCTATTTGATTTCCGAGTAAAAAAAATTGGGAATCGGCCTTGACTGGTTCGACTAACTGGAACCACCAGTTTTTGGGTAGAATTGGTTTTTAACTAGTTCAAAACTTAAATAAATCTTTTGAGATTAAACACTTTCTACTTTCTTATGTTGAAGTATTTTATTGAATTTTATGTTCAATTTTTTTTTATAGAGAATTTCTACATGACAAGTACGAAATAAATATGCTTGATTTAAAAAAATGAAATGAGAAGAAAAATGTAAGCTGGTTTCCAGATCGACTCTGCAATCACCTTGTTCGATTACAGGGTCGACAGATTTGGTTCCCAAATTGAAACCTGACTCTGACAGGGTAGATTCTAAGTTTTTATTTGCAATTCTGAAATCGATTGCTCCTACATATAATCAACCAAAGATTAAAGGTTTGGCAATTCAACGTATTCGTGTCATTATCAAAATGTGTCGACGTGGGACAAGAAGCAAGTTAAATCCTATACTATGACGAGAGCCAGAACACTCCATGAGCAAGTCTCAGAAGCTGTCTTGATTGAAGATTATGGATGTCCCTCGTTTAGCTAGAGGTCTAACAATTATAAATAAACGATGGAGGCCCATGGCCACACTGTTTAATAATTCATTCAGTCATGTTCCGATGTGATTTCTCTCGTTACACTTCCTTGATTTATTTTTGGATTAATATCATGAAAAACTTCAAACTGGTACATTAGTGACAAATTTATTACAAACTAATTTTTTAGCCACAAAAAACCCTAAACTGGTACACCTGTGACAAATTTACTCCAAATTAATTTTTCAACTACGAAAAACCCAAAACTGATACAAATGTGACAAATTTACCCCAAACTTACTTTTAAAAAAATAATAGTAATAACTTAGTTGACGTTTATTCAATTAGCTTATTTTCTAGCAACAAGGCTCAATTCATCTTTTCCGACAAATCCTAAAATTTGAGGTAAATATATCACATGTGTACCAATTTGAGATTTGTCGCCGTAATAACCCTTTATTTTTCCTTCATTTCTACCTATCCGTTGGAATCTCATTCTCGTGCCATGTCAAGAAATGCTTTGATGGAATGGTAGAAACGGGCTTAGGAAATACTAGCCCGAAAACGAGGGGCAACCCGGCCCTCACAGACTAGGAATGGACAAGCCCAGGCTAGGCTCGACTTGCCCCACTACATGTTGATCAGTTTTATAAACAAATCACAAGCTCATAGACCAAACTATTAAGGTTGGGACCCATGTCTTTTCTTGTCAACTGTTAAAGCATCCATAATTCAGAACCAAAAAAAAAAAGTATCCATTACCTTTGTGATCAATGGGTAATGTATAGATTGTGTCCAATGTAATGTGCGGTAGAGAAAAAAATGAATTACAGTGCAAAAATATGTTTGAAAATTCGGTTTTTTTTTTTTTTCTCAATGGAGTTTTGCATCGGTATTGATATCTCTTGATGATGATTGGTTTGGTCGAGTACAGTGATTTTCACAGTTGTCCGCAGAGGCGATCAGTTCTTGGCTAGGAACCTAAAATCAGGAATCAGTCCGGTGACTTATGGTTCTAGAAATTTGGAACTGAACCGGCCGATTCTCAGTTTTACCCACAAACCGATCCACTTATTTAATTTGTATAATGAAATCAATTTTTTCTAATATATAAAAAAGTTGCGCAATTCACTAATTAATATATGTTGGTTAAGAGGTTATGTTTTTTTTTTTTTCATATTGAAGATAATAATTCGATTCTCATTGGTTGCAATAATAAAAATTTTTTTTAAAGAAGCTTCAAAATCGATCTAATCCAAAAATCGTGAATGGGCGGTTCTGACCTTTGAACCGGAAAACGAACTAGTCCTACGTTGGTTCTAGATTCATGGAACCAGGAACCATTTGGTTCTCCCTAGAATCGGCCTTAAAGCGGTCGATTCGATCAGGCATCTCGGATCGAATTGGACCTAGTGCTCCCCCTCGTTGTCCCTAGCTAGTGAGATCTACATTGAAAGGAACGATAATTTCTTAAATACACCATCCATATTATAATTTGTGCAGAAAGAAAAGTTACGTGCTGAGTTTCATAAAAAGAAGCAAAGTTCCTGATTTCAATCCACACTCTCTTGAACTTCATAAATTTCTTTTTCATTTATTTATTTCAGCTGGGGACCTTCTCATTACTTGCGAGGAGGCTAAAGCACAACATACCTTAAATAAAATTGATACTAAAGTAGAGTAAAAGGAAAACGAAAGGCATAAAAGCTGAAGAGTGTGAACCCCACAGACATGTTCCTTCATGTTCTTCATGACACTTTTACTTTTCCTAGTGCAGATGAGAGACAACATCAACCCAATTCAAGCCTTTAACTTCCTCTATTCAATTGCTTTCTTCCTTTAATTGCTCAAAATCATTGTTATGCTACAAATCACCACTCTTTACTTTAGTAGTGCCTCCAATGGCTTCCCTCCTCACCACCAGATCACCATCTCTCCATTTCCAGATAACCCAACTATTGGTTTTCTTTATCATCCTATCACCAGCTCAATCCATTAGCCACTGTAGAACCTCATGTGGAGGCATTCTGATACACTACCCGTTCGGCATCGACGATGGCTGTGGCAGCCCGTATTACCGCCGCCTCCTCGTTTGCTCCGAAACTGGCAATTTGGAGCTCCGGACCCCCTCCGGCCGATACCCGGTTCGCAACATAAGCTACTCCGATCCGCACATCTTGCTGACCGACCCGTTTATGTGGAACTGCCTGGACCGCAACAAGTTCCGCCCCACGCGCGCGTTTAGCCTCGACACGAGCACGCATCTGTCTCTCTCCCCTCAAAATGATTACTTGTTCTTCAATTGCAGCGAGGAGGATGTCATCATCGAGCCGAAGCCAATGTTCTGCGAGCGGTACCCTGACCGGTGCGACTCATCGTGCGACAGCTCGAGCTACCTATGCCGTCACTTACCGGAATGCACCTCAGCATTGGGATCGACTTCTTGCTGCTCTTATTATCCGAAAGCCACTGAGTCACTTAGGCTGATGCTCAAGTACTGTGCTAGCTACACTAGTGTGTATTGGCGGAACATCGGTGCGGGTCCTTATGATCAGGTCGCAGAGTACGGTATCAGAGTCGATTTCGACATTCCCGTGACCACTCGGTGCTTGACATGCCAGGACCATCTGAAGGGTGGCGGGACTTGCGGATTCGATACGCAGACAGAGAGTTTCTTGTGTATTTGTGAGGGTAGGAACGATACTGCTTCTTGTAAAGGTATGTTTCGGAGTTCTGAGTCTGTCCCTGCAAGTATTTTGGTGATGTTACTTAATGCAAAACATGTTTGTGTCAGGGTCATTTGAGTTTTATCTCCCGTTACATAATGCTAGGGAAAGATCAAGAATTTGTACATTGCAGTCTTGATTAATTGTTTTTTTAATCAAATTCCTCCATACGAGTTTGTGGGTTTAATTGAGTGCCGTTTTGCAGATCGCGGCTTTTTGAGGCACGGCAAGACTGCGGTAATTGCAGGTAATGGAAAACCGAAATAGACATACGATTTTGTCCCAATTTCTTGATAATGAACCTCTTCAGATAGCATTTGACAGTGGAAATTTGAGTTTAGATTACGAACTCATAATGAGCTGAATTCCAAATTTTCATTTTGGGTTTTGATTTTGGGCTTTTGCACAGGGACAGTAACTGCAGTTTCAGGAGCAGGAGCCATAGGAATTGGAGCTGGAATTTGGTTCTGGAGGAAAGTGAGGGCAAAAGCATCAGTCACATGTGGAGTCCAAACCAACGACAACAGACTCTTTTAATACACTAAAGCAAAGTGAAGACAGACATCTCCTCTCATTTGCTCTTCTTGATCCTATATTTATATTCTGCTTGTTCTCACTCTTGACTCCTTTGATTCCATTTACTTGCAATACGCAATACAAGGCTGCTGTCGGACCGAGCCACACTTGCTTTTTGCACTCAGCGTGTCGCTTGACTCGAAAGACTTCTTACATAGACGCGATTCATCGGAGATCACATGATCGCAGGCATTGGATGATATAAACCCCATGTCGGAGTCGCCATACTGATGATTGAAATTCACTCGACCACAGTAGTTAACATTGCTAGTTCAAGCATCTCCCAAATCCAATGGTCATGCTAGTTTAGGCAACCAAATGAATCGTGGATGGTCAATGAGTCAAGAGATGATTATCAGGGTGGGCCTGTGGATTCATTGCGTATGGTCTTGTGTTTGCTTCAGATTAATATGCTTTGTTCAACCGGAGTTATAGAGCGTTGACCATTTCAGGCCGAAAAAGAAAAAAGAAAAACCCTAACCAGGCCGAAACAATGAGGGTTGTCAAATTTGACAAGAGGGACTTCAAAAGGACACACATATCTGTATACATAATATATATGGTGAGAGAATATAGAACTTCTTCTAGAGAGGAGCGTTGACACGATTTATAGTCTTGGAATGATCATACATCGAAGAATTTTGATAAGTCGAGACAAAATTCGTTAGGTTTAGATTTCTCTAACTTTGTATGGATCCTCCATTAAATATTGACGGGAAAAGGATAGTGCGAGTGCCAAAACTTGGCACGGGTGGACACTTTAGTGCCAAAACTTTCAAAAGGGACACGGCGAGAAATTCCGACTAAGTTGCTGACGTGGCTTTTTCTAGCGAAAATTTTAAATTACATGGCTTTTTTTTTTTTGGCTTCTTCCTCTAGTCAATCGCTGGACTTGTGACTGGCTAGAAGGAGGGTGGTGAGGGAAAGGTCGGCCTTGCCATGGGCTTGTCGAGCGTGGGCGAGGCCGACCTCACCGTCAACGTCGCCATCGCTGGGTGAGGTCTCTAGCCATGGTGAGGTTCAACCTCCCCAAATCTGAGCGAGGTTGACCTCACCCTTGCCGCTAGGCTTCCTCTTCTTGGAGGGGCCTTCGCCGTAATCCTCATCGGATTCACTACTGCTATCACTGAGATCAATGAAGGACACGGGGGGCGGTTTGTCTAGCGCGATGTCCTTCCGCAAGGAGGAGGACAAGACGGCCTCATGCTTCACATGAGCGTCCATGGCTAGCGAACAAAAGAGGAGACGCCAGATACCTACAAAACCCAAAAAGATGACGAATTTTGATGACTTAGCGAATTCTTGGAAGTAAAGGAGGAGGAAATGAGGGTTCGAATCTGAAATCAAAATTGAATGGAATTGGTTGGCCTTGCCCAGAGACGGCGAGGGTGAGGTCAGCCTCACCCAGCAACGGTGAGGCCAACCTCGCCCATGGCCGATGAGGCCTTGCCGGTTGTCGCTGGCCCTCCCTCTAGCCGGTCAGAAGGAGAAAGAAGATGAAGAAAAAAAAAAAGGAAAATTTGAAAAAAAGGAAAAATATTATAAAAAAAAATTGACACATCAGCACCGGTGAGCCATATCAGCTTAAAATATTAATAAAATAACGCCATGTCAGATTTCCGACTAGGCTCTCTGGAGATGGCACTCAAGTGTCATATATTTCAAAAAAAAGTAGCACTTAAGGGTGCATTTGATAACCTGTTATAATTTTTAATTCTGCTCTAGAAATAATTCTAGAGTAAAAATGCGTTTGGTAAAAAATTACTTCTGGAGCAGTATTCTACTTCTGAATGAGAATTATGTTTAGTAAAGAAGTGATTCTCTAGGGTCAAAATCACTTTTGGTCAGAATCAATTCTTTTCTATTTTCACTTCTTATTTTCCTTCTCCTTTCTTTCTCACGTTCCTAGGCTGCCGCCGGCCGTTGCCGACCATCGATAGCCGCCATCGCTGGTCGCCAGTTGCCGGCCGTTTCCCAAATATTGACACTTGCCAAATGAATTTAGTATCAAGTTCTAACTCACCATCTCTCATTCTCTCTTTACATTACCAATTATCTCGTCGCACCACGTTGCCGATCACTCGCCACTACTATCTCATCATTCAGCTGACATGCCGTTTGCAATCGTCTCTACCACCATTGTCTCTCTCTCTCTCTCTCTCTCTCTACTATGAGATCTCACTGCTGAGATCTAGACAATGCTTTTCTAGATGTCGATGACGAGATCCACTCTGTATCTAGGGAGGTGGCGCCGCCCTTCACCGTCATCCTATATATGCCTAAACTCACAACTCAATCTTCAGGACATGAGTCTATGGTCGACTCATGTGGTTATGCTGAGTCTTGTAATCACCATTAAGGTCCTTGTTGGAGAGAGAGAAAAGAAAACTATAGGCCATATTGATAAAGTACGCAGCGTTTACATATAAGAATTCTATTCACAGTCAAATTATATAGGGCTTTGCTAGCATAATAGTCTTTAGACTACTAGGAGAGCAATAGCATGCTGTGAGCAACAAATTCTTGAAAAAGTGAATCCCACAAAAATCTATGATTATTTATTTTTTGTTTTTTTTTATGGTTTAGAACAGGCTATTATTCTTACAGTGGATTAATGACAGTCACCTACTCATTTTTCAATTATATATGATACTCGCACAACATTGATTTTGTGCCCTTGCTTAATCCCGATCATTAAAAAATAAGAATACCACTCCTATTACATTTAAAAGAGCTTGAACAATTACAATTTTGGGGGCAAAGTCCAATCAACCACGATAATGTCGGCCTTGCCTTTATTACCTTCAGTCACACAAAAACAAATCAAGACTTTCTACATATCACCTCATCTAAAAATGACAAAGTTACCAACAAATTCACTTAAAATGACGATAACTGCATAATTTGCTCCAAACCCTTAGACTCCAAATCTTCACAACCCTTCAAATTCATGCATAGCTACACATCCCATAAAAACAAGAAGATCTGTTCCTCTTGCACTCCTTGTTGCAACCCCCACAATGCTTCTTGTCGAACATGGGGTTCACATACTGACCTTCGCAGCACATCTCCAAGAACTTGCACTTTTGCCCGCACATCCCGCAGTTCAGCCAATCGGTGCTCGCGTTCACGCACCTCTTGTCGCAACAGTCCAGTCCGGGGCTTCCCGTGGCCTAGCAGATCCTCGGGTACTCGTTGCACGTCAATGCGATCCTTGAGCTAGGGGGCTGTGCAAGGAACTGGCCTATGCCTCGGAGAGCAGTGGCTGGGTCCAGGGTTTCGAGGGAAGACGAGCCCCCTTCTAGTGAAGATGATGATAATGCAGATGAAGCATCGAATGCCACTACTGCAATGAGCAATACCATGAAAAATAATTGCCTTGCGTACTTCATTTTTTGTGTGCTTTAGAGAGAGAGAGAGAGAGAGAGATGGTATTGATGGAGAGGAATGAAACCCAATGGGGATATTTATACAAGAGAGGATCGTTCACGTTGAGTGAAGACAATGCATGGCTCTTTGGATGAGAAGATACATCAAAAGTAAGCTTTGCTATTAGGTCAACCTTGACCTTCAATGCGATGTGTTAAGATAATCACAGTCCCATAAATGATTCATGAAGTTGCGGAAAAACGTTCCCAATAACCACTTGAATCACTGATCATGCAGATACATCACGCAAACAAACGTTCCCGGATTTCCACAGATTAAATGTCGAAGCAGCCTTAAGAGATCGCGCATGCAGAGACTTCTCGTTCGTTCTTCTTCTCTATTTTCCTTTTGCTTCAGAGCAAAAACACCGTGTTCTGCAATTATATCTTTGAAGAATGAAAGAGCGCAATATATGTAACTGCCCTATCAGTTACTTGGACTATGGGCCTAGGCTTGGTTTGGCCCAATATGGGCGGCTCAATCATAAAGTCCATCATCTCCCACTCACTCATGATGGGCTAAAATAATATCTCTTTTCTGCTAACTTCATACCGACAAATAATCCGTGCGACTAGCATACTCTGAGAGCTTGTTGCTATACATCTGTTAGGAATATACGGTAGCTCATATTGGACAGGTTTTCTTAGAGTAGATTTAGTACGCAGTACTCTAGATCAATCAGTCACATGTATATCTCTCTTGATCTCTTTAAGTATGATATATTGTATTCACAACTATGATTAATAAACAATCATAATTGGTCGAACTGTGAACACAAACCAGAATGTGACACTGACAGTAAATCGATCTTCCTCTTCTTCAAACTTCTCGATTTCAGTCCAGTTCACTTTAGTAGAAATGCCTCATTAGATCGAATCATTCATGACCATTGGCAACACCCTAAGATAAGAAACACTGAATAGAAACTTTGAAAATGAGTCTGAGTCGTGAGGGCACTAAATGAGGAACTCTTTTCCTCAAGAGTCTCACACGACTTAAAAGTTGAGATCAAAACTTTTGCCAACCCTTATTAATCATCTCATGCATACGTAGTATGAAATACGCATTACGGTATTCTCTCCTTCCCAATAGAGCATATGTCTTTACACTTAATACCGTACAGATGATAGTTCAGACACTTACAATGTCTAACTTAAGTTCACAAATTTACTCTTTTTAAAGAATCATCAGAACTCACATCTGGCATTATAGACAGGTAAAGTGAAATATGTGGATTATTTCACTTTTGGACATAATAAATATTATGCCCTCATCTTAACCCTCCGTTAAGGCGACAATTATATTTTAAGCTTGAGCTCTCAATTATCACCTAGATAATAAGCTTTAAATTGTCTCATCTCTATTCATCACACAGTGAATAGAGGTGATTACTCGTGTGAGTGGACTAATCTCTCATCTGTCCGACATACCTTTCAATATAATGTACAAAGCATTAAAATGCATAAATATCAATTTATCTCATAGGCATTAATGATAACATCAAACTTCATTAACAGTGAACATTAGGGAATAAACAATATTCAGTACATCAGACTCTACGCAGTCCCAAAGATTTTACATGACTACAGAAAGCATCTTTAGGAATCGGTTTCGTCATAGGATCTGCTATCATTCTTTGCGTAGGTATGTACTGCACGTTCATTTCCTTTCGTGCCACCATGTCTTTAACATAATTATATCTGATGTCTATATGTTTGGTCTTACAATGGAATTTGGGATTCTTGGTGTAAGCTATTGCTGCTTGGTTATCACAATGTACCAATAAAGACGTTGCAGCATTTTCAGTAATACCTAAATGATCCAAAAATCTCCTAAGCCAAACACCCTCTTGTACTGCCGCTGAGAGTGCCACATATTCAACTTCTATTGTTGATAATGCTATACACTGTTACTTCTTACTACTTCAAGATATGGCGCCATTACTCAGTAAGAATACATGCGCAGAGATGGATTTCCTCTCATCCAAATCTCCTTCCCAGTCAGCGTCAGTATAGCCTTCAAGGTGCAGATCACTTCCTTGATAACTCAGCGAATAATCAGCAGTAGCCTTCAGATACCTCATGATTCTTTTAATGGCACACCAATGTGCTTGACTTGGATTGGATTGGTATTTACTAACCATTCCAACTGCAAAACATATATCAGGTCTTGTACACATCATTGCGTACATTAAGCTCCTAACGGCACTAGCATAAGGAACACGTTTTATTTGTTCCTGTTCTTGTGGAGTTTTAGGACACATTCTAAGGCTTAACCATTCACCTTTCGCAATAGAAATATTTATGGGTTTGCAATCTTGCATGCGAAATCGTTCAAGGACTTTGTTTATATATGTCTCTTACGAAAGAGATAGTAGCTTTTTTGAACGATCTCTTGAAATCTTAACTCCAAGAATATACGCAGCTTCACCCATGTCTTTCATCTCAAAATTGGAAGATAACCAATTCTTAACAGTTTTTACTAACTCTATATTGCTTCCGGCAATTAGTATATCATCTACATATAAAGATAAAATCACAAACTTATCTTTGGATCTTTTGATATATACACAGTGATCCTCATCGATCATTACAAAATCATATGCCACTATGGCATTATGGAAACGTATATACCACTGTCTCGAAAACTGTTTAAGGCCATATATCAATCTCAAAAGTCGACAAACCTTTTGTTCTTGGCCTTTTGTAATGAAACCAACAGGTTGTTCCATATAAATCTCTTCATCTAATTCTCCATGGAGAAACGCAGTCTTTACATCCATTTGATGTAATTCAAGATCCATACTAGCCACTATTGTTAGGATAAGTCGAATCGAGGTAAATCTTATCACAGGAGAAAAGGTTTCTTCAAAGTCAATTCCTTTCTGTTGATTATACCCTTTTGCCACTAGGTGAGCCTTATATCTTTCAATCGAGCCATCAGCTTTATGCTTTATCTTGAGAACCCATTTGTTCCCAATGACTTTGTGTCCTTTTGGAAGATCAACCAATTCCCAACTTGGTTTGATTCCATCGACTCCATTTCCTCTTTCATTGCACTTATCCACTTTTCCTTATTTGGGCATGATAGAGCCTCATTTACATTCCTTGGCTCATCTTCTTTTTGTGTAGCGACTATAAAAGCTTCTCCTTCAACGTCAAAACGTCGACGAGGAATGCTTTTGTGACTCGTTCGTCGTATAGGATATTGTACACTTGCTGCATCATTTTCCATTACGCTCCTACTTGGATTAGATAATGGCAATATCGTCTGATCAAGTGGTTGTATTTGAGACTGGTTCGGGACTAATCCCTCACTTTTCACATTACTCCCACTGGGGTCATTATCACGATCCAAGGTTTCAAATAGGGAGTAATCCTCTCCTATTTCGCCATTCTTGGAAAATTCATTCTCTAAGAATGTGACATCTCGTTATTCGAATTCAATTACACTTTCAGTTTCTTGTTCACCTAAGAACACATACCCCTTCGAATTTTCTGAGTATCTTATGAAAATACTCTTTTTGCCTCTTGGACCCAATTTTTCATATTTGTAAGAGGCCTCGTGGATATAGGCAGCACAACCTCAAGGTTTAAGAAAACTCAAATCGGGTTTTCTACCTATCCATAACTCATATGGAGTAGAGGTAACTGATTTAGAAGGCACACGGTTAAGTACATAAGCAGCGGTTAATAAAGCATCACCCCAAAAGGTAATATGTAGTTTTGCTTGTGCTATCATAGACCTAACCATCTCCATGAGGGTTCTATTTATTCTCTCTACAACACCATTTTGTTGAGGAGTATATGGAACAAATAATTGTCTTTTTATTCCCCTTTCATCACATAAATTTCTAAACTCATCAGATAGGTATTCTCGACCTCGATCGGACCTTAATGCTTTTATCTTATTGTTTAACTGATTTTCCACTAAGGTTATAAATTTTTTAAAGCAACTCAATGCTTCAGACTTATGAGAAATCAGATTGACATGTCCAAATCGAGTATAATCATCTATAAAAGTGATGAAGTAAACAGCCCCGTGCCTTGCTCTCACATTCATTGGACCATAGATATCTGTGTGGATTAGTTGCAAAGGAAATTCAGCTCTTGTTTCTTTTCCAAATGATTTCCTCGTTGTCTTTCTCGCCAGGCAATGCTCACAAACAGGCAAATCGACCTTTTTAATATTGCTCAATAACCCCTCTTTGGCTAATCTATTCATTCTCTGTTGGCCAATGTGATCAAGTCTAACATGCCATACATTCACATCATTATCATAAGATTCAAAAAATGCAAATAGGGAATAACAAACATTCACATTACTGTATTCAACATCTAGTACAATAAAACCATCTAGAAAAAGTCATGAACCATAATAACTTGTACTTAAAAACAAGGCAACACCACTATTATAGAAATTCAAACTAAAATCAAGTTTAACTAACACCAACATAGAACAAGATTCTGACGAATTTCTGGAGCGTACAACACGTCATACAGGAACAAGGTGCGACCACCACGCATCTTCAATTGGCAGGTGCCAATCCCTTTGACTTCTGCTCTAGAGTTATGCCCCACATAAATCCATTTCGCTCCATGTGGAACTCGTCGGAACTCCACAAAGGAATCTCTGTCCTTCGTTATATGGTTTATGGCTCCCGAATCTACAGTCCACAAAGGATTAGATTCTGTCAGAAAAATTGAACTAGACACATAATTAGTACTCATACTAATAGAAAGGGTATCTACCTTCTTCGGCTCACCACAATCGTGAGCAAAGTGACCCTTCTTGCCATAGTTATAACATTTCACCTTTAAAATGTTTAATTTTTTAAAAGGATGCTTTCCTTTTTCTTGTTGGCTGACTCTTGGTTTCTTTTCTGAAGAACTTGCTCCCTTACCCTTCTACCTCTTGAACCCACCCAGACACTTGCGCTTGGAGCTCGAAGCCCCATGTGAGCTAGAATCGGCAAAATAGACGTCAGCTTCCGGTTTAGCCGCCAGAAGGCGGTCGGTCCTCTTCCAGCTCAAGATGGCGCAAAGCATCCTCAAATGTCTTTATGTTCTCATTGTGGATCGGGTGGACTTTCATATGCTCCCAACTTTGGGGAAGGAAACAGATAACTGCTTTCACTTGCAGCTCATCAGTTAGAACATAACCAGCATCCTTCAACTCACTAATCATGTTTGACATACGCCTCAAATGTTGTTTCATGGTCTGACCATAAGGCTTCTTATAAGAGTCAAACCTAATTGTGAGTTGTCTCGGTTTAGTCACAGAAGTCTGACCAAACCTAGCTGCCAGTGCTATCCACATGTCTTTGGCATTTTCAAAACGCCTAAACTCTCACATGACTTCATTGTCCATGCTACTTAGCAAGGTAATGTGAGCAATAGAATTCTTTTTTTTTTTTCAGGCAGCAAATGCTTCGTTATCCCTTCTATGTTGTGCAGTATTCCCATCTTCAGGCTCTTCTATAATAAGGTTAAGAGCTTCCAGTGCCTATTGCTCTTTCAGCACATACTAGATTTTCATATTTTAGATTTCATAGTTATCGCCGTTTAATTTCTCTCAATTGTTTAGTTTAGCAACTATATTCTTTGAAGCTGAAGCCATGGTATCTGAACATTTTAGACATTTACGCATGAATTATTAATGCTTTTGTTTATGCATCAGTTTTACATAAACTAATTACATTAATGAATAATTTAACGTAAGGTTTCAGAATCGAAAGTTTACTTTGTTCCCAATCATCATCTAAAATCCTAATTTGAAATTATCGTTAACGTAACCATTAAGGTAAAATTATGTTCTTTAAAGTTACTAAAACTTTTAGAACTCCCACTTAACCACATAATACTAACAATGCAGTTATCAAATAGAATAGTACCACAAACAATTCACAATAAAATATCCCATCAACATCATATGAATCTCACTCAAATATTCATAACCAAATATGTCATAATATACGAACATAACAGACATGAAAGGGAAATTGTAAACTTGAAATAACAAATATTTACAAGCAACTGAATATCCACAAACTATTATGAAAGTTTAAAACAAAAAATAATATCAGGAATTGATTTTCTTCCAACGAACTGGAATTGAATCATAAAATTCTTCAGGAAGTTCTTTTGGACTTTTCGCCAGCCAAGAGAAGATCCTTGCAGAACCCTTGGGTTTACGCCACAGCGTATTCATTCTGCACCCATTCATCCCATGCGTTGACGTCCTCGTTGCCATGACCCTTATATGTTTTCTCAAGTAGGCTTTCACAATGACTCCATATTTCAGTGTTTTAGAGTTTTCGAAAACATCATATAACACCCTTCACTCTCCCTTAGGAAGAGTGCTACATAAATGATTAAATTTATCCTCTTCTGTCATCAAACCACTGTACCACACAACATCTTGTTGACAGTAATAATATGGGTCATCATGTTAATATTGCCATCTCAATGAAGGCCATTTAGCACTCTTCTTAGATCAGCTAGTTTTGCCACTTGGGTTTCCATTCTAGCGACCATAGGGGTCTGATACATATGTACCATCGTTCCTGCAACAAATGCCGAACAATAAAATGATTACTTTCAATCAAAGGTACAAGATTGCAAGAAACATATTCTGGCCACAACTTCTTCTTTTTTTCGTCAACGGTCAACTGGGTCAAAGTCAATAGGGTCAACGGTCCGGTCCAAAGTCAACTATCGGACTGGACAGACCAGTCCAACCGAGTCAGCCGGTTTACGCACGCACATGAGATGCATGCGCGATGACGTCAGCATGACGTCACGCTGATAGTTACCGCACGATTGCGATCGTTCGTGAATCATGGGTGCGTGCGCCGCACGCGTGCATGAGTCCCACACGCAGAGGGCCTCACCGGCACGTGTAGGCCACCGCCACCCTTGCTGGAGTCTCCTCGTGACGGGCCACCAGTCAAAATTCTCGTCTCGACGAGTACATTCCATATATCTAATAAAAATTTACTTTCACCGATCAAATTTTCTGGAAAAGGCGATGAACAGTACGGACGAACTTGCATACTTACGATCGAGAACCCTATTCATCTCGGCAAAAAATCAACACAATCATGGTATGATCAGGAAACAAGTAATCAGGCTCTCATACCAATGTTAGGATAATCATAGTCCCATAAACAATTCATGAAGTTGCGGAAAAACGTGCCCAATAACCACTTGAATCACTGATCATGCAGATACATTACGCAAACGAACTTACCCGGATTTTCACAAATTAAATGTCGAAGTAGCCTTGAGAGATTGCGCGTGTAGAGACTTCTCGTTCGTTTTTCTTCTCTGTTTTCCTTTTGCTTGAGACGAAAAACGCCATGTTCTACAGTTATATCTTTGAAGAACGAAAGAGCGCGATATATGTAATTGCCCTATTAGTTACTTGGACTATGGGCCTAGGCTTGGTTTGGCCCAACATGGGCGGCCCAATCATAAAGTTCATCACAATATGTAAATCAGGTTGGGCATGACATCTGCGAAAGTGAGGTGACGAAGTTCATAGAACAAGCGAAATATTAATTGCAAGAAATTGATTTAGGACACACACTACTTGCTAATATTATTGCATAATCACACTGGCCGTACACGGTGTTTGACTTTCCCCTTGGTGATATATGTATACTGTACATACATATATATACCTATCTTCAAATTTATTTTTTTGGGGACAAAATACCTATATTCAATTGAGCAAAGTCAATTTGATACTTGTTTACTTACGACAGATAGGGCCTTGGTATCGTGTACTTTCTCACTATAGAACAACACTATCTATAAATTAGGAGTTCTTTTTATTAATGTGAAGAGGTCATCCTTGTCTACGCCGATTGTGAGCTAGTAAACCCTATTAGGATTAGGCGCTTAAATACAACAAAATAGAAAGTAAAGTTGAGAAAGAAAAATCGATACACAAAATTTATCCCAATTCATCCTTAAACTAGGGTTACCTCCAGTAAAAGATTTCATTATGATTAGCACTTCTCACATCTTTTTGGGCTTAAGTACATTAGAAGTGCATAATTTGGCACGGATGGACACTTTAGTGCCACAATTTTTAAAATGTACACTTAAGTGCCAAAATCGAAGAATAAAGGGACACTTAAGTGCCAATGGCGAGATTTTCCGACCAAAATGCTGACGTGTCTTTTTCCGATGAGAATTTTCAATAATGTGACATTTAAAAAAAAATATTAAGCCACAGAGACTTTTGTTAATTTTTTCTTTTGTTTTATAATTTTCCCTTTTATTTTTTCATCCTCCTTCCTCTGGCCGGCGAGCTAGAGGGAGGTCCGGCGAGGCCATGGAGGTCGGCCTTAGTATGGCTATGCGAGGTTGGCGAGGCCGACCTCACCCTCGCCCAGCGAGGTCTTGGGCAAGGTTGGCCTCGCCCAGCGACGACGGCGAGGCTGACCTCGCCTAGATCTGGCGAGGTCGAGCCTCGCCATAGCTGGGCGAGGGCAAGGTCTGCCTCGCCCAACGACGGCGAGGCCGACCTCGCCCATGGCCTCACTGACCTTCACTGGCTGTTCCTCTGGCCGGCGAGCCAGAGGAAGAAGACAATGGAAAAAAAAAAGAGAAAAAATTAAGAAAAGCATTTATTTTACTAGAGGGGTTAGCGACGGCGAGGCCATGAGAGAGGTCGGCCTTGCCATCGTCGGTGGGTGAGGTCGGCCTCGTCGTCGTCGCTGGGCGAGGTCGTGCCTCGCCCAAATCTGGCGAGGTCGGTCTCGCCGTTGTCGTTGGGCAAGGCTCAACCTTACCGAGATCTGGCAAGGTCGACCCTCGCCGCGGTTGGGTGAGGGCGAGGTTTGCCTTGCCCAGCGACGGCGAGGTTGACCTCGCCCATGGCATCGCCGGTCGTCGTCGACCGTTCTTCTGGCCGGCGAGCCAGAGGAATAAGACAATGGAAAAAAAAGAAAAATGGAAAAAAAAAAGTAGAAAAAAATTACGAAAATTAAAATATTATTTGAAAAATATTCGAATATTATATAAAAAAATTGTCACGTCAGTGCCGGTGAGCCACATAAGCTAAAAATATTAATAAAATAAGGTCATGTCGAATTTCCGGCAAGCTCGCCGGAGTTGGCACTTAAGTGTCATATTTTTTTTTTAAAAAATAGCACTTAAGTGTACTTTTTAGAAATTATGGCACTAAAGTGTCCACCCGTGCTAAATTATGACACTTTTAGTGTACTTTAGCCCATCTTTCTGTATCAACTCTCAATTATAAGAGAAATAAATTATGTATAGGTGGCACAAGAAAATCACATGCCACTCAATAGCTATTTATGAGTTTAAGCCTAAATTATTAATAAAATACATGCTCAAATTATAAAAGTTCACTAGCGGGACATCAGGAGATTCCCCACCCCAACAAATCTCTCACGAGACATCAGGATGTTCCCCACCCATATGGGCGGACCCAAGCGGCTCGTGGTGGCCCCTGCTCCCCATGTCAAAAAATTTCCTATAATTTTACGGACAAAATTTTCAAAAACTATACGTGTCATATTAATAAATAAATAAATAATTGGTGTCTAGACCCCGAATCTTGAATTCTCGGTCCACTATTGCACACCCCTAGCACCAGCTAAGTCTGAACTTAGTACGTGCGAGAGGATTCAAACTCGGCACCCAAAGGTGGGATTGAACTAACACCTCCTGGCACTCCTCATCCGTGAGGCAAGATAATCACCAAATATTATTTGTTTATTACCAAGTGGAATTTTTACTATTATTAGAAGTTTGCTTTAGCAATACGATTGCCAAGATTATAATTGGCATCAACTCCTTTTTCTACTTAATAAATTTAGTTAATCCTTCTTTTCTTACTTTATTAAGTGAGTTTTGGACTTAATTGAATCTTTTAACTAAATGTTCGTTATATTTATCTAAAAAACTTAATCTCATTAAGGCTGAACCTTTTCATTTCAGCACTTAATTGGGTTATCAAATAGGCCCAAAATCAATCTAAAGTCACCATGAGGTTATTGCAAATTAAGGCCTACTCTAAGCGTTGATCAATCTACTTTTTATCGAAGAATTTCCTTTATTTTTGTATTGATCCAAATAAAGCATATAATGCTTGGGACTTTTAATCTCAATAAGAGTGCGTTTTTAGATTATGATTCACAATCGGTGCAGTCTGTTGAATTACGCCACATTAAAGCAATTCCTTGCACAACCATTATTCTCCGTGTATGTATGATATTGACACCTAAATTTTGGCTACCGTTACATGAGAAAATTAGGTATCGACCCGATCCCTAAACAAAAATATCATTAGCATATTTCATATTTAATTTTGTGTTTGAGGCATTATCACGAACTATAGCACGCGTGATTGGAAAGGGCTTCTTAAAGATGTGACATTCGAATTTCGCACTCAATCTTTAGTAGCTGAAATTTCGGTCATTAGTAGTTATCATATTTGATCTTCAAGGTCTGGATTGAGTTGAATAATTTCAAAATCAAAGGGAAGATGAGGAACATCAAGAGAAAAGGAGTTCGAATTGCTGGAAACTGGAGATGAGATTGGACATTTCAAATAAAAAATAACAACTTTGCAGCCATTCCATTTCAAATTGTTCAGCTTATCTCTATTACTGCCAGTATATAGTGGATTCTCAACGCATGAGAGAAGGGGGACGACCTTGAAAAGGAGGAGAGAGAGAGAGAGAGACGGTTTCATTGTTAAGAGAAGAGAATGCCCACCGGGAAGTCTTAAAACACACACATGCTCAGAGAAGAATAGAGAGTTTCAACAGTGAACTTTTGTTCTTCTTCGCAGTGCATCCAGGTCGTTCTTGCGTTGTCCAGCTATTCCTCCGCACTTCGGCCGTCGCCCAGCAGTAGTCCATCTCGCCGAGCAACACCGTCAATTCCTTGCAGCTCCGCTGCTGTGAGTAGCATGCTTGTGGGTCTTGTAACATCCTTGGATTAACTCCCACATCGAGCCTCATGTGAGAACTCTTGACTTTGGAGTTCCAAAGTTAAGCACTACTATTACATCAAAAGGCACCTCCGTGAGTTAATGTCAATTTTTACATATATATCTCAAAATCACTCTCTCCTTGTTCCGTGCACAGTTCGATTCATTGTTGCCCCTTTCGCCATCCTAGGAACCTGCTAGGAGCCAATCTTTGTCCAAGCCCTCTGGTCCCGGCGACCACTCTCACTCTCATCGGATTGGGTCGTTACAAGCCCACCAGCTATTTATTACTTATCTAATTGCACACCCACGTGATCACCCCTCATATGCTCGTGGCATAGAATAAAATTTGATAAAGACTGCATGCAAAACATTTTTAGAATAAGGAGAAAAGATACTGAAAATGCATTAGATTAATCTAGCGTAATGAAAAAAAAAAATCTAGCGTAATAAAGTTCCTGAATCCATTGAATCTTTGTTTCGTGGAAGTAAAATGTACTCCAGCATTTTAGTTGGGTGTCTAATCAACCTTAACTTATTAGTGGCGACTCTAAAAGGTAAGTTCAAAAATTGCATGTTCAATTGATTACCAACTTGCTATTGATAGGGCTTGGGAGTGTCCGTGCTAAATGCAAGTGATTGCCTTGTGAGAGGAACCTTCGTTTCTTGTTTAGTAGTCCATTAACTTTCCCTTTGTCATCATCACTCTCTCGCTCTCTCCATGCTACGAGATCTCGCTACCTAGATCTAGACAGTGCTCTTCTAGATGTCGGTGACGAGATCCGCTCTATATCTAAGGAGGTGTTGCCGCCATTAAACGAGGGTTGTCGACGGCCACCATTATCTTACATATATAAGCCTAAACTCACGACTCAATCTCCAGGACACGGGTCTATAGTCGACTCGTGGGTTATACTGAGTCATGTCATCATCATTGAGGTCCTTTGTTAGAGAGGGATAAAAGAGACCATACTGATAAAGTACCCAGCGTTAACATATAAGTATCGTATCTAGGATAAAATGACATACGATAGTCACTTAATATATCTTCTCCTCTGAAGAGATGGCATCAATCACGCAATATGTGCGCAAGCTTCGCAACAGCTCTCTTAAAAAACTTAAACTGGAGATCGATCTTGTGCCCTACCTTAATCGAATCGATTAAAAAATGACAACACCACTGGAATTCATCGAAATCAGCTTGAACAGTAACCACTGTGGGGGCAAAGTCCAATCAACCAGGATGTTGTTGGCCTTTGCTTTATCACCTTTAGTCACATAAAAACAAATCAAGACTTTCTACTGATTACCTCGTCTACAAATGTACAAAGTTACCAACAAATTGACTTAATACGATGATAACTGTGCAATTTGCTTCAGACCCTTTTGACTCCAAATCTTCATACCCCCTTCAAATTCATGCATAGCTACACATCCCATAAACACAATATCCCTTCCTCTTGCACTTGTTGTTACAACCCCCGCAATGCTTCTTGTCATACATGGGATTCACACACTGACCTTCGCAGCATATCTCCGAGTACTTGCACTTGTGGCCGCACATCCCGCAGTTCAGCCTATCGGTGCTCACGTTCACGCACTTCTTTTTGCAACAGTCCGGTCCGGGGCTTCCCTTGGCCTGGCAGATCCTCGGGTACTTGTTGCACGTCAATGCGGCCCTCGAGCTACTGGCCTGCGCGAGGAACCGGCCTGTGCCTCGGAGAGAAGTGGCTGAGTCGAGGGTTTCGAGGGAGAATGAATCGTGGGTCTCGCCTGACTCATCGTCTTCTTCCCCATAATTAAGGTACGGGCCTCCTTCTTGTGAAGATGATGATAATGCAGATGCATCATTGAATGCCGCTATTGCCATGAGCAATACCATGATGAATACTTTCCTTAGGTGCTTCATTTTTTGTGTGCTTTGAGAGAGAGAGAGAGAGAGAGATGGTATTGATGGAGAGGAATGAAACACAACGGGGATATTTATACAAGAGAGATCATTCACGCTGAGCGAAGACAATGCATGGCTCTTTCGATGAGACAATACATCGTCGATTAGGTGGAGTGGAATGTTGTCTAAATTTTCAATGGCCAAACAAGCTCAAAAGTAAGCGGAGTTAGGCTTTTGATAAACTAAACAAGAAAACCAAACTCACAGGTTTGAACGAAGATCGATCTTATACGATATCTGTACCTACAAAATGACACGCCCCTTTGTTTGACGATCAAGTCAACCTTGACTTTCGATGGGATGTGTAAATCAAGTTGAACATGATATCTGCGAACCAAGAATCTGATTTATGACGCACATTCCTTGCTAATACTATTGCATAATCACATTGGCCGACACATGGTGTTGGACTTTCCGGGAAATTTGTCCAGAAAGTCGCGAACCAATTGTACGGAGGCCAATTTAGTCCTAAACCTTTTGATTGTGTCAATTTAGTCCTAAACATATTAATTGTGCCAATTTAGTCCTAAACTTTTAATGATTTGCCAATTTATTTATTTCAGCCAAGCATCCAAATAATAGGTTCAGGATTAAATTGGCAAATCTTCAAAACGTGTAGGACTAAATTGACAGAAAGAAAGGTTTAGGACTAAATTGGCAAATCATCAAAAAGTTTATGACTAAATTGGCATAATTAAAAGGTATGACACTATATTTAGGACTTTTTGGACAATTATGTATTGAAATTTCCCCTTCGTTATATATGTGTGCACTGTGTACACACACATATACCTATATTTAATTGAGCAAAGTAGTTTTGGTACATGTTTACTTTCCACATAATGCATCTTATTTATGGCCTTGGTATCGTGTATTTTCTCCCGATAGAACAAACACTATATATAAATAAGGACTTCTTTTATTAATGTGAAGAGGCCATCCTTGCTTACGCTGATTGTGGGCTAGTAAAATCCCTCACGGGACATCAGGAGGTTCTCCACCCAAATAGGCGGACCTAGGGGGCTGGTGGTGGCCCCTGCTCCCCCAGGAAAAAAAAAAAAATTTCCTATAATTTTAGGGACAAAATGATCACCTAATATTATTAGTTTCTCACCACGAGTGGAATTTTTACTATTATTGGAAGATTTTTGCAACACGATTGTCAAGATTCTAATTGGGATCGATTACTTTTTCTACTTAATGAATTCAGTTACCCCTTCCTTTCTTACTTTATTAAATGATTTTTGGACTTGATTGAATCTTTTAACTAAATGTAAGTTATAGTTATCTAAAAAACTTCATCTAATTAAGGCTGAATTTTTTTCATTTCAGCACTTAATCGGGTTATCAAACATTTATCTAAAGTCACCATGAGGTTATTGCAAATTAATGGCTACTGCAAGCGTTGATTAATATTCTTTTTATCGAAGAAGTTCCTTTATTTTTGTATTGATCCAAATAAAGCATTAAAATGCTTGGGACTTTGTATCTCAAGAAGCGTGAAAGCAAGAGACTGCACTGGTTAACTTTTAGGATTATATTATAGTACTTATAGCATTTTATTTAATACTATACACCTCAAATATTATACAAAAATATGCAAATATAAATAGTAATTTCCATTTTCTATGAAACTGCCAAAAGTGCTTCTTGGAGAGCTTCAAGCCTAACAAATCAAAATATTAATTAATGGGGTGCACAAAAAATTAACCCAAGACACTACCTAACTTAAAAAAAAATTAATATCACAAAAAACTCCAAACTATGCCCACTGTGACATAAACACCATGAACTTTTTTTTGTCATAAAAACCCCAAACTTATATTAGTGTGACAAATATACCCTTGATGGAAACTAAAATAGAGAGTCTATATGTCACACATGTATAATTTTTGAGTTTTTTCTTGATACAAAAAAGGTTGTGGGTATTTGTGTCATAATGGGCAAGTTTAGGATTTTTGTGACACAAAAAAAAAGCTTGAGGTATTTGTATCACAATGGGCATAGTTTGGGGTTCTTTTTTTTTTATTTTTTTATTTGCCCCTTAAAAAAAATTGGCAAGAAAGTTCATAAAATAAAAATTTTCTTGCATTAAACATAAATATCTTTCTTTGTTAAAAATGGAAAGTCTAGGTACTATCTTTGACGGTCTCAGTCAAAACTTATATTGATCCTCTGGAATAAGCTACAAAAAAATGATGGATAATGAATCAAATTCAGACTCTTTGGCAGTGCAAATCAATTGCGATTTGAAACAAATGAGACTTTTACAAGCAGCGTAAATGGTGGGTCTGTTGGAGTGCAACAGCTATTCTCCATTAAGCCACCGATTGCGTATTCAATGCAGTTTCTGATATCCATGGAGAGATGAAAACGAAAATAATGAAGAAGGTTCTGAAAACGAAATTCATAAATATTCAAAAACCGGTACAGAAGCACGTCGAGGTTTGAACAAGAACTCGTGGGTTGAGTTTTTCTTGTCGTGGTTTTTGACTTCCCATTAAGAAATAACGTAAGAAAATTGTTAGGGTTTATGTTGACTAATTGATACATCGACAGGTCAGAGAGATTACAGCAACCCTAGAGAATTGTGATGTTCTCCAGTTTTAGCACCCGATAAGTCAAGCAGAAAGCTACAGGACATGTTCGTGGGAGCATGTGCTTGTAGATCTCATATTCATGAGTTGTTTTAGGGGGTTTTCCTTTATTAAGCAGGACTCGAAATCTGTCCACAAGCGCATCCGGCCCCAGCAACATGGTGCTCGTAATTGCATGAAGACAACCATCAAAACCGATTTGACTTTTGCTTTCGAAGGATGGATAAGAGGAACCAACCTGCGTTTGAGTTTGATGCCTAAACTCACGTCCGCAAACTGAGTCTCCTCCACTCAATGCCGGCGAGGGCATCTCAACCTTGGCCTGTGGCCGGCAAGGGTCGACTGACAACCCTCTCCAGCCGAAAGCGGAGGAGGGAAAAAAACCTAAAGAAAAAATATTATAAAAAATTCAAAATATTATTAAAATATCATTTTAAAAGGTTCACGTTAGCACCGGCAGTGCCACATCAGTATCGGCCGGTTAAATAGATTAAATTGACACAATTACAAAATATTTAGAAATCAATTGACAGCAAAAAAAAAAAAATGTTTATAACTGAATTGAAACAATTGTAGTAGGTTTCCGTTGGATGAGGTGGGTGATGAGCAAAATGTTTCGAGTGCTAAAGAGGTTTTTAAGCAACAACCTAATCCATTAGATAGTGACAATATATATGCACATTGGCCTTGCATTAGGTTGATCTATCAAAACGAGATGTGAGGCCATAATATTGAAACTCTCATGATATTTGGCCAAAAATTAGGAAACCCTTTTATGTTTCTGGAGAAATTGCCATCGAGCATTACCAGGGGTAGCTATAGACATCCAATTTTATGTTTAAGGTTTGACCAAGATTGACAAAAAAATATTACTTTATTAAAAGTTCGATGAAAAGGTGAAATTGGATCATACTCGTCGAGAGCTTTCCAAAAATATCTGATTAATCTGAATCGAATGCTGAACTTAAGATATCACATCTTTTAATCAGCAACACCCGATCGTGAGGTCTCATTTTGGAAAGTTCAGGTCGCGAGCTTTTCCGTGAGTGTAAATATCGAGTTAGTCAGATATTGGACGGAAAAAATTATACCTGATTGAAGTTTGGTGGAATTTGAATAAAAATAATATCAAATACAAAATAGTATTTTCAGGAAAAAAAATTGGCACTTGACCAACCCACGACCGCCATGTGGCAATAGCAAGGTTGGACCGGTGCTGAGCAAGGCCTGCCCGACCTTATAACTGGAAATTTTTGGCCCGTCAAAAGGCTAATCGAAGGGATTTGTTGCCTCTTCTCTGTCAGATCATAGACGAATCATCTCACAATTGAGCTTCTTTTACCTTTTAACTATAAGATTCAGCAATCCCTAGTGCCCTTGAACGAAGTTTTGGCGATACAAATTCAGCAAACAGCTTGTCATTACTTGACTGTATTTCCAAAATGGAAAAATGACGTAAATGGTTCATGAACTTTGACTCAGTATGTAATGTAGTCTATAAACTTTCAATTTGTTTAATATGGTCCCTAAACTTTAGCTCAATGTTTAATGTGGTCCCTAAACTTTAGCTCAATGTTTAATGTGATCTCAGGACTTTCGGTACATGTTCAAACTAGTCCTTAAACTATATAAAAATGTTCAATGTAACATATATCAAAAGTTTAGGATCACATTAAATAAATTAAAAGTTTATGGACCACATTGAACAAATTCAAAGTTCAAGTATCACATTGCACATAGGGCCAAAGTTCAGGGATCATTTGTTTCAATATCCCTTTCAAAATAGTAGACAGTGAAAATATATACAATGCAAAATCTAGAGCATTCAAATAAGAGAAAATTCAAATTGCAAGACTATCGGTAAGAAGTTGCATACATCCGCCACGCACTGCCTTTCAAAAGCAAAGGCTTTCCTCGGATTAATATGAACAACTAAAACATGATTAATTTCCCAATATATAACTAATTCTTTTTGGGTTTTTATTTTATTTATGAAAACTAAACTCTATGCAGTTTTAACCTAAGGTTTAACGTGCATGAATTATTAAACCGATGACATGTGACATGGCCCGATTTAATGACAAGTAAAATTAATACGAACTATTCTAATACGACCACAAACATGTAATCACTAAATGACATGGTGACGACGTGGCATGGAATTGATGCAACTAGTTCTATATGACATATGCATGTTATTTTTTAGGATTTTCTTTGAGTTAATACCACAAAAAGCTCCAAACTGGTACACTTGTAACAAATTTACCCAAAATTAATTTTTTGAGCACCAAAAATCATAAATGGGTACATCCGTGACAAATTTATCTCAAATTAATTTTTTGACAATAAAAAACTCCAAACTGTACATTTGTGACAAATTTACCTTTCGTTATTTTTCGTTAAATTAGATTAATACCACAAAAAACCCAAATCGATACACCCATAACAAAACGGATGGTAAAAACCCCAAATCTGTACGTTAACTGCTATGTATTATCCAACTCAGCAATTTGACGGTAAAATTTAACGGAAACTATCAAAGGGTAAATTTTCACATGTGTAATAGTTGGAGATTTTTTGTGATAAAAAATTAGTTTAGAGTAAATTTGTCATGAATGTACTGATGTAGAGATTTTCGTGGTATTAATCCATTTTCTTTTAAAATTAAGGGAAAAAGCCACCAAAAATCCCCAAACTTTGCCATCTATGACACATTTACTCTAAAAAAAAATTGTGATATCAAAAACCCCAAATTTATACCCGTGTGACACATTTACCCCAAACTTTTTATGTGATACCAAAAACTCCAAACTTATACTTATGTGACACATTTACCCCACCTAAAATAAAAAGACACATTTACCCCTAAACTTTTTTTATTTTCACTTTTTTATTAAATAGAATATTTAAAAATATTTAAAAAGAGAAAAAAAAAAATCAAGGCGTGGGTGGCAGGCCCTCGCCGCTACTGCCCCTAATCTCGGAGAGGGCCGACGGGAGTCGCCAAGGCCTCTACGAGGGCCAGCGACCCCCGCCAATTGCAAGTGAGGGCTCGGTGACCCTCACCGCCACCCAGAGCTGGGTGAGGGTCGCCGGCCCTTGCCCAGCGGTGGTGGCCCTCAGCGAGGGCCTACTGCCTAGGCCCCGATTTTCTTTTTTTTTAAAAAAATATTTTTAAATATTCCATTTAATAAAAAAGGTAAAAGATGAAAATGCCATTGGATCAAGCAATTTTTTGGGGGTAAACATGTCACATTGATATAAATTTGGAGTTTTTAGTATCACAAAAAAAGTTTAGGGTAAATTTGTCACACTAGACAAGTTTGGGGTAAATGTGTCATACGGATACAAGTTTGGGGTTTTTGGTGTCACAAAAAAAAATCTTAGGATAAATGTGTCACAGTAGGTAAAGTTTGGGATTTTTTATGGTATTTACCTAAAAATTAATTGAGGAAACTTCCTAAAATATGATATCACTTGATTTAAATTAGGAAACATTTTCAGAGTAAATCCCAATCGACTTAAGTCTCTTGTATTTTTATTTCTCTCCGACTCATAGCGAGAGCGGGGAATCGAGAGTTTGAAACAGCATGACGATGACCGAGAGTTCTTCTTCGAGATCGAATTCGACAGCGGATTCGGACATTGAGAGCCCGATCAGCTTGACGTCGAAGAGCGAGGGCGGCCTTCTCTACAACACTCGCGCCGAGGAGATCAGACATGGTATGTGGCGTTCTTGTCTCTCGCTTGGATGGACGTGTGCGGAGTTTCGCGTGTGATTTTCGTGTCGTTCTGGCTTTTTGCTGAGTGGGTTTTGGGTCGAAGTTGATTTGAGATAATGGGACGGAGGAGCTTCTTTCTTTGCATTGTCAGTGTTGTTGAATAGGAGAAGAATGGTTATCCTTATTCTCGTTGCTTGTCTCGATTTTAAGCCGACATGGTATCGCGATTCTTGTTCATCACGATGTTTGCCGCCGATGGTCTACCAGTAGATGATGAATCATTGCAGAGTGACTGATGCATTATTCACTAGCAACTTGTTGTAGTATCAAGAGAACCTGATAGTACTACGCAATGTCGATCTGGGTTTTGCTATATCTTGTTCAATGTGACCTGATACATTCAAGACTGGGTAAATATTTTTTGCCCAAATCTAAGACACAGCAGTAGCTTGAGTTGCTGATGCGCACCGCGCACGAACGCCCTACGGGGAATTGCATGGGATCGTGGTGTCGAGACGTTTCGTTCCGGTTGGATGCAGTAGATGGACACATGATATTTTCTTTTTGAATACATATTGTTCCGAGGAAGTGACATCAAGGTATGTTATGTTATAATATGTCTCGAGTTTGAGCTCGTGAATAAAAATTGACCTGAGATAAAATCGATAGTTGTGGACGTTCGAATATATATATTTCCTAATTAATGTCAAGGTCTCAGTTGGATAAGAGATTTCAAAAGAAAGGAAATATATGGACCATCAATTTTGATAACATGCGGTGCAGTGTTAATCTGAAACAGGAAAGTCCAATGGGGACTTTGAGTTGGACTTTGATTTGTTCATAAGTGAAAGAAATTAAAGAAAAAAAAATAAAAGATCAACTTTCCTGATTTATGCTGAAGTTGCGGTTAAGATTGGGAAGTCCAAGTTGGACTCGGTTGACCGAGTTACACGAATCCAAGTAAAAGTTGGCCTGCTCATTTTTTTTGTGCAATAGATATGTATTGTTGCTGGTCTTCATCGTTTGAGCAGTGAAGCGCCGTTTCTAAGTGAGTGCTTGGCAATGGGTTCAGGCGTTTTGTTCGTGAATCGCATCCAAGAGTTCAAGTGTTGAAGCCGATTAAATCTTGTGCAAAGATTTGTTAATTTTTTCGTGAGATTGAGAAATTATTTCTGTGAGGAATAATGTGACTAAACACTTGTGATTTATTAAATGTAATTGGGGTTTGGAAAATACTGAGAGTGTTTGAGTGATTGAGTGCGGTTGTAATTTCCGTTATATCGCTTGATCCATAGTGAAATTCATGCTGCTCTCCTCGTGAATGTAGGTCTTTACGATCGAACCACGTAAATCTGGTATCCGATTTATTTTTCTGTTCTGTCTATTTTATTGTTCGATCGCTCGATTTTCTAACATGTTATAGTAGAACGGAGTGTTTGTTTTAATATCTTCAAGCAAATTCCAATGATTCCAAAAAGGTTGAAGGTCGTTCTCTTCATCTGCATCAGCCAGGTTATAGTCACAAATTCACAACGCACAATTTCTCTGTAATTTCTGGTTGCATCAGCCTTTTGATGTGGCTTGCATTAGAAAATGCCTATATTGTGTTTCATCCTTCCTTTTTTTTTTTTTTCTTCCAATTGGAAGCTAGAATATCATGCCATCTCATGTACTGACCCCAAAAAACAAAAAACAAAATTGGTTACAGAATTCTTTTCATGAAAGTTTTACATTTTCGACGAGGAAGTACATTTTAACTTTAAAGTCCTAGTCAGGTATGCCAATACCTGTTCATCACATTGCTATCACTGATTAATCCATGAAAGTAAAGGTGACTAATGTTGATACGAAGTCAAAGGAGATGATGATGGCAGCATCTTTTCACTAGAAATTAAAAAGCAATTAGCATTTTCCTGGCCAAAACTACCATAGTTCCTTGAGAGCAGAGGATCAAATCATGCACTAAACACCACAAAATTATTGAGTATACTTCTTCCGGTACTCTTCCCTCCCGATCATTTGTATCAAGTGTTGTTTTGATTTATAGAGAAGGGGAATTTTTTGTCCTTCGCTTAACATGGTTTCAATCTTATATCAGCCTCGGGGGTGCCTCTATGGACCTCCCAAGAGGTGGAACCCCCACAGGAAAGTTAATGGATCACTAAGCCCAAAAACTTAGCACGGACTCTCCCAAATCCATATCAACCGCAACTTTCGTGGTTTTAATTCAATCAATTTGACATGCAATCGCCATTAACCAGTTATTGGTTGGTCGGTGGGAGAGCACTTTACTTTTGGCGAACCAAAGATTCAATGGGGTTGGGGATTTGATTACGCTAGATTAATTTAACGCTCTCTCGATACATTGTCTTTTTATTTTCAAAAGTATTTTGTAGGCAATCTTGGTTAATTTTAAGAGTAAAAGCGAGCGATCAATCAATAATAGAGCACTCAAAAAGCCAAAGCAATAGATAAATTGCCAAGGATAGGGCTAACCTCAATGCAAAGCAGAGGAAAGCACAACTAAAACATGATTAATTTCGCAATATATGCAAGATGTTAATTAAAAAACACATTGCATAGCCTAAACACGACTTCTAAATTATAATGCAATTCTAAGTAATTCTTTTTGGGTTTTTCTTGTATATGAAAACTATAAACAGCCTAATTTTAAGGGAAAATTCCGATTAATGGTTTGAAGTCGTATCGTTTTTTCAAATAAGAATCTGAAGTTGATTCTGTTTCAATTAGGGCCTGAAGTGGCCAAAAAGTTTCAAATAAAGGCCAGCATGTATGAGCATTTTCGTCTTTTCACTTTATTGAATAAATAAAATAAAAATATTAAAAAATGAAAAACGAAAAAAAATATATATTTGTAGGAAGAAGCAAGGGGCAGCAGCCCTTTGCTGCCACGGCCTCGTCGTCGGCCGGCAAGGGTCACCGACCCTCAGTGAGGCCCCAGCAACCCTTACCCAGATCTAGGTAAGGGTCACGGCCACCCCCCCTCCCCCCCACCCAGATCTGGGCAGGTTGCCGACCCTTTACCTCGACCTAGGCGAGGGCCATTGTTGTTGGGCGAGGGCCGGTGACCCTCGCCCAGGTCGAGGTGGAGGGCTGTGACCCTCGCCCAAATCTGGGCGAGGGTGGCGGGGCCCCCGTTGGCCCTTTCCGATCGACAACGGGGGTGGCGGCAGCAGCAAGGGGTGGGGGCTGTCGCCCCTTGCCTTCCTTTTGTTTTTATTTTATTTTATTTAATCAATTAAGTGAAATTTCATGGCTTTATTTGAAAATTTTTGGCCACTTTAGGCCCTTAATTGAAACATAGTCAACTTGACCCTTATTTGAGACTTTTTTGCCACTTTAGGTCCTTAATTGAAACAGAGTCCACTTTAGGCTCTTATTTGAAAAAATAATGCCACTTTGGGCCCTTAATCGAAATTTTCCCTAATTTTAATGACAAGTAAAATAAATAATAGTTGTTTTTTGGGAATTTTCTTTTAAAGTTAAAAGAGGAAACTTCCTGAAATATGATATCGCCTGATTTAAGTTAGGAAATATTATATAGATTAAATCCTAATCGACTTCCGTCTCTTGTATTTCCTTTTCGAGAGTTTGTGCGCCGCGTCCCTCTCCGACTGTGCAGTACAATCGGAAAGAGAGACATCATGACGACGACCGAGAGTTCTTCTTCGAGATCGAATTCGACGGCGGATTCGGACAATGGGAGCTTGATCCGCTTGACGTCGAAGAGCGAGGGCGGCCTTCTCTACAACACTCGCGCTGAGGAGATCAGACATGGTATTTGGCCTTCTCTTTTATATTTTTCTTGATTCCAGTCCGTCGTTGTCTCTCGCTTGGGAGGGACGTGCGGTGTTTCGGGTATGGTTTTGTGTCGTTCTGGCTTTTGCTGAAGTGGGTTTTGGGTCAGAGTTGATTTGAGATAATGAGACGGAGGAGCTTCTTTCTCTGCATTGTCAGTGTTGTTGAATCGGAGAAGAATGTTGTCCTTATTCTTGTTGCTTGTCTCTCGATTTTAAGCCGACATGGTGTTCGTCAAAATGTTTGCCGCTGATAGTCTACCAGTGGATGATTCGTGTGCTAGTATATTTTGGTTTGAGAACCATCACTAAGTGACTGATACATTAAAAGGAAAAGGAAACTTGCTGTAGCATCAAAAGAACCTGATAGATAGTACTGCGCCAATGTCCATCCGGGTTTTGCTATATCTTATTCAATGTGACCTGACCTGATACATTTAAGACTGGGTAATATTTTTTGCCCAAATCTATGACACGGCAGTAGCTTGAGTTGCTGATGCACCGCGCACGCCCTATGGGGAATCGCATGGGATCCTGGTGTCAAGACGCGTCATATGAGTAGCCAATGCTTGTTTCGTTCCTGTTGGATGCCGTAGATGACGCATGATATTTTCTTTTTGTATGCCTATGTTTGTTTCCAATAGCTCAACTTACCGAAAGTGGTCGATTCTCCGATATTGAGTATTTAGATTCTGGGATATATCTGTACTGTGTGTTTATCCCTGTAAATACTTATTCCAACGGCCTGCTGCATACCATTCGCGTCTAGCGCGTACTAGTAATCGCTGGTGTTCGTTCCTGATAAATGCTGTTTGTCAAATTTGCATGGACAATTTTTTATTGATGTTGAGTTGTCCCTTTCCTTTGTGGCAGTACGGTCATTTGGAACAGAACGACGGAAAAAAGACGGACCACAAGCCCCACTAAGTGACGGACTTTTTGAATACATATCATTCCGAGGAAGTGACATCAAGGTATGTTGTACATGCATGAACAGCGATGAATAATAGAACGAGTTTTTGTTTTAATATCTTCAAGCAAATTCTGGTTGCATCAGCCTTTTGATGTGGCTCTCGTTAAACAAAGCCTACATTGTGTTTCATCCTTCCTTTTTGCTTCCGACTTTAAGCTAGAATTGGAAGTAGAATATCATGCCATCTCATGTACTGACAACAAAAAAATAAAAAAAAATGGTTACAGAATCCTTTTCGTGTGGCTTGGCTTAAACTATTTCTGAATTCTGTTTGTCCTTCCCTTTTTCTTCATTCTGAAGCTGGAGTTGGAAGTGGAATCTGAAGCCAGCTCACTTGTTTAACAATGATAGACATAGTTACAGAATCCTTTTCATGCAGTAGTTTTACCCGTTCGTTTATTGTTCTTCATTTGGCCTTTCCTTCAGTATGTGATATGGATTGTTAATGTTGATAAGTTTTCGTTTCTCATGTTCTCTCGTCAGCTAAGTTCTCCATGCTTCTTTTTTTGCAGGATTTGCAGGTTAAACCCTCTCCACCTGTTCAGCCTGCACCTGCCCTGCCCGTCAATGATGACCCAGTAATCATACAGGTACTTGGGTGAATAACATTTTTACTTTAAATCTATGCAAATGGAATCTCATTGCTTTGTTTCAACATTTTGGCAGTCTCACCACCCTCCTCCGGTCTCAACATCTGCAAGTTTGCCTCCCGGTGCTAGTGGACCCTTAACCAATATTGGCTCCAACACGGCACAGATGGCACTACCTGCCTCAAACTTTCAAGGAGGCCTTCCTTTATATCAACCACATGGAGTTCCATTTCAGACTCGTTATGGACAGAGAGGTCGTGAATTGGGAAGAGGAGCGCGGGTAATTCTTCTATGTTTCATTTGTCAAACGGTTTCCTTGCTTCTTTGAGAACTCGTAATGATTATAAAACGAACCATCTATATACTCGTTGAGGGTCCCTTGACAGGTGCTTCTATTGGTGTCCGTGTTCTTGCTTCATATGCATTGGTTGCAGTTTATGGAACTTGAGCCTCTTAAGATTACTTGGGTTCAGACAATTGGAAGTAGACAAAGCTCGCACTATTTGTTTAAAAGAGAAGTTTTTTAACTGATATTTGTACCTCCATTTCTTCAAGGATTAAGCCTTGGTTTTCAATAGTGGATTTAACATTTTAAGTTCATTCCTACATTTTCTTTCCATTTTAAGATTTGATAAGTTTTATGAGTGATTTGTCTTTTTTGTGGAAGAACTGAAAGCTGAAACTAGTTTTCGACGTGAGTGATACTTAACGGGGTAAAGACACTCATATTTGTGCTTTAATTTCTGTCCATGATGGTGATATCTCCTTTCCTGGTTTAATAGAGTAGCAATATTATTTGTGCAACTGCTAACAGCTAGTCTGTAGGTTTTCCTAATCCACCGCCGCAGCAACCAAAGCTTCCGCTGCCGCGCCGGCGACGATGAAGACGACAATGACGAGGAGCCCAACGGAGCCGCTGCCACCAGCAGGAAGATCCCATCAAAATCCACCGCCACAACCACCAAAGCTCCTCCTAAACCTAAGAAACCCCAAGTCCTGAAGCTTCTCAGCTTCGCCGGCGACAATGAAACCCAACCTCACTCTCGCTCCAAACCCTCTTATTGCCCCAGCAAACCTTTGTCCTCCTCTTCTTCTCACAAAATATCTTCCCTCAAGGACTGCCAATCTTCCACCACTCGTTTGCCTTTGAATGTCCTTCCTCAAGCTGGCAATTACACCAAAGAAGCCCTGCGCGAGCTCCAAAAAAACACGAGGACTCTCGCTTCATCAAGCATCTCTCACTATGCTGCAGCATCAAAGTGCAAGCCCAACCCTAAACCTGAATTCGCCATTGTTTCGCTGGACGGAGGGAGTTACCACAGCGCGACTGCAGGCTTGAGCAATGAGGAGCAAGAGTTTCGGGGGCGCATTGCCATGTTGGGAGAGAAGATTAAGGGTGGAAAGAAGGGTGTTTTCGAGGGTTTTAACGATAGGGCGGTGGATGCGCCGTGGAGAAAAGAGACCGAGCTTGAGGACAATGAAGACGAGGAGGAAAAGATATGGGAGGAGCAGCAGCTTCAGAAGCGATTAGGGAAGAGAATGGATGACGGAACTACGAGGGGAGTATCTATTACCGTTAACAGTAGCACTGTTTGCGTGGTGCTTAATGTGCAGCAGCCACAGAAGTTTGCATATACAGATCCTGCAGTGGGCTATGGTCATGCAACAAGCATTGGGGCAGTTGCCCCTCCTCCTCCAAGCATAGGAGGGTCGATGGTTGCTGGGCAGGGGTTGGATGTCATGTCGATTTCGCAGCAGGCTGAGCTTGCTATGAAGGCTTTGTGCGATAATGCGAGGAGGCTGGAGGTAATATGTTTTGTTTCGTTTCCTTTTCTTTCAATAATGTTAAACCAGGCTACTGATCCCCTTTTTCTCAATAGAGGCAATCCAATATTTGGCCTGATGTACAAATAAAACACTTATCTCCTTGAAGTTGGAGGACCTAAAATGTATATGTTTCTTTTGCTTTCTGTCAGGAATCACATAGCAAAACCATGTCATCTTTGGCAAAGACTGATGAGAATTTGTCTTCGTCATTATTGAATATTGCTGCACTTGAGAAGTCTCTATCTGCTGCTGCTGGTGAGTAGTAGTTCTTCATGCAAAAACTTCGTGACTATATTTCTGTTATATGTAAACTGTTGCAGGTATGGGTTTATTTTGTTTATCTTTTACCCATGTACTTTAACCATCTTTGTTAATTTCCTTTGATCTACAGGAATGGTTAAAGCTCTCCGGTGCTGATGGTTTCTGTGCCCACCAGCAAGGCTCAACAACGATGACTCAGAGCAGGAACATGAGCGACCTGATCTTGTTGCTTGTCTCAATTTTAAGCCGACATGGTATCTCGATTTCTGTCCATCAAGATGTTTGCCGCTGATAGTCTACCAGTGGATGATTCGCGTGCTAGTATATTTTGGTTTGAGAATCATCACTAAGTGACTGATACATTAAAAGGAAAAAGAAACTTGTTGTAGCATCGACAGAACCTGATAGATAGTTCTGCGCCAATGTTCATCTGGGTTTTGCTATATCTTATTCAATGTGACCTGACCTGATACATTTAAGACTGGGTAATATTTTTTGCCCAAATCTATGACACGGCGGTAGCTTGGGTTGCTGATGCACCGTGCACGCCCTATGGGGAATCACATGGGATCCTGGTGTTGAGAAGCATCATATGAGTAGCCAATGCTTGTTTCGTTCCTGTTGGATGCAGTAGATGACGCATGATATTTTCTTTTTGTATGCATATGTTTGTTTGCAATAGCTCAACTTACCGAAAGTGGTCGATTCTCCAATATTGAGTATTTAGATTCTGGGATATGTGTATTATGTGTTTATCCCCGTAAATACTTATTCCAATGGCCTGCTGCAAAGCATTCGCGTCTATCGCGTACTAGTAATCGCTGGTGTTCGATCTTGATAAACGCCGTTTGTCAAAACAATTAGAAACAAGTCCATATTTACGTCTTTAAAGTGTGTCCAATGTCAAGGAAAACTTTTAGGGCATATTACACCCTAAGTCATGCATTGATGAGTCTTCGAGCAAAAGAAAATTTGTCAAACTCTGAAGGCCAGGCATGGTCCCTATCTAGAGTACCCACCACCAGGGCAATTAACTTAAATGAGATCACAATAAGAGGTGCATTTGACAGGGCAGATGTCCAGCCCTCACATAAACGTGGAGATACAATATACTCAATTATGAAAAGGAAAACCTCTCAAATGCAAGAGAAAAATAAGTCACAGCTACTTCAGTTGGTATATGGACACCGAACAACTTAGCAAGTCCTGAAAGAGTAGAAGAAACAAACGACAATTTTGATGGACCCAGAAAAAAGTCCTAAGAGTGGAGAAAAGAAAGCTAGCTGAGAGCTACAAATTAAAAAACTTATTGATGAGTCCTCAGAAACTCAGGATACAGATCATCATTCATATTGTATCAATCTAACATAGAACCTAGAATCTAAAGAATGACTTGCACAAAAAAAAAAAAAAAAAAGGCGAGGTCCTAAGATATTTACAAAAGTATGACAAAGAGTTCAGAGATCAAGGACAAATATAAAGAAGCCTGGAGACATGCAAAGAGTGGATTCAAAGAGAGGGGGATAAACAAAGGAGAGGAAGAAAAAGATCTCAAGCTCTTAAAACATCATCTGCATAGTCAGTTTACTAACATATGACTATCGAAACCTATATCGACAGAAAACTGTCCAACACTTCATACATTTGCTAAACTTAAAGCAGAACTTAAGGAGACAGTAATGAGCAAGGCTGGAGCAACATGCATCACTGTTATCAATGACATGTTAGCAATTTGGACAGGCTCTAGTTGGATTGCTTTTCCATTTTACTTTCTCAGGACCAGACGCACCAGAAGCGCTCCTGATGTTGCAATTCTATGACTGTCCACCAGCCAGGATGGTCTGCACATGTTACAAAAAGAAGTATGGTAAATATTCTGAGCACACCGCACTAGAGTTTAGCTAGAGTTAGCCCCAAATAAAATGCATGAACATCATCATATGATCTTATACAAGCACATCTTGAGAACCAAACAATGAAACAGATGCTTGAAAGAAACTACCAAAAGGAAAGATAGACATGGAATGACAAGCATGTCATATAATATTGCTCAAGCAAGACGTAATTCAATTCAAAGCTGTAGGACCAACAAAATGTATGCCCTGTCTCCCTAAAATCAATATACATGTTAGCTTATTCAAAATCACAACTCAAGCAACTGATGGCATCAGGTTTGCCAAGACAATTGTTTTCCTTAAAAATTTGGCTACAAGCCTACAATTGATATGAACCTACTATCCATTTATGAGGAGTGACATTCTTTCCTAAAAGCTTATGGAAATTTTGACAGGACAAGATAATATCAATATCCCAAAAGTTTGTCAAGTAACAATAGGTAATTTCTTATATAAATATCAATCTTCTGGCTAGTGTTAAAAGCTCAACTTTTGTTTTTCATGGTAACAAACGCTTTCGGAAGTAGTCCCTACTATCTCACAAACGACTACTATTCCGATATCTCTTGCAATCTGCAAACTATGTCTTCGGTTAGTCTTATTAAAAAAAAAAAAACAGGATTTAAATGGAAAAGAAAAAAAGTGCATCATATGGGTAAGGAATAATGACACAAATTGTCCCTGAACTTTGGCTCAATGTGCAATTTGGTCTCTGAACTTTCAATTTGACACAAATGGTCCCTGAACTTTAGCTTAATGTTCACAAATGGTCTCTGAACTTTCAATTTGACACAAATGATCCATAAAATTTTTGGTACATGTTCAAACTAGTCCCTGGACTATATGAAAATATTCAATGTTGTCCCTGAACTTAAATTAATGAAAGGACCATATTGAACATCTTCATATAGTCTAGGGACTAGTTTGAACATGTACAAAAAGTTCATGAACCATTTGTGTCAAATTGAAAGTTCAGGGACTACATTGAACATTGAGCTAAAATTCAAGGACCATTTGTGTCAAATTGAAAGTTCAGGGACCAAATTGCATATTGAACCAAAGTTCAGGGACCGTTTGTGTTATTTTCCCTATGGGTAACAACCAACAAAATAATCTTATGGGAAATGTCAAAACAAGAGGCAACCATATGCATACCAATGGCATTGCCTGTTTCTATCAGACATATGCGAAGGCAATACATAAGGAATGCAATGCAAAACATTATTGAACGAGCAGCCAAGAATGTTAAGGTCAAACCCAAAGTCCTTCCAAAGGCACATCACCTTTCCAGATTAGCCATTTTCGCTGATAAGGAACCTTCTCATCAAGAGATGGTGTCTAATTAATGATGAATCATATTTATGATTCATCTTACTTTATATTGATGATAAAACACCCTGATCTTTTCTTTTCTTTTGAAACTTTTGCATTTGAGTTTTCAAAATTTCGTTTCTGATAGATGCCATCAGTACGTGGTTTGACTATTACATAACGATAAAGTGAAGGGCATGACCCCTATGGGACCCCGACAAATCCATTCTTATTGGAGGGTAGATTCGATATGGAAATTACAATCTACCCTCTAAGCTTTTGAAGTTGTCATATTTCAGGCCCAGATGTTTTAAAAATCTTGCAATGCTCTATCAAATGTTTTCAAATGCATCGCAACCAAACAAACTAGGTTAGAAAAGAGGGGGATGGGCAGGATTTGGGAGCAGGGGTGATGGTGATGGTGATGGTGATGATGGTGGTTATTACCCCGCGAGGGGTAAGCGTGTTATGCTCGCCCGTGATGGCGACCATCCCGATTTTGATCTTTTTCTTTTTTGTCTATCCAAGTCGATCTTGACATACGATTCACTTGATCAATTTCCCTTTGATTGAATCTATGCGACCTTGACAAGAGCCAATCTTCTCTTGCTAATTGCAAATCTCTCTCTCTTTCTCTCTCTTGCTCACCATTTTGACCATGATAGTTGTCTCCGACCTTGGCTATGAATGGTGGCAGGAGTGGCCACAAGTCACCAAAACCACTCTTCCCCTCTCTTCCTCTCCCACACTTTTTCTTCCTTTTTTCTTTCATTTTCAAAAACAACTGAGGTTGGGACTGGGAGAGCTTCACAAGGAATATTGAAAGGTCAGGGAGTATGTTGCAAAAAAATTGAAAAGCCAAGGGAACAAAATCGCGAATTTGCAAAATGTAATTTCCTTGAATTCACTAGACATATTTGCCCTCAACGATGAGTACCCTACGGACTTACTTAATTCAATATCCGGAATATCGAAAGATCAAGGACTTTGCAAATTCGAAACAACAAAAAATGGGTCATATTCCTCTTTGAAAATATCTTTTCGGGTCAGGTTTTGATTGGTGAATAATGATAGATGTTACCTAATATGTTATGGTAAAATATAATAGATCTTCCCTGCAAGTGTTTGACCTTGCATATTTTTTTAAAAGGCTGCGTTTAGTCGTTTGGATTTCTGGTCAGGATAGGACGTATGATATAAAGTCCAAGGATTTTGCTATATCCTATTCACTGTTTGATAAATCGCAGTAATGAAGTCGGATATTTTCACATCTTATCCTGCATATTATTTGCTATTAACGGCATATCAATGTAAATGAACCTAAAAATTGCACAAACAGAGATAGTCAAAGTCTCTCACGACACTCTTGCGTACTTCATTTTTATTTTATTATTTTTTATTATTTTCCCTCTCTCTTTTT
>BCNH02000005.1:16018570-16037948 GCA_001662345.2 Metrosideros polymorpha var. glaberrima
CTAAGGGATAATTTTATCTAGTCTATGTTACTTTTATATATGATTTTATCCTATCTTAGGCATGCACCAAACACTTGATATAATAAATTTTTATCATATTTAAAATGTTATGCTGACTGCACAGTGCGACAACCAAGTCAGCAACTTCATCCATATCTCATATCGTTCTCTTTTTCTAAATTTTGAATAAATTTATATTTATAGTTATTAAAAGAATAGCACAATGGTTATTGGAAGTTTGCTTTCTATAGTGGTAAAAAAGAAAATTAAGTTAAATATTTTATTCTCAGCCCGAATAAAGTTATTAGTCTTATTATTAATTTGTTATAACGATGGACAAGGAAAGAAATATGTTCGCGTACCGCGTGCATGATAAATGGAAAAATTTTAATGACTCCTACTCCATTATATGCCTAAATTCCGGTTCAAAAATAATAAACCTTTCCTCTATGTTTGTAGGTGTCAGCGCCCAAAAAAATAATAATAATGTTAACACTTTTGCGAGCCAAAAATGAAAAATAAAAGAATATTTCCCGTTCAAGTAAAAAGTTACTTTGTGTGTGTCACATATATGTATATATTAAAATGCAAAAGAGTTTTTTTGCAATTGTAGATCTGTTTGACAAAAAGTTGATTCAAAACCAAACCTAACTTTATGGATTACACTTTTTTCCTAATCTATATTAAACTAATTAGGGTTAATACCATGAAAAACTCTAAACTAGTACACATGTGACAAATTTATTCAAAATTAATTTTTTGACCACAAAAAATCCCAAACTGATACACTTGTAACAAATTTACCCCAAACTAATTTTTTTATCACAAAAAACCTCCCACATTGGTATATCAGTGATAAATTTATCTCAAACTAGTACATTTGTGACAATTTTGTTCTATGTTAGTTTTCATTAAATTGGTTAATACCACGAAAAAATCCAAACTGACACATTAGTGATAAACGAAGGGTAAAACCCTAAATTGGCACATCCCGTTAACTGTCACATGTCATTAAACTTAGTAATTTGACGGTAAAATTTAACAAAACTAACGGATGGTAAAATTGTTACATGTGTACCAGTTTTGGATAAATTTGTCATAGATGTACCAATTTGGGCCTTTTGTGATCAAAAAATTAGTTTTTGGTAAATTTGTCACATGTATACTAGTTTGGGATTTTTTATGGTACTAAACCAACTAATTATTAAAAGAAAATTTACCCGTTCAAATAAAGGGTCAAAGCCAAGCATATGTTATGTCATACATATATATGTGTGTGTCTTTATATAGCTAGCATAAATTACGTAAATTCTCATATAATATAATATAACCTTCGAAGAGGCAGAGCCTCTAGTGCAATACTGAGAGAAGGGAAAGTAGAGCTTAGGGTTTTATTTTTGAAAGGGCAAAATTGGACTTTTAGTAAGCTTTTGAGGGCAAAAAACAGGCAATTGACGAAATTTCATTAATTGATGGAAGTTGTGTTTCAGAAATGCTGAAAGCCCATGGTAGGTGGGGACTTGCCTTTGGCTTTTAGCAAAAAATTGTCAAAAAAATCCTAAACTTATTGCAATTCAATCCTAAATATTTTTTTTTTGTCAATTCAGTTCTACACCTTTTGCATTTTTGTTGATTCAGTCCATTTAGTTGGTTGGCACTGATGTGGTGTCGTCGGTGTTGACGTGGACTTTTTAAATAATATTTAATTAATTTTTTGAAATTTTTATATATTTGTTATCCTTTTTTTTGTTCTTTAGATTTTTTTTTCGTTATGCACCTAGGGTTGGCAAGGGTCGCCGGCCACAAGCAAGGGCCATGACTCCCTCCCCTAGTCTAGGCGAGGGCCGCGATGCCCTCGCTAGATCTAGCCAGGCGAGGGCGTCGCGGCCCTTGCTGGCACTGGGCGAGGGTTGACAAGGGTTGGCTGGCGACCCTCACCGGTCCTAGATGAAGAACCAAAAAAAATATCTAAAGAAAAGAAAAAAAAAAGTATAAAAGTATAAAAAAAATCAAAAAATTAGTCAACGTCTGCGCCGCGCGTACGGACCGGTTAAATGGACTGAATTGGCAAATAAACAAAAGGTTTAGGATTGAATTGGTATAAATGCAAAAGGTTTAGGACTGAATTGGTGTAATTGCAATAGGTTTAAGATTTTTTTGAAAAAATTTCCGGCTTTCAACTTTGCCAAGACTAGCTTTCATTAAAGACAGGCAAAAAAGTTATGAAATGCTCTCAATTTTTCCCAAGGGACTTTAGAGGCCCAAAAGCCCCTTACGAAAGTTGAACCAAATGTACCGGGTTGTGTTTGGTATAGTTTCAGCTTTCAAATGAGGTTTTGCGGTAGTCTACAGCTTTTAGAAGATGTTTGGTAAATTACTCATAGCAGTTTTAAAGAAGTTACTTCGCCCAACTTTGAGGTGCTGCAACTTTAAAATATGTATTATCAAATATAAAAGTTAGAACGTTGCACAGCACTGTTACAACCCAACACATTCTGCACAAACTACAGCTCGGCTACAATCATAACAAATGAGCTCTAAAGTATGTTATAGAGTCAAATAAAATTGTCTTGGTGCTCATCGGGACGTTGACTAGAGATCATGATGGAGGGAGAAAGTTTAAATTTATTTCATAAGTAAATAATGACAAATAAAAAGAGTACATGCATTCATAATTTACTAATATGCATGGACCACATTAGCTGCTACACCACATTGCAGTCACATTGCCAACTTATTGCATTCCCTCACAATCACATTTCTTAGTATCATGCGTATCGAGCTAGCTGCTAACTGTTCTTATAATTCTAATCTTATTATTCCAAATAGTAACATTCAATAAACAATTTTCACCTGTGGATAAATCAATGGAACCCTCATCTTTAAGCATAGTTACACAAACCATACACACATGAACTTCCTTTCGAGCACTTGTTACTGCATCGTCCACAATGCTTCTTGTCGACCGATGGATTCACGCAGTTCCCCCAGCAACACATCTCACCATATTTGCACCTCTTCCCGCAAGCCCCGCAATTAAGCCGGTCCGCCGCCACGTTGACGCACTGCTTACCGCAGCAGTCCGGGCCGGGGCTACCGGTTGCACGACAAACCCTAGGGTACCTGTCGCACGTCATGGTCGCGTGAACGCTCTCGGCGAGGAAACGGTTTCGCAAATGGATGGATCTATCTTTGTGGCCAGATGAGATGATGCGTGAACTTGTAATACTTGGTATCTCAGAACTAACAAGCGGAAAACAAAGTAGAACTAACATAATGCAAAATAAGTTTGATGACTTCATCGTTTTGGCGGATAAAGAGAGTTAGGGTGGCTAGAGGAGGTTGGTATACATGCATAAATAAATGAGAATGAAGTGCCTATTTATAGAGTATTAAAGGAGAGAGGCATATGCCGTTTATCCATAATGAGGATGTCTTTGTCAATCACTCTATGCAAATTTTCTAGTCCATGGAAGTTGGGATTCCAACTAGTGCCAAGAATTTCAAATAAAGAGGACAACTTGAAGTTTGAGAAAGGAGAAGAACCGAGAGAATTGCGCACGTGTTCATGTGCTTTGGTTGACTTATGCAGGCGATGCGACACCTCGACGAAATTTCCGTTCAATTTCTTTCGTTGATTTTTTTGTAATAATCTTGAGGCACCGGCGTGGTAACTAGACAACATATCACACGGGTCATCATGAAGTATTAAACCGGTGCATGTTGTATTGAGAAGTCTCGGGTCACGGTTTTAAGTGTTAGGTGCACTTAAAATGAGCCATCCTAGAAATTATGGAACTCGCGATCTAGATTAAGGAGTGGTAAAGAGGGATTCTTCGTGAGATTAAGTGCATAACGATTCCATCTTTGTACCTTGCGCTAAAACCTAAACTTGGGTCCTAGCACACCCCAAGAGATGCGACCTTGGACTTTGGAGCGACAAGCTTCTCATCATTGGCATTTAAATATGTTTACTAGTGCTAATGATGGGGATTATGATGGTGTGCTGATGTAATGACTATGATCTTGTCACCAATTGATCACATACCCGGATGAGAACTCAAATTTGCATGAATCAAAGATTCTGTTGTTATTACGTGACCAAACTGAAAAGCCGAGAGATTTACAAAAAAAAGTCCTAAACCTATTACAATTGTGTTTGGTAAGGGTCGTCGGAGCTTGCCAACCATTGGGCGAGGGCTGCGAAGCCCTCGCCATTTGCTTGTGAGGGTCGCGGCCCTTGCCCGACCTCACCATGGCCTCACCTGCTGTGGGCAAAGGCAGCCTTGCCCGTGGCCGCGCCTCGCTCGTAGCCGCGCCTTGCCTATGGCCGTGCCTCGCCCACCCAGACCATTGCGAGGCACGACCGCGGGCGAGGCCAGCCGTAGGCAAAGGTCACTATGGCCTCGCCAGTCATAATCGAGGCTGCCCGCTGCCGACAAGGCTACCCTCGCCTAGTGGTCAACAAGCTCTAGCGACCCTTGTCAGCCAAATAAAAAAAGAAAGAAAAAGAAAAAAAAGTAAATGGAAAAAGAAAAAAGAAAAAAATTAGATGAAATGTTAAAATATTGTTAAAAATTGCCCACGTCGGCTGGCCAAATGGACCGAATTGACACAAATGCAAAAGGTTTAGGACTCAATTGGCCAAAAAAAATTTATGATTGAATTGGCACAATTACAATAGGTTTAGGACTTTTTTGAAAATTTTCTCCCGAAAAGCCCAAATTGCACATTCTCAATGTGACGAAGCAAAACGGGTGTTCTTCGAATTTCAGATTCGAAATCAGTTAAACTTCCACTATCTTTTGGAGTTGATTAATTTCTATGGTTGTATTGTACACGTCTCAATTTGCCTACTTTGAATATACATTTGCGTTTTTGGTCAAAATCTATGCCAATACACATGAACTTGAAAATCTGGTCGATTGGGTCCATTCTATCGCCTGTTGGGTTGGGTATCAATATCAATCACACCCACTTGACATGAAAAAAATTTGCCCTTTTCTCCCTCTATGATTAATATTGAAGAGACAAAGAAAACATTGTTGTTCTTGTTTTCATCGCTTGAAAAATCTATGTGCATGGACTATTCCGATTCCAAAGGCTGTGTTTGGTAAGTGAAAACGAAAACAAAATACCTTTTATGTTGTCGTCAAAATAAAGATTTTGATTGCGATTCTAAATTGTACAAGTTTTCAACGTGATTTGAAATTATTATGAATATTAATATTCGGACGTTTTGAGAACTTAGAGTTGTTCGACATTTAAGAAAAGAAAAGGGTAAAAATTAATTAGAAAAACGCAGTAAATGAAAAGAGCTAGTCATTCACATCTTTCTCCATCATTTTCTTCTTTTTTTTGCCAACTTTCTCCATCAATTCTCCATTCATCTTGCTACTAGATTATTTGTAATTTTGTGTCGTCTGATGAATCATTGAGGCCAAAAACAGTTCAACTTCACTTGTACTATGCCATGGAAGATAATTTGTAGCATCATATATTTGATTTTGCAAAACAAATCCCATTCTCGAATAGAATCAGGAACGCCAATGAATCAAGACAATTCAAAGCAAATAACAATATCCCATATTCAACTTCAATCCTTTTATGGACTACTAGTGTTCCATAATCTTCTCCTTTTCCTTTCGTTCCGGGAGGGGTTTGTGGAGGCAAATGCTTCGGCGTGCATCCCAAAAACGATACCGGTTTGACTTCAGAGGTTCTGTGTCCAACAATGATCCGGCAATGCAACATAAATCATAGAGTGATGAATGAACGCCACTTTTCCTTTATTTATGGAAAACGCATTAGTTTCTTTTTCGCCCTCCCTATGCGTGTAATTACAAAAGCTGGTTTGACACATAAATATATAAATCATTGTGATAATGATATTTAAATGTTGAATTTCCGTATATCGTATCGTGGGCGAGACCATATCTATATACATATCTATATATTTAAGTCAAAAATGGGTTAAAGTTTTCTCTAGCTCTCTCCTACATATTACTTTAATATTGTAAAGTATTTCAGCCTTAGGAGAAAAAAAGTAATATTGACAAACCAAAAATTTAAAGGGAAAGAGAAAAAAAAGTTAACTACCTACTTTCCTTAAATACTAAACTTGGTAAAGTTCTTTAATTGTCCTTACAATGCAACAACCACGGGCGTTCCCTTGACGGATGAGAATTAATTCTGATTAAATTAAATGAATATAAGTTTATATTTAATAAAAGAATAGCAGAATGTTCTACGAAGTTTGCTTTCTGTAGTGGTAAAAAAAGAAAAATAAGTTAAATATTATATTCTCAACCCAATTTAACTTATTAATCTTATTATCAATTCGTTATAACGATGCACAAGACATGAAAAGTGATCGCACATGGGCGTACCGTGTGCATGATAAGTGGAGATATTTCAATGACTCCTACTTGGTTATATGCCTAAATTCCAGTTCAAAAATAATAAACCTCCCCTCCATGTTTGTAGGTGTAGCGTGTCGGCACCAAAAAAATAATGATGTTAACACTTTTGCAAGCCAAAAATGAAAAATAAAATAATATTTTCCGTTCAAGTAAAAAGTTACTGCGTGTGTATCACATATATGTATATATTAAAATGCAAAAGAGTTTGTTTGCAATTGTAGATCTGTTTGACAAAAAGTTGATTCAAAACTAATCCTAACTTTATGGAACACACTTTTTCCCCAATTTATATTAAAATGATTATTAGAAGAACATTTACCCGTGCAAGAAAAAGTTAAAGCCTAGATATGTTACATATATGTGTCTTTATATATCTAGCATAAATTACGTAAATGCTCGTATAAAATAATATAACATAAATGAGCTTGTTTGTCATTGTAGGTCTGTTTGACAATAAGTTGAAAGAAAAACCAAACCTATTTTATGGATTACAATTTTTTTTTTCCCAAATCTATATCAAACGGAGAAATTGTCCAATTAGACCTGAAATTATTGTACTAGTATTCATTCAGTTTTAAACTTTTAAATTTTGCCAGTGTATTTCTAAACCCTTGCGCGAAATTCCAATTTAGTCTTTGTGGTCAATTTTTCTTGGAAATCTCTGACTTGGCGGTCTAGTCATTATCAACCATCCTACGTGGCACGTCAGCAATTTCCAACGAAAATTGATTGGAATAACTATATTGGAATTTCACGCAAGGGTTTAGGAATACATAGACAAAATTGAAAAGTTTAGGACTAAATTGACATCAATACAATAAGTTTGTGACTGATTAGATAATTTTCTCTATATCAAACTAATTAACAAACCAATAATATTCAAATTATAAGTGTCATTTGGCTCGATCTGTCTCCTTTTGCCAAACACCCCTAGCTTGTTTAGCATCTCATGCATCTTGATTTACTTAAAGTAATCTATTTTAGTGTACTATGTAAGGTCTCCTACCATTAGCAGTTGTGCGGAAATAGACATGGTTTTGTCCGGATCAATTCACAATTCGTTCTACTTAGACATAAATATATTGTTGGCGATATAAACTTTTCAATTGCCGCCATTAAAACGAGTGCCTTGGTTGTCAATATTGGCTACATCAGCCGAACTTTCTACTAGTTCTCCTCTTGGTTTGGATTCAGTATTCATTACCCTTCGACGAGTTTCTTAACGTTGAATAGTGGCACAAACATTAGTAAATGATGGTAGAGTAGCACTCATTAGAATCTAACTCTTAACATCTTCATATTCAGGTTGAATACTAGCAAGCAACTGAAATATGCGATCTTGTTCTTCTTGCTGAGTATACACATCAACAGATTGAATTGGGGGACGATATTGTTGGAGTTCATCCCATTTCCATTTGAGATTACCAAGATGTTCAGTAAAAGATTGACCAAAGGCTTGCTCAGTATAAGCAATCTCCTATTGCAACTCAAAATTTCGAGAAGCATTATCTTGATGTCCATACATATCATGAAAAGAGTCCCATAGCACCTTTGCAATATCAAAATATGCAAAAATCTCATAGATGTGAGGATCCATGGAATTAAAAATCCACAACATGACAAGATTGTCAATAGCTTCCCACTCAGCATATTTAGGATTAGTGGTAGGAAGAGGTTTGATCACGCCATTAATATTCCCCAACTTTTATCTGCCTCCAAGAGCGATTGTAACCGCTTGAGACCAAGGGAGGTAATTGCGACCATTAAAAAAGATGGAGGTGAGTTGATTGCTCATTTCATTCAAGCCAAAACGACCTAAATTGGTGGTAACAGAGGTGCTCGCCATTATGCAAAATGAACAAAAAATGAGAGAACTTAACCAATTACAAAGACAAGGTGCAACAACCAATGAAGTAGCAGGAAGCACAGGAGCTTGATGTCGATCTTGTTTGCTCTGATACCATATAACGAGTTAATACGAACATGTAAGAGACAAAGAAAAGAAAAGATGAACAAATGTTTTACGTCATTCAGTCGACCAAGAAAAAGTTTCTTGGAAGCCTACGTCCACGGTAGAAATCTCCATATTCTCTTAGCTTCTTGAGGGAGATTCATTCTCCTTAAACAAAGAAGAGTACAATATAGCTGCTAAACATAGCATACGATCTTTATGGTAAATACAGCTATTATATATTGGACCTTGATCCTCAATCTTATCATAACTTGGAAAGCTTATATCGCCAACATATATCCTATTCGACATCAGAAATCATGTCGCATATCATGAACCATAAAATCAACCAAACATTACCGAATTCACCTCTTCGATCCGTCCATAAATTTCCTTGACGTTACTTAACTAAATCTGCTCGTCTTGTCGGACTACACGTTTACAACTTATAATCACATGAATCTTTGGAACAAAACCAGTTTTCCAATATTATGGTTTTTATCCTCTTCATATGAAGGATTTTATTGTATTAGTAAATACCCACGTAATAGCAGGGAGGTTCTTATAAGATCTTACAAGAAGCAGCTCCTTTCTTATTAGCATCATCAAGTGAAAACACATAAGACCACGACGGTCCAAAATTAAAGTAAATAGTTTCTGCGAGTGTGTGTAATCTGCATACCTATACAGAAGAATTGAACGAAACGAAAGCTCGGTTTCACTTTCCATAGCTGTTCATTCATACCCATCAAGCGTAATCGCACATCCCGAAGATACAATAGCCCCCTTTCTTGCACGTCTTGTTGCACCCGTTGCAGTTCTTCTCATCGAACATTGAATTCACGCAACGCCCGTTGCAGCAGATCTCGAAGTGCGGGCACTTGAGCCCGCACGTCCCGCAGTTCAGCTGATCGGTCGTTATTTTGGTGCACGTCTTATTGCAGCAAATTGGCCCGGGGCTGTTCTTCGCTAGGCACAACAGTGGGGACTTGTCGCACGTCACGGTTGCCAGCACTCGGCTCCGCTCAGGGAGGAACCGTCGCGACAGAGTGTCGACTCCAAAGTCGTCGTCGTCGTCACCACTGCCCCTGTCGCTGGGATTCGCCATTGCAGAAGCATTGGCGACCGTGGCCGCGGCGATGAGGATGAAGAGGAAGTGTAGGAGTGAACCCATGCTTGAGGGCACGTCTGTTCCTTAGCTTGAAGCCAATGTGGAACTTTGTGTCGTGAGAGTTTAGGAGTGTGAGAATTAGGGTTCTTATACAAGAAAACAGAGGGAGAGTTGACCCGATACGGGACAGATGTGCGACGCAAGTCATGCGTGCATGCTTTTTGTACGTGTGGTCTCGATGCATGAGGCTGCTTGCGTTGCAATGAAAATCTCCGAAGAAGGTAAATGGCGCGATTGGATCGAGAGCATCTTGCGATTCTGCAATCTCCCCCATGAATTCTGGGATTGATGTATCATTGGTTGATGCTTGGGTATGGTGAACGTTATTCGTAGTCGCCTCCTCTTTGCTTAGTGTTTGAATTGCGTTGGAAGGTCAAAAAGAGATACTGTAACTCTCATGAGTGACGTCAACTCTCATGGTAGGACAAAGATACCCCGTCCTACAACCCTGGACGGAGCTCTCCTTTCAACGCGTCGATAAATCTCAATCGTTGATGACAATCTCATTTCTACGAATCAATGAGTGAGATCCGTTGAGGCCTCGAAGGGAGTATTGCACGCGGGATGAAGACCCTGTCGATACATTCCCTCCGTCCATGACTCTAACCGGTAGATTACACGTTATGCACTCGCATTCCAACTAAAGCTAGATGTAAAATGTGAGTGATGTCCATATCTGCGGTCCAATCAATCAGAAGTTGAAACCGGAGAAACCCTATTTTATATCAGATTAAGGCAGGAAAACCTTATTGGTTAATTATTTGGTTAATGAAGTTTGAATGCTTATATTTCATTTATGTAACTCTCATGAGTCACTTTCAAGAAGAGACAGCCCCTTGCCATTAATGGCCCAATGTCGACAATGGGGAATCTAGAATAATCAGCTTAACATATCTAGTAGAGAGAAGAGAAAAGTATGAAACAAAGTCATAAACCTATTGTATCGATACTAATTCAGTCATAAACCTTTTAATTGAACCAATTTAATTCAAAACATTTTCACATTAGCACCAATTTAGTCTCAATCAATTTAGGCCTAAAATTGCTAACTATGATGACAACCATTCTACATAGCACGACAGGATGGCGCTAACGTGGATATTTTTATATATTTTTTAAATAATTTTTTCTTTTTTTCCCTTTTCTTTTTGCAGGTGGCTGGCATGGCCGGTGAGGGTCACCCTCGTCGGGGCGCGATTAGGCAAAGGCAAGCACCAGCGAGGCCAACCCTCGCCAAAGCCAGGGCAACCTCACTGCGCATCGCTTGGACGAGGATTGGTCTCACTAGGCCTCACCTAGGTGAGGGCGAGGCCCGACGAAACTCAACGATGTTAAGGGGGTGAGAGAGGTTGGAGGCGAATCGAAGCTTTAAGAGAGAGAGAGAGAGAGAGAGAGAGAGAGAGGGAGTAGAATACTGGATCAGAGAAGCTGAAGTTGAACAAAGAGAAGTTGTTTGCATGTAGACTCATCTCTAATTCGATGAGGAGGTTTGGTGGTGGTGGTAGGCGGTGGATTGTGGAGAGATGAAGCGATGGACCACGACGAGGGCTGAGCAAGGGTCCCTTGTTGCTGGCAAGGGGCAACCTCGTCTAGATGGCAAGGGGCCTCGCGTAGGAGAGGGCGTCCTAGCCCTTGCCCTCGCTAGCAATTGGCAACCTCCGCCATCTGGTGATTGGCAGAGGATAATAAGGAAAAAAGAGAAGGGAAAAAAAATTCAAAAAAATGTATTTAAATTTTAAAAAAAAATTATTTGTGTCAATGTCGGCCACGCCACGTAGAATGGTTAACGTCCCGGTTAGCAATTTCCGGTCTAAATCAGCCGAATTGACTGAATTGGTACTAATGTAAAAATGTTTAGAACTAAATTGATTTAATTGAAAGGTTTATGACTTAATTGGTGCAATTATAATAGGTTTAGAATTTTTTTATACTTTTTGATAGAGAGAGAGAGAGAGCGAAGATAGGGGTGACAAAACTATAGGATGAAATTCGTCGTTGAAGAGAATATTGAAGATATTCAACTTTTGCGCCATAACTATTTAAGGGAGAGAGAGAGAGAGATTGGGGGGAAAAGGGTGATGAAATTGCAGGATGAAATTTGTTGCTAAAAATAAAGGAAACTGACACGAATGATCCCTAAACTTTAGCTCAATATGCAATGTGGTCTATGAACTTTCAATTTAACATAAATGGCCCTTGAACTTTAGCTCAATGTTCAATATAGTCTCTGAACTTTCAATTTGATATAAATGGTCATTGAATTTTTTTGTACATGTTCAAATTAGTACATAGACTATATAAGTGGTCCTTCCATTAATTTAAATACAGGGATAATATTGAACATTTTCATATAGTTCATGCACTAGTTTGAACATATACCAAAAATTCAATGACCATTTGTATCAAATTGAAAATTTATAGACTATATTAAACATTGAGCTAAAATTTATAGACCATTTGTATCAAATTAAAAGTTCAAGAATCATATTGCACATTAAGCCAAAATTCAGCGATCACCTGTGTCATTGTCATCTAAAAAGAATATTGAAGATAGTGAACTTCTGTGCCATGAAATTCAAATTTCGTCCCTAGATGTTGAAGCACATTTTTGTATTCATCAATAACATCTAATCTATAGCGACAACAAAAATCTATCCCGAAAAGCTTTGGCGAATATATATATATATAATCGTGAGTCCTGATTCTTAGGATCCCAAGCGGGTATTATTGTGAATTTTGGCAGAAAGTTGCCTCGTTGCTTAATGTTGAGGTTTTCTTTTTTAAGTGTTCAGCAACAAATCCAGCCAAGTTTTTTTTTCCAAAATCCAGCCAAGTTTTCGGACCAAAAATTATAATCTTTATGTACAGTAGTGATTGGATTAGTTATGCATGATTCCCTATAAATTTTATGTCCTCATAAGCAATTTATATATCTCTCACAAAATAATAATCGCCAGAGATACGTTTAAAAGATTTCCCATTTCTTTCTCCATATTTGCGAGGATTGGGCACATATCTTTCTTGATTGTGCATATCCATTGTTGATTATAATTGGTATTGTAATGTCTTGTTATCTCGAATAATCATGTAAAGCTTATAAATATCTCACGTACTCCTCATTATGAAGCATATAAAAATTATACAATTCTCTCTCCACATATTCTTATGTTGATACCGATGAAATTTTGAGTGCATTGGGTGCGCACTCGAAGCATACTAGGCATCTCACATGGATCCTCAGTATTGTTCGTCTTGCTTGATGGTGTTGTCAGTAGCCATGTCATCTTGCTGTGTAACTTGTATACGCAAGACTCAAACATGACTCAAACGTGTATCTTCCGTATCAATCTATTGTTGTCTAGCCTGCTTTCGTCAAACTTAATTGCGTATATACCATGTTAGCATGTTGTCATGTATAAGAGACAACTGGTTTGCATGGTCTGCCGGACTTGTTCTTTACCATTGATTAGAGGCATAATACCCAAAAAAAAACCTCAAATTTTAGGTGTCGGGACAATTATATACGAAACTTTTTTTTTATATTCCAAAAAACCCTTAACTGCCAGGCCAATACAAAAAAAAAAATCCAAATTTTAGGTGTTGTCCCAATTATATCTAAAACTTTTTTTGTCTCATAAAAAATCCCGAATTTTTTTTTATTCCGTAAAAAGCCTCAAACTTTTATTTTTGTCCCAAATTTACTACTATTATCTTTTCATCTGAAATTGTCATTAGTGAATTTATGTAAAATGCCACACCATTAATGAAATTCTCTTCAGCAAGCTGACATTGACAAATAATTCGCAAAATGATATCTTTTTTATGAGCAATTAGAGTTTGGCTTTTTAATTACTCTCACTTTTCTTTATATCGTCTCGGCTTCCTTCCATTTCACTTGAATCTTTTGTGACGCTCACTTCTTTATCTCTCGCGCTTGGAGAGTTCGTGATCGAGATGCTCGAACATTTTTTTGTTGAGAAATTTTGAAATTTGTTGGTTAGAAATTTCATATATTGGATAAGAACCTACATTGACTTGCGAAAGAGATGGGGGACTCTGAGTGTGAGAGATGGAGGAATGAGCGTCGTAAAAGATTTAAGTTAGATGAAAGGAAGACGATAATATACGAAGAAAAGTGAAAACAATTGAAAAGCCAAACTCTAATTACTCATTTAAAAAGATGTCGTTTTGTGGATTATTTGTCCATATCAGCTTGTTGAAGAGAATTTCATTAATGACGTAGCATTCCACGTATATTCACTAATGACCATTTTGGACAGAAAATTAAACTGTGGTAAATTTGTGACAAGAACAAACGTTTGGGGTTTTTTACAATACAAAAAAGTTTTAGATATAATTAAGACAACACCTAAAATTTGAGGTTTTTTACAAGACCAAAAAAAAAGTTTTGAATATAATTATTTTAAGGGAAAATTTCAAATGAGGGTCTAAAGTGCCCTTAGTTTTTTCAATTAAAGGTCTGAAGTGCCATTCTTATTTCAAATAAGGGCTTGAAGTGCCCTCTTTGTCTCAAACAAGGGCATGATATTAATGATATTTTCGTCCTTTCATTTTTTAAATATTTTTTCCTTTTCTGTTTTGTAAAAAATAACGAAAATTAAAAAAAAAAAGATGAAGAAGAAGATGAAGCAAGCGTTGGCCGCTGCTGCCGCCACCCCACCGTCGCCGGAAAGAGCCCGGCGACGAGGGGGGAATGGTCGCCGAGGGTCGTCGGCCCTCGCCCAGCGGTGCCGACCCTTCGGCGAGGCTCGCTAGCCCTCGCCAAAGCTTGAGCGAGGCCTGGCAAGCCTCGCTGAGGGCCGCCGCCGCTGGGCGAGGGCCAACGACCCTCGCCCAGCTCCAGGCGGAGGGCCACGGGCCCTTGCCGTCAGTCGACGAGGGTCACCGGCCCTTGGTCAGGGCTCGGCGACCCTCGGCGACCATTCCCCCAGTTGCCGGCCCTTTCCGGCAATGGTGGGGCAGCGGCGAGCACCTGCACCGGCACCTGAACCTGCACTTGCACATCATCTTCTTCTTCTTCTTTTTAATTTTCCTTATTTTTTGAGAAAACAGAAAGGAAAAAATAGAAAAAAAATTTAAATTGTAAAATGACGAAAATACCCTTCAGATCAGACCTTTATTTGAAACAAAAAGGGCACTTCAGGCCCTTATTTGAAATAACGTTCACTTCGGGCCCTTATTTGAAAAAATGAAAGCACTTCAGGCTCTTATTTGAAATAACGTTCACTTCAAGCTCTTATTTGAAAAAACGTTCACTTCAAGCTCTTATTTGAAACAAAGTCCACTTCGGGCCCTTATTTGAAAAAATAAAGGCACTTCAAGCTCTTATTTGAAATTTTCCTTTATTTTAACAGCTAAAATTTGAGGTTTTTTTTTATTTATTGGCCATTGATTAGACTATTTTCTTTTTGGTCGGATTGATTAGACTATTGATGTCTTCACTTAGGTACATCAACCGCAGCCTTTTGTTTTGTTTTTATCTTTTCTCCATACTCCCGCTTCTTCTACCTCACTTGAGTTTGAGAGGGGATATTAAAAATATATCTATAATATTCTTCATATTTTATTTTTATTTTTCATACTTCTCATTATTGTACATATATCGCCTTGACGGTGTATATCTATAATCGATTAAAATTAATATTGTATTATCTTGTTATCCTAAATAATCAATTTTTCAAAGTATACCATAAATACAATATCGACTTTGCAAGATGACTATTTTGTTAACAAATAGTAATAGGTTAGAGATATGAATGATTAAGGGAGATACAGAGAATCTCCAAGATATATATCGAACCTGCATTCAAACTTAAGGTAATGTAAAAGAAAGTTATCTTTGAAGAAAGATTAAAAAAAAAAACAAGAAGGTGCAGTAATCTGATCAAGTCATGGTAGAAAGCCAATCCATCAGGCTACATGAATCTGTTCAGTCTACTGAAAAGAGAATCAGTTGAATTCTAACGTGCTTGCCGACATGGTAGATACGCATTTGGATTTGATATGTGCAGGCTTCACAATAATAGGTTGATACGACAGATACGCGTTTGAGTCTAAACTAACATGGCAAATACAAATATGACGTGTGCTGGCTACACGGCAACAGGATAACGTGATTATTGAATAATGTTGAGAATCAACATCGAGATAGGGATACTAGTGGTGATTGAAAAGTGGTAATTGAGAAAGTGAATGAAATGAGATGCGATGTGTACTCTTGGATGTGCACCGAGTGTGCATCCTATGCACTCAAAATTTTCTCGAGATTGTATAACTCCAATACCAATATAAGAATTTGTGGAAAGAAAATTGTATAATTTCTTGCATTTCAAGAGCACATGATGTTTTCGACCAAAAAAAAAGAGCACATGATGTATATATAAATTTTATAAAATGACAAAAAAAAAATTTCAAATAAAGACATGAAGTGCCCTCATTTTCTCAAATAAGGGCTTAAAGTGGTCAAATTGTCTCAAATAAGACTTTTTGGCCAATCGGCGACTATTCCGATCGTTGGAGAAGAGCATTTTGGTCAAATCATTTATAAATTTTTTTTTTTTTTTTATTTTTTTCTTTCCCTCTTCCCCTCCCCGGACCATTGTCACTGGCAACTTGGTCTCAGGTGAGGGCTGCCCTTGTCGACGTTGGGCAAGGGCCATCCTCGCCGGGCCTAGGTTGGCGACGGTGGCTCTTGCTTGACATCGACATCGTCGACGAGGATGGTCAAGGGAGAAGAAGAGGGAAAGGGAAAGAAAAAAGGAAAAGGAAAAGGAAAAGGAAAAGGAAAAAAATGAAAAAAGAGAGTAAATGACGAAAATACCCTTCAACCAACAAGGTCAAAGCCCTTTTTTGAAGCTGATATGGCCATTTCAAACCTTTATTTGAAATAATGTTTAATTTAGACTCCTATTTGAGAAAATTAGGACACTTTAAAAACTTATTTAAAATCGAGTCCATTTCAAATCTTTATTTGATAAAATTAGAATACTTCGGATTTTTATTTGGAATTTTCCCTAAAATGACTGTCAATATTTAAAATATTTTGTAAGGTTTCAAGTGATTCGAGCCAACTAAAAATTAAAGTGTGAGGATAGCAAAATGTACAAATTTAAAAGTCAAAATCATTCCACATAACAATAGGAATTAATTTAAAAAATAAACACAAGAAAGTACAAGTAAATACCAACTTTAATAAGTTAATTTACTGATTATCATTAGTTGAGTAAACACGCTATATGCTCTACGACTGTGGCGAGAGAGTGCGAATCGAACCGAGAACCGATCGGGAATGGCCACGTCCTCGTCCACCGTCACGGAGGCCCTCCGGGCGGTGCTCCACCGGGTCGGCCAGGCGGCGGAGAGGTGCGGCCGCGGCTCGGGCCGCGTCCAGGTGGTGGCTGTGAGCAAGACGAAGCCCGTCGCCCTCATCCGCCAGCTCTACGACGCCGGCCACCGCTGCTTCGGCGAGAATTACGTCCAGGAGATCGTCGACAAGGCTCCTCAGGTTCTGAACTCTAGCTGCTCGAAGTTTGATTTGGCCGCGTTAGGAGAGTTCCATTTCTGGCTGAAACGGTAGTTGATTTCTTCAAGATTCCGAGGTGAATCTATCGAGTGCGTGGGAGGGGTTTGGATGATCGGTGGTTGAAGGGAAACTGAAAAATCTGTGTGCGGTTTCTTCTACTGTGTTTGTTCTGAACAGAGATTGTAGTGACGAGTTCAAAGCGAAGAATTTAGTAGCTAAAGATGATCAAATTCACTGTTTTTTCGAGGATTTGCTTCTATTAGCTTTGGCGATATGCAAATAGTATCGAGTTTTCGCGAAAATGATATTCTTGTCCAATTGTTTGATTCAATTGTTGATTTACAAGTGCAGCTTCCGGAGGATATCGAGTGGCATTTCATTGGGAATTTGCAGAGTAATAAAGTGAAGCCTCTTCTCGGTACATTTTGATTAAATCCAATTCTGGTTATTTCACACCTTGCGAATTGAGAAGCATTGTTGGGCACCTTTGTATTTGTATTTAGTTCTTTCCTGCCTTCTTTCTGCCTCATTATGTCCAGTAACTCTTAGACTACTCAATATGTACTGCAATTTGCACTCTTGAATCTGGATTCCTAGGCTGCATACTGTGGGATGGGATATGAAGTCCCTTAGGTATCCTATATCTTGTTATTCATAGGATAGACCGGACTGCAGATAAGAACATTGTTATAAAACTAAGTTTTACACAAAGTGATCAGACTAAGAGAAAGAATAAAAAAAGTGGGACAATACTTGATCCACTGTGACTATTGTACGGTGATCGCCATCCTCACGTAGCCCGAAAACCAAATCTACGCTTGAGTTGATCTGAGAAACCCAATTTTTGAGTTGCCTTTTGGTTTGAGATTGCAAGTTTGCGGGTAGTGATCAGTGGAGGCAACAGGTGACATCCACGGTAGTAGCGCTCCTCTCTCTCCTTGATCTCTAGCTTTAGCCCTAGTCTTATATTTTTCACTTTCTGCTTTTGTTATTTTATTTATTTTCATGTCCGATTCCTGTCTGGCTTGGATAAAACTATGTTACATTCTAAGTGCATAGTGGGCTATATATGGGTTTGTTCAGACCTATCCCATCCTGACGTCTGGCCCAAATTCCATATCGGATAACTTGTATCCTATCTGGGTCCGCACTGTATCCCACCCATCAAATGTAGCCAGGGTTCCTAATCTGATTTTTTGTGTGGAAATTGTTCACAGAAAGGTTAGGGATTTCCATTGGCCTTTCTGCCACCCTGATTCTGCTTTTTTCTGGCAACCTGCCACCTTGATGTTCAGATTGAATATTTTAGCTAGGATTGAAGTCAACTGTCTATACAAGCTATATTATAAAGCATTAGCAGTAATTTAATCTCATAAATTTTACTGATCCTTTGGAGAGGCATTCGAGTTCAGTTCTGAGGGTAAGAAATGATAATATTGACATGCTTGCCCTAGGATTTTAGTAGGTTATTCTAATTTTTAAAAAAACTTGGATGGATCAGGTTGTTATATATAGTTGTAACAACTAAACTGCAATTATCATTTGGTTATGAAAGGCAATTCCTCATATAGCAATCCGATACTATATCATGTATGGATCCTTTTAAGTTTTAACTGTAAATTGCTATTTGTGGGCTTCCTTCTATCATGTTAGAAACATCATAAGTTTTTAAGGTTGCACTGATTTTATTGCCAATCCTTAGTTCTCATTCAGTTGTTTACAATGTCATTCCCGCTCCCTCTTTCATCTTGAAAGTAATGTCTATGTAACATGTCTGACTTTTGCAGCTGGTGTTCCTAATCTTGTGGTTTTAGAGAGTGTAGATGATGAGAAGGTTCTTAAATTCACTCCTTGTTATTTCTTTGAGGAATCTGAAATTTGTGAATCCGCATCTGTATCTAGAAGGCTCTAACATAATTAGCATTTGCCTACTGCTCTGGAACTTTCAGATTGCCAATCGCCTTGATAGTGTTGTGGCAAGTGCTGGAAGAAATCCTTTGAAAGTCTTTATCCAAGTGAATACCAGTGGAGAAGAATGTAAGCTATTCAATTTTCTGAATTATTATTGAATTGATAGGCCATATAATTCTTGTCCCTCATACTAGGATGATATCTCCATGATTACGTATGGATTAGGATAGAAAACATCTCTTTATTTTTGGTAATTGATATAATAAATATTGTCCTCTTAACTGTTTCATCATATGGAAAAAACTGCAGTTTCTGATGTTTTGTCAGCAATTCTTCATGAGTAGCTGCTTTGCCCTTTGTAATGATTATCTCACGAGAAC
>BCNH02000005.1:16038143-16065272 GCA_001662345.2 Metrosideros polymorpha var. glaberrima
CTTAAACTCGGTGTAGAAGTTGTTTCATGGAATGTATCCTGTCTTTTTAGCATCTAAAGTTAAGAGTATAAGTTTGCAGAGAATGTATTCAGCCATTCTTTCTTCAACTAGGAAGTTTCTCGGCTACCAGAATAAATTGGGAGTAGAAAATGAAGAATGAAGCATGCCAGTTGGAATAGCATTTGAAGAACATGTTTAGATATGTTGTGACCAAAAATCATGTTAAGATATTATGGATAGTTACATTTAGCATTCTCTATTGGGGTAGTCTCACTTTACATCCCTAATTTCAAATATAACACTACACATCCCCTGAACCTGTTCTAGAGATCTTACTTTAAGTCCTCTACTTATATTCGTCAACCAACTGTAAGAATAGTTGCCAATTCTTTACAAGAGTGTCTTTATAATGTATGGAAACTACAGAATACCTTTGAGGTATTTTCCTTATAAGGCATAATTTAGCTAAATTTATTCACTAAGTTAATACTTTGCTCTCTAAATTATGTTGCACTTTCTCTTCACCCCAACTCTCTCTTTTGGTGATTCTCACTCTCCTCTAAATATGATCAAATCTCACTTAATTAGAACAGTTATTCCTGTGCATGCTTCAAATATTTTCCTTTAAAACTGAAAAATATAATGGTTGGGTTTCCCTTTTTATATTGATAAAATCTTACTGCATATTGGATTAGAAATGTGAAATTCATCTCTATGGGGATAAAATTATATATTCACTTGGGAGAAAGTTTGAGAAGTAATTCAGGTAAAAGGTTCTGAGTGATAATTGTGTCTGCGCCATTTAGCGGGTTTTTCTTTTAGACTTTTTTTTGTGTTGGCTTAAATTTCTGAATCTTTCTAAAGAAGCGACAGACTTGTTCTTTTATCTCAATGTTGTGCATATAGATCTTAATCATAGGCAATTTTGCAGCAAAATCTGGTGTCGAACCCTCAGTTTGTGTGGAGCTTGCAAAACATGTGAGCCAGAACTGCTCGAACCTGGAGTTTTGTGGTCTAATGACAATAGGGAACCTGGATTACACATCAACCCCAGAGAACTTTAAGGTGATCACATGTAATCTCTGACTCGGTTTTTGATGATTTGCTATTGAGAAGCTGGTTATTTACTGCCGCTTAATGGTAACATTTTCTTGGTAATTCTAGACATTAGCAAACTGCAGAAGTGAGGTGTGCAAGGCACTTGGAATACCAGAAGAAAAATGTGAGCTGTCTATGGGAATGTCTGGTGATTTTGAACAAGCTGTAAGGAACCTTGCGATTACCGTTATTTTGCATATTGAGTAGGCATAACATGTGCATCTAAGAGATTTGTCAACGTCAGTTGCACCTGCATACTTAAACTTATAATGAGGCCTTCTCTACTAATTCCTGGCTTGCAAATGGTAATGCTACGTTTTCCTTTTTGTTTGCTAATTTATGCAGATCGAAATGGGAAGTACAAATGTAAGGGTTGGATCCATCATATTTGGTCCAAGGGAATATCCTAAGAAATCATCAAACTAGTGTCCTCCCAGCATCTTGAAGATTTTTGATCACCTGTACGTGTTTAAAAGCCTCAAAGAGTGTCACTTCTTCAGCATGGATGATCAGAATTACAGATCCAATGGTGAGAAAAGAGTTCTTTTGGATCAATTCATTGTTCCCTTCCATTGGGAATGGAAGATGTTCTTGAAGCATCCTCATAAACATCAGCTTGTCCGGCATTAATCTCTGAAACTAGGAAAGTTTTAAGGTTCATTTTGCTTCATTAGATGTCTCTGTGTCCATAGTTCTTTTCTGTGTGTGAATTTGAAGCACATTGATCATAAAGGAAGTGAGACTTGAACCCATCTCAGTTTATGTGAAAGACAAGTATCTGATAACTCAGCCTGATATTGATCGAACTTAAGATGAAGAACCACGCCATGCCAGACCTCTTGATGAACTTGTCCCTGTGCCCAAGGGAGCGTAACGGTGAGGTCTTCTTAAGAACTCCGTCCTCATGCTCAGCATCGGTTTATTCGCTTGCTGAAACATTTCATTCATTCGCCGCGCCATAACTTTACCTAAAGTCTATTCTTTTAACTTGGTTCATAGTTAAAACCCTTTGGTTGCTCTGATTTACGTCGTTGGACCGGTGCGGTATTTCACAACTTCGGTTCGCAAAGTGTTAACGGACCGGTTCGCAACGTGTTAACGGACCGGACCGGTGGTTCTTTGGTCAATCACTTGTCTGCGTGGCAACCATTTTTTGCACATTCTAAGCATTCATGGCCAACTAAATCGCCACCAATCAACTGATTCCAAATCCAAATCATTAAGTAAAGGGCGAAAGGACGTTTGTACAAACGTGAAGCATATCATCATCGATCTTGGTAGGGGTAACGGCCATTTAAGTACGACCCGAACCCACATAGGCCAATGCATATCCATGAACATAAATATATAAATTTCGTGTGCCATTCTGAATTATTGGCGTGCCAAACATTAGAAATAATTAAAGTCAGAGACTCTGCATTGCTCAAAGAAGGGGCAAATGAGATTGCTTAAGCGGTTTAGCTTAGATAATTTTGAAAAGATCCTCAACGAGTAAATAAGCATTAAACCCTTCTAAATTGCATTTAGTACTCAACATGTGTTAGTTAATGAAGCTTAAATGACTTAGCACCATTTGTACCAAGCAATGGCATGGTGTAAGGTCAAATTTCCCTATCATGCAACTTGTTTTAGGTCTCGTTGCTTATGTGGATCGGGAGAAGGTCGTGCGCATTAAACTCTCGATTTCTACGGTCAATTTTAGGCAAGAGTTGAAGATTACTAGCTAAATGTAAGTTTTTGCATTATCTCAATAGGCTTAGCTTGCGATATTAGTATTCGTGTGCCAACGAATTCAAAAGCGACTTGAACTACGGCGTCCAACTCGTGATTTGCAAAGTTAGTTAAAATGACGCAATTATGGTAAGAATTTTCCTTATTATGAGAAATAATTCCATTTAGATGATTCTAAATGAATTAGAGTAAACAGCCTACATGGCGCACGACTTGCCTACTGACATGCACCGCCGCTTGGTAAAATCACGTTTCGTATTGACTTTTTGTAACATTTCATGAGACGAATGACAACTATTCTAAAAGTTGTTTGATGAAGACATGGTAAAGTACTCTAACAGTCGCCCTCACCGTCGGAAGAGATAAGACCTAAGATTGAAGCACGAAAATTAGTGATTGAGGAGGCAAATACGGGGCATTGAGATCTTCGAACACGAAAGCGTAACTCCTAAGCCTCAGTACATAAATCCAACCTTGAAGTGAAACAAAAGTTCAAGGGTGATGGAAGCATTGAAGGGGGTATGAAGCACACTCAGTGGCTAGAGCATGTACTGGTAGAGATCGCAGCGAGCTTCTCGCATCGGTGGTCAACAATGGTCACTCTGCCATTAGAGGTGAACGATAGGGTGGTCAATAAATCATTGTACCGCGTGCCTAGTAATGTGAATAAGTACAAGGGGCATGCAGTAACATCTACTTCGGACCCCACATGCTCTCTGTCAACCACAGAAACTTTCCTCTCGACTGTGAATTTTTACGACGGAAGGGGAACATGTATGCAGAAGATCATGATGAGGGTGATCAAGAAGCGTCATTCACATGGAGGATGCAATTTTTTTTTGTCGACCTGTCGCTATCAGACTGTTCAGAGCGAGAGAACTTGAAGCTGAATTTGTTTTTATAATGTGTTTTTCAACACTCTAGTTGGGGAACACTACGGGACCAGATGATGAGATTTCTTGTTCCAGTGCCAACTCTTCCCCCTCACTTATCCCTTGTCAAGCCCATTCGTATGTGATCTCCCTCATCCTCATTTATTTCCTACAACCGTAATTCACCCTCACTCCCCTATATAATCCTTAGGTTGGAGAGAGAGAGAGAGAGAGAGAGAGAGAGAGAGAGAGATGGGGAGGTCTCGCTGCATGGGAATAGCAGCATTATTGATGGTTGTATGGGCTGGGGTGAGTGAAGGTCAAGTGGCTTATGATTACTACAAGACAACATGTCCAAATGCTGAAGACATTGTCAGGGGAGAGATGCTGAGCTTGGCTTTCTTGGATGCAACTGCACCTGCTGCCTTTCTCAGGCTCATGTTTCATGACTGCCAAGTTCAAGTAATCCTCACTTCATATGCATAACCACTCCCATCATGTTCTTTATTATGCATGTTGTCATGTTGTGTCTGAGTATGCTAAGAGAGAGAGAGAGAGAGAGATGTACATAAATGCATGAAGGTTAGAGTGCACTCCCTACAAATTTCTACTTGGTACGTTGGAGAATTTTATTCAAAAGCTACATTGATCTCAGAACATACAAAGAGATTTAGTTATCATCACTAGCATACTCCACTCCAGTCAGAAAACTTAACATATTCCACAACTCTAGCATTCGGCTTCTCCATTGAATGTATCCCTACTGTAGAAACTCAAATTTTTAGAATGTTAAAAATTATTGTAGTATCACTTTTGAATACATGTTTTCCAAGTTGGTATTGTGTTGAGAGTTCTATTTTCTGTGGGGACGCCGAGAGTTTGTTATCCTTCTTTTAATTGGCAATGTCTTGTGTCTGTCGCTTTCTTACATTACTACACGATAATAATGCTTCTGCTCTTACAAGGGATGCGACGCTTCGATACTTCTCGACCCGAACGGCTTGAACTCGGAGATGAAATCGTCGAGGAACTTTGGCATCGGGAAACTCGAAGCGATCGAGCGCGTCAAGGCGGCATTGGAAGTTGAATGCCCTGGCCAGGTTTCTTGTGCAGACATAATTGCATTAGCTGCAAGAGAATCGGTGGCTCTGAGTGGAGGACCACACATTGCCCTTCCTCTTGGAAGGAAAGACTCAAGAGCTAGCAATTACCAGCAAGCCAATGCTCATCTCCCTTCTCCGAGTATATCTGTTGACTCATTCCTTCAGACCTTCATGGCTAAGGGGTTGAATCTCGAGGAATCGGTCGCGATCTTGGGTAAGAATTCATTAATCTTAATAATGATCGACTGAACACCTAGGAAGAACTTGTCCTAATCAGTGGCATTAATGCATATCTATGTGTATAAGCTAAGCTAATAGACACTTTAAAAGGAGATTCTCGCGATCCCGGCTAGTCCGGTATCGTCCGGGTACGGCTTTTGCATTGGCTCGTGATACCAACATACTTGTTTTGTGACATACTAGTTCATAGAAGTAAAACTCGCATATTGGGTATATGTAGATAATATATTGCACATTCAAGATTGACCGACTTTTATGTTTTGTGACAAGAATTCGAGCTCCCATAACCATTTTATGAGAGTGAATCCTCTCACGACATGGAAGTGATCTTAAGAATTCTGCAAGACTTGCACCGATACGTGCGAACAGCCGAAGTTTCTCAATCAATCCCTGATCTGATCCGAAATATTCCATGTTAATGTGAGTTCAATGTGAACCGTTCTTTGCAGGTGCACATACACTAGGCGCGGGACACTGCCTGAACATCATCGACAGATTGTACAACCCGAAACCCGACAATCAAATGAACCCAGTGTTCGAAGCTCAGCTCAGACTGCATTGCCCAACTCCATTTCCCCTAACAAATCTCACAACCGTATCCAACGACATAACCCCGACAATATTCGATAACCAGTACTACAGGGACATATTGCTGGGCAAGGGCTTGTTTCTCATTGACTCGGGCATCTCGAGAGATCCTCGCACTTCTGACATCGTCAAGCAATTCGCCATCGATCGGGACTACTTCTTTCGCACATTTTCTTCGGCGTTCGTCAAGCTCTCTTCGACCAACATTCTCAGCAAGACGAAAGGCGAAGTTCGGAAACAGTGCAGTCGGGTGAACTGAGTGCGCACACAGAATTTAAGCATTTCCATTTCCTATCACAGTTAATGTCGTATATTCATCACAGATTGATTGTGTGGGTGAATACTGGAGGGTGATTCTTAGCATTACCGGTGGAGTAATGGAATAAAGTCAAGAGGCTTGCTATAAATGAACTCACATGCTATTGCTCCCCGCAACTAAGGCCACCGAGTGCTGCGCTTGCAATGTACCTACTCATTTAGTAGTCGGCTACCTCAGCCATAACTCGTGCTCTGAAGTTAGACATTTTTGTCTGCAACTGCCAACAAGACCTAGTCATGATGTAATTTGAACCTGTGTGGAAGCACATATAGCTTGATTTAAAGGTATTAATAATATTACTCCACTAAATAGAAGGAAATTATCATAGACTGCATTCAGAGAAGTCAGAAAATATCGTTAGGTCATACTTTCCAGATAATTCAATGACAGCCTAAATTGTACAAGTACTAGCCCTCGAGAAAGAGTTGTACATAAGCAAGATCCCCAGCAGAACTTGTATAATAAACTGTCGGTGGGAAAAAAATATATAACAATAAGAAAGGTGTGTATGTGTGTGTCAACTCAAATTTCGTAATTCTCGTGTCGTTTCTCGAAATCCACAAGTTATGGCCGCTGTCACAAAATTTTAGTGGTTGATAATGTAATGCTATCATATGACTATACTACCTCTAGGCCTATCTGCATAACTTTTAGCAGGGTGCTCTCCAAATTTGTCTTGAAGCTGGTCAGTTGTCACTTGTTAGGGTCTCCCGGAGCCTTTGAAAATATTTAGTAGTGTAGCCAATCAAGGAGTCGAATCTAACAACGAGGAAGCATCAAAACGACTGACCACCCCCTCACTCAAAAGGCGCATGGCCGCACCTCGTGAGAACTTCCTCGCAAACAAAAAGCAGGGAACAGATGACGAATTTGCACGGCACCACTCTGTCCGAAACTCAGTCTCATAATACACATGATTGATTTTCTGCAAAATCAATGATAAAAGCAGTGGATAAGAGAATGAGATATAGAATGAAAACACGGGAAATTAGGTGGAAGAATGTGAATAAGTACCATAAGCAGTTTTTATTGAAAGGACTAATAGGATAAAGCAGTTAAAACCAAGAATTTGGTTGGTTCAAGGGAGGTTTTTCTTTACGCTTAAGAATCAGTTACCCAAATACCTATGTAGCAATCAAATTAAGCAGAAGCTGATGAAGATAACAAATTTATCACTTTGTTATTCAGTGAAAAACTACCACTTCTGCTGCAGGGAAGTCGATCAAAGAAATAAACAAGAAAGTTTAAGTAGCAAAAGTTGGCAACTAAAGCACTAAGCCAGATTTGCTGTAGAACAAAGAGAAACATAATTTTCTCAGCCTGTCATCAACTTAATCTTAGAAAAAGCACCTTCATTTTTAGAGGACGAAAACTAAAAGGGAAATGTGCTCAGGACTGACCTTTATTGCCTGGATTTGTCGCGGACTGGCATTTGCATAATTAAATGTAACAGGATGCCAACCTTTAGTATCCATCTTTGTAGCCGACTGGTTCCACGAGGTATATGTTACTGTTCTTTGTTCAAGTTCAGTTTCAAGCTCATTCAACTAGCAGAATATACATGGTAAGAGACTTATGAGCCACGTGGTATTCAGAGTCCAGTAAAAAGGTAGCAATGTGAGCTTTAAAAAATCAGGCGGTGTCTATTAGCAACAATTGAAGTACAGGTCAGCCAGGTATAAGATGCTCAAAATGACCAATGTAGCATTAATGGGATGAAAACATGAAAGAAGTTGAATGAGTAATGATGAATATATTTCTTACAGCAAGTAAAGTCTGGACATAATGTTCATCCGGAATACAGTTGTGCTGCTTCTGAAGTTTCTGCAGTTGGCAATAGATCACATATTAGAATAACTAGCAGATCAAACTGACAGTTAAACAATCTATGAATGGATTTGTAACCTACAGATGTCCCTTTTAGAAGCAATTGTGAACATCATGCATCAACTTCATGAGGTCCCATGAAACATCGAAATCACTTATCTAGCCATATTTAGATCCTTCAAACATCGAAAACTTTCAAACATCTCCAGCTATATGCTATTAGACAGCATGCAGTATGAAGTATTCAATCGATAGAAACCACTTTTCCCATGGTATTTGTGCGTGAGAATTGCTAGTTCCTTTAAGAGCTCACACTGGTTTGTAGATTAATAATTTTAAATATTTCATCATTCCTTGTGATACATAATCTGGCATTTAGAGTATGATCCTAATATTCAATTAGAACTGGCTATGCACAAAGAAAGCGATCCAGACAACTACTAGGGGGCACAGCTTCAGAAAACTCTAGGCTTCAAACATATATCAGATGTATTCATAATTCCCAAACTTGGAATTCTAAAAAAAAAGTGGAACGTGAGAAGAGTTAAGCCTACAGAACAAAAGTTCCAGTTTCAAAAGGGTAATAGAAAACATGCAGAGAAAAGTTAAACCTCTGAACAATGAAAGCAGCAACATTCCTGTGTCTTAAAGAATACTGACAGTTATCAGGACGCCACCCGCAGTTGGTTGATTATGCAAACCTTTAGTGTTTAATCAGTGTGACAGCTGGGAAAGATTTACATCATCCAATTGTCAACAGGCAAGGGTTGGGGGCAGGGAGCGATCTCAATAACAAACCAAGCAATCAAAAGATTGAAAATTTCACATAACATCATAACACGTCAGAAAGTACGGAAATTGATATTATCTCCATGAGGTATCAAAAGACTCAAAAGTCACTCACAGTGTTCAACTTTCCTTTACTGGCATCAACAGGTGGTCGTCGCTGGTAGGCAAGCAGCAGTAAATCGAGTGAGAAGCAGAAGAGTTTATAAGAGTGAGTGTAAACAAATTACGTATTACATCATCTACCTTGCAAAATTTCTTGAATGCTGGATAAACAACCTCATCATCTACAACCACCTCTGCATGCCTACGAGCTAAGGCGATCCACTGCAATCATAGTAGCAATAATAACATTAATACAAGGAAGGCCATGGAAAATGCTGGTCTCCATCAGCACAAAATATCACCTCAAAGGATGCATCATCATCACAATGAAAAATGAAAAATGAAAAAACAAAAAAACAAAAACAAAACAAACAAACATAAATGGAACTTGGGATTCAAGGGGCAATTCACAGACCAAAGAGAGGGTGATCCAGGTGGCCTGGAGATACATAATATAATGATCGCTCCCAATAACTTGATAAATCTAAAGAAAAGATTGGAAACCCAACAAAAGCTCCAGCATGTAGGTTTCAAAGAAAAACCATACACCGATAAAAGCTCTAACCTGTAGATGGAAGCCTCATTTACTTATCTATGTTTCCATATTACAGAAAACAGAAGCTTTCAGAATAGATGTGAACAGAGACAAGTCTAATTTACCTGGGGCATGCAATAGCTACAACAAATGCTCATTGAAATATCAGCCGATACATCTTTCAGGGACAGAAGGCAAAAAGAATAAGACAAAAAACCTGTGATCCTTTTCGCCATCTCTCTTTTGGAATAACTGGAGACATTTTAGGGTTGTACCGGCCTTCCTTTGCATCAAGAAAGCTACAAAATGTAAGGAAATGCATCAATTTACGGATACAATGTATCAATCAAAGCATGAAATCACCATACACTGAAACAATGCTAAGCACCTCAACTATCAAAGGCCTCCATCTACCTGTCCACAAAACTTCTCGAAGAAGCCATTAGATAGCTGTGTATGTAGCTGAAGTTGTACAAAGGAACACAACTGCAGCACCAGGAAAAGAGAAACTTCATATATGATCAAGTTTTGTGAAAAACGGACCAAAGAATCTTATTGGACTTGATAACGACCTTGAAAAACTAGTTCAAGCCAGGAAATGCTCCTGTGTAGATCAACACTAAGCATAAGTCTTTATATAAAGAAAAAAGAAAGACCAAAGGAAATCTAGCAACAACAACCTTATGTCCACATTTTAGTGTAAATAGATAACCAACTGAAAGCTAAAATTCTCTGATCATATTGAAATGGACATCAAAGTAGCAAACCATTAATAAGCAGCAGATAGAATGGCTTGGATTGAAACTCATTTAAGGTATGTGGAAATTTAGAAATAATTCAACTAGTTTAAAATTAGATGCTTATTAGAAACATAGAAGGGGATTTACTTATCCTCAGAAGAAAATGGCACAACGGGAATAGTTTGAGCTCTTCATTGAATTGGTATTTATTTAATAACCGAGTTGCTTGTAGCAGAGACGGCATACCGCTAAATGATGCCGGTTTAAGAAAATGATTGTTTGCTTGCCCAAAAAGAGAAGGATCAAATTCAGAGTCACTCGTAACTCTTAGCTTGCAATGCACATGAGATGAAAATTAATTTATTCGACTACAAAGGACGCCAACCTATCAGAAAGGAGAACAAATCTTTCATTTGCCGGATCCTCGAGTGCCGCAGCAAACAACAATCTCTCCGCTTCGATCATACTCGACTCTCCCCACGCCACCTGTTAAATTGCACGGCATTCAATAAGATTCAACTTACAATGACGGACGAGCCACCACCAGCAACAAAGGAGGAAAACAGCCCGTTGAGTTCAAGAATTGGCCTATTGTAGATCCACCTAGCAGCTAAAAACATCAAAAGAAAAGCATCGCTTGACTTTAAATCAAAGTACTACCTTCGACCCAAACGCCGGAAAAAAAGAAAAAGAAAAAAAGAATATACAGAAACATCAAGCCTAGTGATGATAGTTTCATAGAAGCTGCAGACACTCCATCGTATTCTGTTCCATTCTTCTTGTCTCCGACAACAAGAAGGACAGCTAAAGTTAAGGACTTTCAGGAGACAACGAAAATCCCATCTAACGAACTACAGATTCAACCTCAGGGAAGATAAACTTTTTGAGCCGAAAATTGTCAGGTTTGAGAGAGAAACTGAAAAATGAAGACAGTAAAAAAGAAGTGAAAACCACGCATTTCCTCTGAATTCCACGAATCACCTGAATGCTACCGCTCAACTGGCGGCCATAGAAGTAATGCGACCTCGTCGTCGATTCATCGAACACGAACCCCGGCTCCGAGTGGATGTATATCGAGAAATTCGCCGCGTCGGCACTCTGCAGCAAGAAAGCGCACGCAAAGGAGCTCGTCGGTTCCCACGCTACACAGATGAAGGGGGACCGAGGAATCCCACGAGAACACAAGGAAAAGGGAGGACGAAAGAGATCATTCCGAAACCTCGAAGAAGCTTCCCCAGAGGAAATCGAGCGGGAGGCCGCGGCGGGCGAGGAAGAGGAAGGCGAGCTTGGGGGTGCCGGCGAAGCCGCCGTCGCTGGGGGGACGCGATCGCGCGCGGTAGAGATCGAGGTGCGGAGAAGACGAGGAGGAGGAGGAGGAGGAGGGGAGGTTAGGCCAGTAGTGGAGCCGGAAGAGGGCGAAGAGGCAGAGGGAGACGGAGAGGAGGACGACCAGCTTCCAGCCGAACCAGAGCAGGTTCTGGATCGGGGCTTGCGCGGGCTTCTTCATCGCCGCCGCCGTCCTTCCTGCGAGAACAGCGAAGACATGAATTCCACAGAGCAGAGCAGAGAGAGAGAGAGAGAGAGAGAGAGAGAGATTACATTTGATTGCAGAGAGTTGGAGAAGGAAGGAGAGCATTTGAAGGGATTGGAGAATTCGAAGCTCGCACGCAGAAGAGAGAGAGAAGCTTGGACGTGTCGTCGTCGGCGTCGTCGTCGTCTTCTTCGTCGAATCAGAAAAGTGACGTGCAGAGGACGTTTCAGAAGAAGACGATGCCGTCCAAAACGACGCCGCTGATTGTGGTGCAGGCCCTCCACTGGAGGGGGCTCGAACGCGCTCTCCATTCTCCCACCGGTTTCGGTTTCGGTTTCGGTTTCGTTCGGTTCGCATTCATAGCTGACTAAAATCCCCAGCCTCCAATTTAAAAAAAATAAGAGAGAAAAATAAAATAAAATAAAAAAAGGAAATTGTTGCATATGTGATAAATTTATCCTGAATTAATTTTTTTATCATAAAAAATCTCAAATTTATACGTTTGTGACAAATTTACCCTCAATTAATTTCTATTAAATTGAGTTAATATCACAAAAAATCCCAAATTGGCACACATGTGACAAACGAGGGGTAAAACATCAAACCGATACATCCCTTCAATTATCACGTATCATCAAACTAAGCAATTCGATTAAAAATTTTGATTAAAACTAACAAAAGGTAAATTTATCATAGGTATATCAATTTTAAGTAAATTTGTCAAAGATATATTATCTTAGGATTTTTCGCAGTCAAAATATTAATTTAAAATAAATTTGTTACAAGTGTACCAATTTAGAAGTTTTCTTGGTAGTAACCCTAAAAAATTATGATAATTTAGGCTTTTGCAACCTCTGTGATTGTCGACATAAGTTGTCATTCCTTTCTGAAAATGTCACCCTTTCTCTTTTGCTTATTTGGGATAATATAATGATTAAACGGCACCGTCCAAGCATGACACCACAGGAACGTGCCAACAAGTAGGTGAGAGGCTCAAAGATGGGGTGTGTTTTGAACAAGAGTGGGAAAGGCATCAATATCAGGAAAAGCTGTGAGACCCTTGATGGGGCTTGAGAGTTTGGTGCTGTGTTTGATGAATTTGACTTGGGAAATCAGAAGAAGGATGCAATGCAAATGGGTGTCTGGTGAGGGGTCAACCTACTGCTGTCTTTGATCTTTTGCCTTTTCTTGAAGATCAAATCACCTCCATATCTTTGACCATCTCTCTCTCTCTCTATCACCTAATTGCTCAGGACAACAACCCTTTTGCAAGGTCAAAAACTTGAGTGACCAGTGACCCCCTGCTGCATTCCTATACCCACAATGCTTGCCATCCAAAAGCTCAGGACAACAACCCTTTTGCAAGGTCAAGAACTTGAGTGACCAGTGACCCCCTACTGTATTCCTATACCCACAATGCTTGCCATCCAAAATCTGATGGGTCAGATGATGATGCATTAACACAGAAACAGCAAATGATAAACAGACAAAGCACAGATGTGGATTTACTGTTGAAGGAGAGAATTCTGCTGCATGAGCAAGCTAAGCACTTCATACAAACTGTTGCTCAGTAGAATATTACACTTGATACATCACAACCACCTTATGGCAGCATCTCACGGACTGAAGGATACGATACAGGAGATAACGGTCTTTGCTTCGCCGAATGTGCAAAGTATTGCCTTCTTGTCTCTGAGGAGTGCATTCCCACGTTCAGGATTTAAACATTGGAATCAAGACTGACAGCAACGTGTCTGCATTCCCAAGTTAAACACCTACCACAACACAATGCAATGCTTCTTTTTTCTTGATGATATAATAGCGTAGGAACCACTATGCAAGATAATATATGTCGGCGACCTAGCAGATCTCGACTGGTCTACATCTTCTTCTTCGTTGCCCAGTCCTACGAAAGAATCTGGAATATTAAGAGTTAGGTTTATCAGCAGAACAGAAAATTACAAGATAAAAATTGAGTCTCTTTATGGAAAACATGACTCTCTCCTGACACTGGCAAATAACCAATTGTAAGTGCAGCACACACCTTGGCATTTACATCTATTGGCGCTAGGTAACTGAGGACCAACTCCATAATGCACAGTCAAAGTAACTATTGAGTTCCGACCTTAACATTTTGGCAGTCCAAGATGACATTTAGGATCTTGCCTGGGACAAAGATCCTTTTCTTGATGGATTTTCCATCCAGATACTTGGAAAGTTTCTCGTCTTTTGAAGCTAATCTGAAAGCATCCTCCTCGGAGCACCCTTCTTCGACCTGGATAGTACCCCTCGTCTTGCCGTTGATCTGAACTGGTAGCGTTATACTCGACTCCTTCAAGTAGTCGGGATTGGCCTGCCATTCAAAGTCAGAACTAGGAAATCAATGGTGACTCGTAATTGAGCCCAAATATCCATGTTGGATCATGAAGTTAGAGACCATAAGAGAGTCAGTCAGAGACATGTTCATCCTCTTAATTTTTTTTACATCTGAAGTTGGCCAGAGTCTATTCAGGGCTCTCACTACCATATTGGGATTATGGATTTTACATGTTCTGAGATTACTTAAGCAAGAAGAAGAAGAAGAAGAAGACTCCTGGTAAGTTTAAAGGCTATTTGCATGAGCAACAATATTAGCAGAATTTTACTTCTGAGTATTGTCATCTCTCACTTTATTGATGGCGGAGCATCAAGCAATCGCAAAGATGCGGGATAAGAAAGAGCCACACAAATGATAATGATACATACCTTTGGAAAAGTTTCATGAGCCAATGAATTTGAGTGCCCTAAGCGGGACCAAAGCTCCTCCGCCATATGAGGAGCATATGGAGCAAGCAACAAAACAAATGCTTCTGCCACTGACCTTGGCAGTTTTTCCCACTGAATGAACGAGAAAACAAGAAAATAGAGCACTGATCTCACAAAGAATAAATGCTATACTAAACAAAGCTGAGAAAAAGGAAGAAGTAAATAAAGCAACGTTAATAAGATACTAGGGGCATTTCATTCAATAGAAGAAAAACAACCTTATACACAGCATTGATGAACTCCATCATTGCAGAAATTCCAGTGTTGAACCGTGTCCCTTCTATCTCCTCTGTCACCTGTAAATGGTAGAGAACTTAAATTGACAGCAACATCATTCTAATGCTGTGTCATCAATTACATGTCCATGCTGTGGTCAAATTCCCGCAGGTCCTCATAAAGAAATTTAACCACATCTAGTAGTCTATTTGTCATTCCAAAACAAAATACATGTGTGAATTAGCAAGAACTTGGCTAACAAACCAGAAACCAATAGGGCATTCTAAAGAAATGACAGATAATGCAACAGAAGTAAGACCTTAGCAATACATTTATGAAGAGAACGAAGCTGTTCTAGACTTGGTTCTACATCGGTTGCCACCGTTCCCCCCTTGAATGTACCAGTAGGTGATGGTGAACCAATAAGCAGCCTCCATGTTCTCGCCAGAAACCGATGAACACCCTCAATCCCACTGGTGCTCCAAGTTTTTGAGTCTCTGGAAGCCAAAGGAAACAATAGAAACTTGAGAACACCTAGATAATATGATAGTAAGAGCCTAGATAATATGATCTAGGGGGGAAACTGAAAACTAAAGGTATATGAATACCTAAACGGTCCCATGAACATCTCGTATAAGCGAAGAGAATCCGCACCATACTCAGAAACAACATCATCAGGATTGACAACATTTCCCCTGCTTTTACTCATTTTGTAAGCACGTGCTGTTAGACGAACATTAGGATTGTCCTTCAGTACGAAAAATTCCCCAGATTTTGTGACCTAAGCAAAGGAGGTGGTATTGCTTAATGCACAAGATAATGTCGTGATTTCTACCTGAAATGCCAAAGTTGATGCATGAAAGTAACTTACTTTTTCTTCAGTTACTACTTCTTGAGTATATACACCCAATGAATCTGCAGCTTCAGCAGATACGTAATTTCCATCAGCATCTCTGTATGCTGTATATTGAACCTGCCGCACATGCCATAAGAAAAGCATTCATTGATGAAGAAAATATGGAGAAATAACTATTACTTACCTCGCCAAGGATGATTCCCTGATTTATAACACATTTGAAAGGCTCTTTCGTGGAAACAATACCAATATCATACAGAACCTGAAACATATTCAGCAGATAAGGATAAGACTGAAGTAAATAAGATCAGCATAACACCACCGGCAGCCACATTCCACCTAATAACAGTGCACATGTTCCACAACCTAAAAGCCCTCCCATACCAACTTAACCAGCATAACTAACCAAGAGAGCAGATCCATGTAGATCTAGGCTAATAAGACCCACTCAAATCCAGATATCTTCGGTTTTAATCTCTAAACTTTCCTCTTATGCTATCTGTACAAGCCCAAGACTGCCCTAAGAACCACCTTCCTACAAAAAAGAACTATTGAAAATCATGATACAATGCTTTTGGTCAAGGTAATTTGGGATACTAAAGGGCGTAACCACATAAGCACATGTTTTTGGTTTAATCCTGTTTCTTACCCATCATTTCTTTCGTTAGTTAGTTAGTTAGCTTTAGACAACCTAGCCAGAGACAAAGGCAAGAGAAGTCCAAATCACAAACCTTGTGCCAGAACCTAGAATAAAGTAAATGGAGTACAGCATGTTCAGCACCACCAACATACACATCAACTGGGCTCCAGTGCCTGAGACAAGATGGTAATATGAAATTTAACATGGTAAAGCAAACATAAGATGCATGATCCCTGCATTAGACCAATCAAAGAATATTAAACTGGTGGAAGAATATGAAGATTAGAGGTTGATCTTACATTTCTTTCTCCTTAGAGACTAATTCTTCGGAATTTTTGGGATCCATAAATCTCAGATAATACCTGGTTGAAGAAGGAAATGCACAAGGTCAAATCCCAAAACTTTTACAAGACCATTTGATACCTGCACTTTACAAGTCCGTCAAAAAGTTGCCGCAGACCACACCAAAACCATTACCAGCAAGAACCAGCCCACTGCGGCATGGTGCTTGTTTCTCTTCTACCGATTTTTCCAGATGATTGATCCATGATTCGAACCTAACGAGAAACTTAATTCAGCAGAACCCTAGTGGAATAAGGTGGAAAAAAAATGTTTCACAATCAAAATAAAATGGAATAGGTGACAGAAAACACACCCATGCCTCTGCCTTTGACAATGGTGGTTCCCCAGTTCCCGTGGGTGTAAAGTCGTCTAACTCAGGAAGCAAAAGAGGCAGGTCTGTTTCACTGAGTGGGACACTCTCACCGGTTTCATCAAAGAAAATGATGGGTATAGGTTCCCCCCAGTACCGTTGCCTAGCAAAAAGCCAATCCCGCAACTTGTAGTTCACCTGCAAATTTAAAAATTGAAGCAAATACAGGTATTCCAATCATTTCACAGTCCATTTGAACCACTCCCAGCCCAGTCCATCTAATCACATAGAAAATATATCAAATAAAGAGAACATTGCACCTTCTTCTTCCCATTGCCAGTCTTCTCAGCCCATTCAGTGACTCTGGAAGCAGCTTCACTGCTCTGCAAACCATTGATGTCAAGCCCAGACGTCGAGTCCGAGGAATTAATAATTATCCCTTCACCTGAGTAAGCCACCTTGTAATCAGGGCAGCTTTCCCCATCAGGAGTCACAACCCAACAAATGGGGATGTCATACTTTAGAGCAAACTCGTGATCCCGCGTATCATGTGCTGGTACAGCCATTATCGCTCCTGTACCATAACTGCCACGAGCAGAAAGTGTAGATGATGTACATATTTCATGATGTGCTCTCTGGAAAGAGAACCAACTTGAAAACACAAGCAAACATGTCGCCGAGAAGTAACAGGGAATAAAAGTCACAGAGACCATTTTATAGAAAAATGCTTCCAATATTTTACTTTGGCAATGAGACATACTCTAAATCTTCCAAAGAGGTGAAATTAAACAATCAACTAGTGATACATACCTCCCTAATACATAATCCGCAACCCATATAGGGATTGCTTCTCCATTAGCTGGGTTTATTGCGAAGCTACCACTAAAGACACCAGTTTTTTCCTTCTGAAGCTCAGTTCTCTCAAGGTCACTCTTTCTCAATGCTATGTCCTTGTATTCCTCCACCTATTGCAGCAAAATACAAAGTTATAATCCTGCTTAACCATTAAAAAGAAACAAGTACGAATTCAAAAAAGAAGACAATGAACGTACATCACCATGTTGGGCTTCAGAGACAAATGCTGACAACAAGGGATGCTCAGGTGCAACAACTAAGTACCTGCAAGAAAAGGCATGGATGAATGCAAGCCATAATCCAACCAAATTATTCCTGTACAGCTAATATGAGGAAGAAGAAGTCTTACGTTGCTCCAAAGATTGTGTCAGGCCTGGTAGTGAAAACAGTTAGCTCTAGATTTCTTTCCATTTTATCACCAACAACAACACAGAACTTTAACTCAGCACCTTCTGATCTCCCTATCCAATTTCTTTGCATTTCTTTGATGCTTTCAGGCCATTCGAGATCATCTAGATCTTCAAGAAGACGGTCAGCATATTCAGTAATCTTGAGCATCCATTGCCGCATTGGCTGATTGTAATAAACAATGACACTGTAAAATTATGAAACCATTCAAAATAATGAAATCAAGATTGTAACCAAGCTAGAAAAGGTCTTATTGTTTCCTAAAACTAGGTATATCAGTGTTTACCTTTCTTATAACTGGATGGCCGCCACGCTCGCTCACACCATCTATCACCTCCTCATTAGCCAATACAGTACCAAGAGCAGGGCACCAATTTACCGGCACTTCAGCCTGAACAAGTAAACACCCGGACAATGAACATTTCAAACAAATACCGAATATTCAGACAGAAGCAAGTGGTTTTAAGTACCTGATATGCCAATCCTCTCTTGAAAAGCTGAAGAAAAATCCATTGGGTCCACTTGTAATATTCTGGTTCTACTGTGGAAATTTCACGATCCCAATCATAGGAGAAACCTAATGATTTAAGCTGCAATTCCAATTACAGTGCAAGTGCTCAAACGTAAGACCATACCCGGCCACATACTAGAAGCTTAGAAACTGCTTTAAACAGTGTCAATGATGGAAACTCTAAAGTAGTAGCCACAAAAATTTTCCTGCATCAGAAGTAAATGGAGAATATATATGAAGAAGCGTCTGCTAATGCTCTTACTTTCATTAATTGGATGCTCCATGAGAACCTCCTAAAAAGTTTTTACTTTGTTGAGTCCTTCTCAGATATTCTTTCAGATTGATCAAGGCTATTTTAGCTTTTCTGATAACCGCTAATAGTACCCTAGAAATATCAAATCCACCTTCTAAGCTATGAATCACAATCAAACAGCTAACACACCTCTCAGATGACCAAACCCCTCTTTGCAGTTTACTAGTAGATGTGACAAAGAAGCCAAACAAAGTGTCTTCAGTGGCAGGTCTAGCCTCCATATTCTGTCCCACACAATTTTATCAAGACCAAGCTAATGCAGCTTTATGATAATGCCCTACACTAAATGAGGAAGGTAGATCACCTGGGTGCGAAATCGGTTAATGTTCCTCAAAGTTGTGTTTTTCGGGTGGGTTCCAGTCTGCCAAACACATAAACAAAGTCCTCTTACAAACCACTCCATAATCGCACCAGAATTTTTCAAAAATGCATGTAATCACCAAGCCAAAATTGAAAAGAGAACCTCAATCGCGTACTGCTCTGCAGGCAATCCGAACGCATCCCATCCCATCGGGTGCAAAACATTGAAGCCTTGCATTCTCTTGAATCTAGCAATAATATCGGTGGCAGTGTATCCCAGGGGATGCCCAACGTGTAATCCCGCTCCACTGAATTGAAGACAATCAATTAGCAAAAAAAAAAAAAGAATCTCACTTCCAAGAACACAACATGAAAACCAAGCAAAAGAATGAATTCAGTCCGAACGGATAAACCCAATATTATTGAACTGATCACAACCAACCCCAGTTGCTCAAGACACTCAATTGAATTGTGCTTCCCAATTCCCATCCTTGGCCTAGTGAATGACCAACTTTGACATCGCAATTACTCACTAACGACGACGACAAGAAACTAGAGAGAGAAACCTGGGATAAGGGAACATGTCGAGGACATAGAACTTGGGCTTAGACGTGTCAATCTCATCTGGGGTTCTGAAAGTTTTGCTCTTTTCCCAGTATTCTTGCCACTTTGGCTCAATCTCATGAAAAGGGTATGCTCTTTTCACCAAAGGCTCTTGCTTCTGCTCTTCAACTCCAGTCAATTCACCACTTACCCGACTCCTGATTCTTGCTCTACCATAAGCATTCCCTCCATATGTTGTACCGTCGAAGTGAATACCAAAGAATTTGTTCTTGACGGCGTTTCTGGCGATGAATCTTCTGGGAAAGATTGGTCTCTGGCCACGAGCGAAGAAGGGAAAAGAGAGAGGCTGATAAGGAGACTGTGGAAGCAGCTGGTTGTGCAGATATTGAGAGCTTGTAATCATTTTTCTTAAGGGAGTGTGTTGAGAGCGGAGGAGAGGAGAGCGAGGATGGACGAAAGAATCAAGATAACGCGACCAATCCAATCGTTAATGGCGGGTAAAAAACTTTGGCCTTTTCATTTATCTGTTGTGGGTTTGCTTCCACACATCAAGCCTTCGCTCCAGCTTCAGCTTCAGCCATCTGGGCTTTTGGGCTGTGGTGTTTTGCGCTCAACTAGATAAGGGACAAGATGGATTTGAACTGTGTTTGGGAGCCATTTTAGGTAAGGATGTGCATCGATCCGGATTGGTCCGATTTCCTTAAGAATTAGGGACTAGATTGGTGGTCCCAAGAATCGGACTGGACCGCACTAACCGATCCGGTTCCCAGGCGGTCTAATCATTTGACCATTCGCATTTTTTTTGTGATTTTTCGTTAAATTTCTCTCATTAATGACACATTCACCAAACCACTTCTCGTTAATTGTATCGCGTTATCGCTAAAACATTACTAAGGAAACATAAAGCAAAAGTTTAGGTTTACATTTAGAAATATTTTAAAATATATATATTATTCGATCCGATCCGAACGATTCGGTTCCCTCTAGAATTGGGAAACGGATCGACCGATCCGAGTTCCAATTTTATGGAATCAAGAACTGGACCGGACCAAACCGGCCGGTTCGATCCAATCCAGACAGTTCATTATACTCAATCCTACTTTTAGGGACAATTAAAGGAAAGACTGAATTTCAACTTCATTAGCTTACATAGAGCAACTACACACGCATCTCCTTTTTCCACTATTGCGCTTTGATCATTTGGTAACTCTAGTTTTATCAAACTCCAGTGTATGAAATTACATGACAATTTATTACAATTGACGTATGATGTTCATGTGACACTTAGTTGACATCAAAGAACACTGATCCAATCCAATTCCAAACTTTATTTTTAATTTATCCCCACGCTTATTCTCAAACTCGACACGTTCGATTCACTCTCTCTTATGGGGTCGAGCCGAAAAATAAGCAAACTGCCTTTCTCCGAGTGAGAGAGCAAGTTCATGAAGGTAGCGAAGGCCCGTTTGCACCTCCTATCAATAGGGGTGACGACACATGCACGCGTGCTTCGCTTCTATCTCTATCTATTCGAGGGATGGTTGGGGTCTCCTCCGCTTAGGCATGACCAATGGTTGGGCCATGTACCGAACCTAAAAGTCCTTATTTAGGCCCACCCTAGATACAAGAAAATATCACAATCTCTAAAGCTAGGAAGCTTGCACACTCTCCGGGGCCTCCATGTCGGTGGCCGACGCGCATCCGACACGTGGTCAACAGGTGTCGAACATCCGGCACACGAGTCCGGCATCTCGACACGCGATTCCGACAAGCACGGGTTAATTTTAAAAAAATTCAATAAATTAGGGGTCAAAATATAAATATATCAAAAATATTCTAGGCTCTCTTTTATTATTTATTTATTTGTGGATTTGAATCAAATTAATTTCGTTGAAATAATCATAAAAATGATAATTTATCATGTATATATAAAAATATACATTCAATATACAACGTGTCCCAACGTGTTGGAATTCTCTATTTTTTGAGAAATGACATGTCGGCGTGTCACGTCATGCCGTGCCGCGTGTCGGTGACGATTCTACTTAGAGCCCACCCTTGATGCAAGAAAATATTATGCTTTTTTTAATAAGATGAACGAGTCTAGACGAACCTGATCGGGTGGGTCTATATGGTTGGAGCTGGGTTCAAGAGAGAATACGCTTGCCTAGGCCGGCCCAAGTGTGCTCGGGGCTTGATGGGCCCATGTTGGCCCTACCTCACTCAACAATTGAGGCCTCACAATCTCTAATCAACCTGCTTTTCATCCACTTCTAAGTGGGCGAAAGGGTCCAAAGGAAAGGCAGCTGTGAGCGAGAAGAATTTGGAAATTCAAGTGAAAGAGGAAGCCAAGAAATGGGAGCGCTCTTGCACTACGGCGGATCTATAACGCTTCGGAGGGTGAAACAGAGGTGTAGTGCTGTCTGGTCGGCGCATCTGTTTTGGGTACAGAGGGCCATAGGTTCAAATCCCGTCACCTTAATGTGATGGGTCGAAGTGCTAGCTTAGCCTGTCGCCATCATAATAGCTGAAGTCCACAACGTTGGTGACTCGTGATCTAAAAGTAAATTATGATGACTAACAATTAAAACGAAGAGGCTTACAGTAAAACTGCTGAATGCCGAGATGTATAAAGTAGAGCAAGCATGTATTCTGCTACCTTTCTACTGCACACGACACCTATTGACAGAGGAAAACACTAGTGACCTTCAGTCTCTTGAGGCCAAGCCAATATCGTCCTGCTTAATATAGTCTATGATCCTGATCTGAGTAATATAGCATATGCTTCTCAACAGTCGTATCTCGAACTTCCGCTTTAAGCTACATTTGATCTGGAGACAAAGATGAAGGCGGGAAGAGGCACTTAGCCTGTGCTGCTCGATACGATGTTCACAGAGGACAGTTCATTCCAGCCGCATGCCGAGCTGGGACTCATGTTCATGAAGCATGCTTCTTCTTTTTCAGATGCCTCTCTAGCTACTACCTTCCTGGCATAAGACTGACGGAGGAATGGGTTTCACAGAAGGAACCAATGTTCCAATCATCTTCTGTTGAAGAAAGTGTCGTCAGCGCCACCACTACCGACCTCATGGACGGTCGAAGCTGAGGATTTTCTTGGGTGCATGCCTTAGCAAGGGTGGCCATCTGCAATGCAAACACTTCAGAAAGTTTTTTGAGTATGTGGACAATCATTTTATTGAGATTGTTGAGTCCTCCAATCAAGCCTATGTCAAATTCCATAGAATACCTTTCTCCATTATCATCAGCTAAAGCACTGTTTTGGGGATTAGCTAACAGCCCGTTTCCTAACAATTTAACCTTTTGGGAAAAACGGTTTGTCTAACACTACCGAAGTACCTTATAGACTGAGTCCAGTGGGTAATCGTCATCCAGCCTGGGGTCGACGAGTTTACAGAGGCTGTCTTTTGGATTAGGCTGATTTAGAACATCCTCAAACTGCAAGACATTAGTTGTATTCAGTGCAAGAAAAGCTGTTGTGAAGGTTAAGGACGTTACTCCTGTTAGAATATAAGACAGGAAAGAGGGCGCGAGGAAAAGAGGACCAACCAAAGAAACTAGTCCTTTAGCTTCCCTCGCAGATCCATCCATCTTTATCACGGCTTGTTTGGCAGATATGAGTTCATAGAGCACGACGCCGAAAGCATATACATCTACTTTGGGGGAGACATCACCATATTGAGCGTACCTGCACAAAAGCATTCCCGGTGAAATCCACTTATTACAACCTTAGAATCACCGAAATTTCAGTCAGCAGTAGTGTTTGCAAATCTGGCGTCATCGATCTTTGGCCCTTTCAAATGATGAAATTTGCGAATGTTTCTGATAAACATGAACAACTAGAAAGTACGTCTTACTCTGGAGGCATATATCCAAAGGTACCCACAAGACGAGTGTGTAAAGAAGCGCTTCCGTACTCGCTCAGTCTCGATAAACCGAAATCTGCAACCTGTAGACATAGTTATGCTTCAACGGTAGAGAGAATTTATGTTACAAATACACTTGGAGCAGAGCGTTTTCAAAACCTTTCCCCGAAAGTCTCTGTCTATCAGAATGTTTGCCGATTTGATGTCCCTATGTATGTAGACCTGGACAGTGTTCTCATGGATATACTCGAGTCCTCTTGCAGAATCCAAGGCAATGTTTGTTCTAGCCAACCACGGCAATGGCTTCTTCTCTGTTGAAGAGAACGAGGTTATAAGAAGAAAATGAAAAGAACAAGATGTCCGATCCAAATGCATTCGGAGGATTGTCTTACCTGAGCCACGCAAATGTTGACATAAGCTCCCATTTTCGAGGAACTCGTAGACCAAGAACAAGGAACCTTCAATACAGTACCCTATTAAGTGTACCTGTAAAATGTTTCGAGTGCATATAAGCATGCTACTCAGAAATCGCTAAACATTCTGCGTCATAGAATATCATCATTCAAAATCAAGCAGACCAGGAGCTTTCTGTATTTTCCTTATCACGGGCTTCAGTAATTTTACCACTATCCACTGACTATGCCGATTGAAATCTCGAAGCAAATATCTTAGTGTTCACATGGTGATGTCAAGTTCGTGTCGAATTTTACATTTGCAAGTCCACACTCCCAGTAGCTAGAACAGGATATACACCGATGACAGTGAAGTCTCTCAACCAGACAATCACTACATGAATTTTAAAGATTAATCCCATTTAGTGACATTAGATCCGCTTCAACTGGTACAGTAATTGACTAAGTAGCTATCTTTATCGTTGAATTACTAATCCATTTAAGGAGAAAGTGAGTGCAACAACCCCCCCATTTAGCAGGGAGAAGAATTTGGAAATACCAAGTTCACGAAATGATTACTTGAAGGAAAAGCTCCTACCAGGTTCAAGTGATGAACACGGGTCAGAACCTTCAATTCCGCGAGGAATTCCTTTGATGCATGCATATCCATCTTCTTGATAGCAGTTTTCTGCATTTCACCTTCACAGAATCAGCCTTTTCTCTTGACAAAGAGATGCAGGTAATCAGTGTCACATTCAAAATCCCTGATGTTAAAGTCCCGTGGTTGATTCACGAAAACCATCACGTATAACTAGCCTTTTCTCAGAACGCTTTTCACATTTTACCAGCTTTTTCCCTGCTACTTATTTTGTGAAAATGATTTGGGAGCGAGCTACGAACCTCGCCTCTCAGTTCGGCATAGTAGACAGATCCAAAGCCACCTCTCCCTATCACGTTAGCTGCACTAAAGCCATTTGTAGACCGGGCTAGTTCCTCATACGAGAACTCTATAGATTGGGATACCGTGATACCATAGAGATTACGAGAAGCACCAGCAACAAGCTCAGATACCAAAGTTCTTCCTTCTGAACCTAGATCCACATGTTATTGAGGATACACAGTCAAGGATCACACAAAGCTCGGCGCTTACAGATAAGTAAACCGTGACATATATGATCTATTCAGCGACGTAGCATTTGCTGTTTCGAGTGAGATGATCAATTGGAACCAGAATTAATACCTTGTCCGTGCTCGAAGTAGCTCTCATCAGGTGCTTTCAAAAGAGTCAATACCTCCACCTCCCTCTTCTTTCGATAAAAACCGGTGGAGAGACAAAGAGCAGACAACACAATCGCCGCTACCCCTGCAATTGATATGCCAGCAACGGCTTTGCTGGAGATTCCTGATCAAAATTGGACCCCTTGTTACTTGCAGGATAAATTTAGGCCTATCCCCACATTTGACCTCAAGCAATAAGAGATGAAGGAACAATAAGGGAAGCAATGCTCATAAAAGATCCAACAACCTCGGCTGCAAAACAGAGAACAGGAACTTCAGATTATCTATGAGAAAGTTAACTGAGGAAACATCGTAATGAAGCTCTAAATTCGCTCTCTTAGTCTGTGTGATGCTATGACTTACCTTAACTTCAATGGAGGATAGTTCCCACTTGGATCTGCAACATTCATGCGAAATAGTGTCAGGTACAACTTAATGAGAAACTGAGGATGAAAACCAAAACCTTAATAAAGAAGAGAATGCATTCTCCTTACAGTCATAAGATCAGATAATACCAAAACACTTTAGGAGATCCTATAATCTCTAAGCTTTTTCTCGCTTTGAGTTCAATCGGCATCCAGCCATCGAACATTCTTCACTTCCCGACATCATTTTCGTTTTGGTGAGTTATATACTCAGCATAGGCTACATTTCACAAATGTTATAAGCCTTCCATTTATTTGTTAATGGAAAAAACAGAGGCTTGTTTCTAGGACTAATTGTGAGAGCCATGTTCATGGGTTCAGCTGAGCTTTTCCAATGTCAAACACAAAAAGTCCCAAGCTTTTCTCAGTCAGCTTGTAATATGGATATTCATGGCCGTGTATTTCAGTCAACATAAGTGGAAAAGGAAATGTTGCAGACCAAACGGCATGTCACCATGCTAATCTGGGTCGCTTCGGGTGCAGGTGCACTGAGTTTTAACCTACATTGTTCGATCGCGTGGACACTACGTGAGACACACATGACCTAACAGCCAGGAAAAATTGGGCGCACCCGACACTCTCCAATCTATTAGATTTTATATCGCTTTTTACGGCAACTGTCAAGTCTTTCTGTGGGAAATGATATCTGATGATCAGTCTTGATTGAATTGAATTTTACCAGAGTCCATGAAGAATACGAATACTTTCATAATTGAAAAGATCAAATAAAGGTACAACCTTTAGCCGGCACAAACACCAGCCCCATCCCTCCGCTAAAGTCGGAACCTGGGTTGTACTGCTCCAGCAACCGGGCGGGCAGGCCCCACTCCGCTGCCAACCCCGACAAGTTGTCCCCCGGCCGGAGCGGGTAGGTCGCAAACGCCCCATAACTCCTGGAGACGCGACGTTCCCCACACGTGCAGTTCACCGTCACGTTTATCGTGGCGCCATCGGGTATCTGGCTAGGGTCATACCCGTTGACCCGGACCATCCACTCCACGGTCGTCAAGTTGGAGTACTTGAACATCGCGAGCTCAGAGTACGTGTCGCCCGACTCGGTCACGTACGTGAAGGTGTGGCCGAGGAAGTCGCCGTTCAGGCAGTCGCAGGCGAAGGGCACGTTGACCCGTGTCCCGACGGCGACGGCCTCCCCGCCGGAGACGCCGGGGTTGTAGCGTCGGACCTCGGGGACCGGTCGGTTGAAGAGGTTGCTGATGTAAGTGAGGTTCGATGCCTCCCACACGTAGTACGACGCGACGGCGAGCTCGCAGCCATGTCTGCACCTGGCCTCAGCTCCGGAACAGAGGATCGAAACGAGCTGGAAGGCTAGTATCGCGAACCGGGTCGGCGTCGTTTCGACCGGCGATCGTGCTCCGATCATCTTTGCGGGAGCGGAGTGAAGCTTTGAGGTCGGGGAAAGCAATGGCGTTTGCGTGATGAGTTGACTCGAGGACAGAGAAGGTCAAAGGGTCAGCAGGTTCGAGTGATGTTCGTCGTCACCTTGGTCGATGATTCGCTCTGTGTTACGAAAAACGCGATGAACAAAAGACAGAAC
>BCNH02000005.1:16067452-16089367 GCA_001662345.2 Metrosideros polymorpha var. glaberrima
GGAGAAGTTAACAACAGAGCATGCCGAAAGAACTCTGTCAGACGCATTAGACTCATCTTTGTCAGCAACGTTCGCCTCATCTTATCTTTGACTATGCTGTTTATTCTTTCTCTTGAGCAAAGGACAATCTGATTTGTAATGTCCTCTCTTGTGACAATAGTAGCACTCAACGTTCGTCGTATCTCCAGGTGGCCTAGATTTTGAACGACCAACAGATTTCTTTCTGAAAACTTTATCCTTGCTCTTGGTCCTACCTCTCACGAACAAACCATCTGCCTTGTCTCCATTGGTATTCTCATTCAATTTTGTTCTCAATTCTGCAGAATTCAAGGATGCTTTAACATCCTCCAAAGTTATGGATTCTCGTCCATAAAGCATCGAGTTCACAAAATTTTCGTATGAGGCAGGCAGTGAACATAACACGATCAAAGCTTGATCTTCTTCCTCGAGTTTAATATCTAGATTTTTCATATCCATAACAATCTTATTAAACTCATTCAAGTGTTCCTGAACAGGCGTACCTTCTCGCATCTTTAGGGTATAAAGACGCTGCTTCAAGTAAAGTCTCGATGTTAACGATTTCTTCATGTAGAGACTTTCCAGTTTCTTCTAGAGACCAGCCGCAGTTTCCTCATCAGCAACTTCTCGCAAAACATTGTCTTCTAGAGACAATTGGATTGCGCTGTGCGCCTTCTCATCCATCTCTTCAATCTCAGCCGTGGTCATGTCGTCTGAATAATTCTCATCCAATGCCCTAACAGTACCCTCTCGCTTCAATAAAGCCTTCATCTTTATTCTCCATAATCCGAAGTTGTTTTGTCCATCAAAAGACGCGATCTGAAACTTCAAAGACGTCATCTCAAGGATTCCTAGGAACAAAACCGCGCTCTGATACCAGTTTGTTACGAAAAACGCGATGAACAAAAGACAGAACACAGAGTTTTACGTGGTTCGATCAAGGTGATCTACATCCACGGGCGAGGCAAAACGAAATTCCACTATGATCAAAGAGAGTACAGATTACAGAAGTCTCACTGTTCTCTCACACAAACAACTGTCTAAAAAAAAAAAACCATAGCCGCAGCAGTTTATATATATATATATCAGGCCCAAATTTTTTTCTTCGCCCCCGTTGCCCCCGAACCCCCCCGCGAGATATATCGTACCGCCGCAGAGATTTGTTTGCTTGCTCTGTGTTGGGCCTATCGGCCCAACTCTCCGCGTCACAAACCAAATCTCCACTTTTCGGGTCGCACAAAAAATATGTCGGGTCGGGTCATAAACCCAACCGGGTACATAAAATTCAAGACATATTTTACACTCTGAAATCTGTCGGATTTGATGCATGATGCAAGAACAGGAATCGTGGGACATTGCGACGATTGATACCGTCCAAGGCGACGCTATCTGTATTATTTTAATAATCTTCTTGGCATGCATTATGAAGAATAACCTGCTTTCGTACGATAGTTCAGACGCTTAGATCCGATGGTGGCTTGGAAGATTCCTTCGACTTATGTCATGACAGTGAGGATATACAAGTGGGACAATCAAAGGCCTCCACTGCTTTTTCTTTTTTTTTTTATTTGTCGCGACCAATTCGCAAAAGTTATTCAAAAAATCGTAATACTTGTTGCATGACGGCTAATTCAGTCTTAAACATTAGTGTCAATTTAGTCATAAACCTTAAAATAACTTGTAAATTTAGTCATAAACTTTTCAATTAGATCAATTTAGTCCTAAACCTTTTAATTGTGTCAATTTGGTCCTAAACATTTTAATGATATGTCAATTTAGTCTTAAACCTTTTAACAATTTGTCAATTTAGTTCTTCTAACTAATTTTGAGTTGAAATCGCTGACTTGGATAATTTTTTTAAAATTTTATGAACATTTTCTTTTTTTTCCTTTTTTCTTTTTCCCTTTCTCCCTCGGCTGGGTTGGCCATCGACGAGGCCGACGGAGAGAAAAAGGGAAAAGGAAAAGGGAAAAAGAAAAAGAAAAAGAAAGGAAAAAATCCACAAAAATTAAAATTATATATATTGTAAAAAGTGTCCACGTCAGCGTTAATCGTGTTGTGTAGGATGGCTGGCGCTGACTAAACCACCATGTCAGCAATTTTCTATCAAAATTGGCCGAAATGACTAAATTAAGGAGCTTCACTTGACCCTTGGTCCAAAAGAGTTTCAAAAGAAAAAATTAAGAGGGCAAAAAATTCCAGCCAGCAAGAAGGTTAGAAGATATAACCTTATGAATCTCAAATTTCTAGTTAACCATTACTTGATGAAATTTAATTGCTGGAAACTCCTATTCCAAATGGTAGTAGAGGACCAAATATGGGCTCTGGTGGTTAACCCTAATAAACTACCGGATTACAAATGAAGCTTATATGTTAAAATTGTTAGGGATTGGACACACTCCAAACAATCCAAGCCGCTAGAGCCTTCATGGATCAAGAGAGGCCTAGTGGGCTATTCTTAATGCAAACTAAAATTCAAGAACAATGATCGTTTAAAGCATCGTTTGCAATTTCATAATTGTTTTGTGGTGAACCCAATAGGCATGGTAGGGAGCTTTTGTTACTATTGAGTCAATGGTAATAGTAAGGGGTATGGCAGCACGAGGTAATCCAATGGCCACTCGTGCTAGCCATTGGCAAGTCCTCTTGGCACATGAAGAACATCGCTCAAGCCCTTCTTTACTAGGCATGTCCATTGCTCTTAATCGACTCTTTTCAAAGTGCAAAATGCATGTCAACGGTCTCTTTTAGTGTCAAATTCAATAGAGAGCCACTGCCTTATTTCCAACCCTCGAGAGGTATTCGGTAAAGTAATCCACAATCTCCCTATCGGTTTATTCTGGTAAAGGAATATATTGTGGATTTAAATATTCAAGGGATTCAGGTTAATAGATGTTGCCCCACTTTTAAATCACCTATTGTTTTAAGATGATTCAATCTTTTTTCTCAATGGAAAGTTAAGTGAATGTCAAAATGTTGCAGCAGTTTTTAATCAGTAATGTTATACTTCTTGCCAGGCTATCAATTTGAATTAGTCAGGGATGTTTTTTTGGTAGGGATTGTCCATTTAAATTAGGATAAAAGTCATAAAAAAAATCTTAAATTATACTCAATGTGACACATTTAGCCTAAACTTTTTTTGTGACACCAAAAATCCCAAAGTTGTACCATTGTAATACATTTACCCCAAACTTTTTTCTGTGATACCAAAAACCTCAAACTTGTATCCGTGTGACACATTTACCCAAAAAATTGGTGTCATGGAAAAAAGTTTGGGATTTTTAGTGTTTAAAAAAAGTTTAAAGTAAATATGTCACACAAGCATAAGTTTGGGGTTTTTGGTATCACAGAAAAAAGTTTGGGGTAAATGTGTTACAATGGTACAACTGTGAAATTTTTGGTGTCACAAAAAATAGTTTAGGGTAAATGTATTACAATGGGCAAAGTTTATGATTTTTTGTGGCTTTTTCCCTTTAAATTAAAAAGGAATATGACTGTAAAGTTGAGAGTCCTAGAAATAGAGAGAATTGGCAATTACTTGGGGATTCCTTCAAATCGGGGTGAGACTATAAAACAGTTGCTTGCTTGTACAATTGCGAGGGTCAAATGAAGCTACAACGGTGGACAAAAAAGCTAATGTCGAAAGCAGGAAAGGGCATTCTTATTAAAGCTACCGTGCAAACTTTATCACAGTATGTTATGTCAATTTTCAATATACCAATATCTCTATGTCGAGTTATTGAAAAGGAAATTCCTGCCTTTTGGTAGAAAAATAATGACAAACATGCAGGATTTTTTTTTTTTTTTGGTCATATACAAACAGGTAGGATTGCACCAGAGGACAAGGTAAGTCTTGAAATTCAGAAAGGATAATAGTGGGGTTTGGGTTCATGAATCTGATCACATTTAATAAGGCTACTGGGGAAACACATTAAAGATATCAGCAGGGCTATACTTTCCTCATTGCAGGAGGAAAATCTTACCTGACCCTTTCTGGGGCCTCTGCAACTAACAACCTAAGACAATTGAGCATGTACTCCTCTTTTGCCCCATTGGGCGAAGTTGGTGAGGTCAAATTCTTCTTTTAATTTCAAAGTAACTAGAGGATTTGATGCGTGACTAAATGCTACCGGTAAAAACTAGACTTGATTCAGTGCAAGCTTTTACGAAAATGACAGATGTGAGAACTTCTTCCGCCTGTCACCCGAAACTCGAGTTTCTCTCTTCCCGGAGTTGACAAAACTCCTCACGAAATTTGTCTGGCTCTCGACACTCGAATTCATATCTTGTAAAAGGACAAGAGAGATGGTGAATCTATGAATTAATCATGCTTGGTGATGTAAACAGAAATCTTCTTAATATACTCGACGTCATCGATTATAATTTCGCTAACGCAACTCATCTCCGTGCATACAGTTTTCTGTTGATCATTTTGGATACGCCCAACGTGACTCCTAATGCACTGTGTCCTAGTGATGAAATCATAAGCACCACACGTTTCCCACATCCCAATTATCCTTGCCATTTTTAGACATGCTAAATTTCTTGAGAATATTACTGAATTTTATCATTCATAAATGCAATTTTTCCCTGTGACACGTGGAAAATAGCATGGAATGTGTCTGGAAAGAAGGGCACTTTCCACGTGGGCACTCGAAGATATTTCCGCAAAGGCCACTACAGATATTTGCATTGGCAACTTCAATACAAAATCACACGCTGAGATAACGAAAAGCTCCAAGATTCTGAGCTCCAGACCAGCCATGGAGTCCTGCACAGTCCTCCCGTTTTCTCGGAGTCTCTCCCTGTTTTCTCGGAGGCCCAACAGAGACGAAGCCTGTCCGGCTTCATCGCTCTTCAGGCGTCGGAGCTCTCGGCCCACTCGCATCTGTTGCCAGAAGATGTACGTCCCCGGTAAGGACGTTTCGCCTGCTCTCTTTATCTCTCCGTCTCTCTGTCCGTCGATCGACGTTCTGATATACTTGCGTTGCAGGGTTCGGAGAAGCATCGCCAGAGAAGAAAGCGGCGAACCATCTGCACAAGTTCTTCACTTATGTTGCCGTCAGGATCGTCAGCGCGCAGCTTCAGGTTCTTTGCTTTTTGTTTGCTGGATAGTCTCATCGGTGAACTCTGCCTGTTATAATTTTTCGATAGATTAACAATGGTGTCGGCTCAATTCGAGGGTTGCAACAACTACCGAGCGTATGTGCATGTTGGTCTCTGCTTTGACCCTAGTGAAGATAATGCATGGCTAAGTGGTTGCTTGGATCTGTCCAAGTTCTTGTTTTTAAGGCGATTATGAGCTTTCAAGAGCTTTAAAACAATCAGAACTGCTGTATTCTATGCTTCCCTGTGAACAAAAATCCGTCGTCGTTGTCGCTGTCTTATGGCACGAAACATATGCCGACACGGATGAACATAGCCACTACACAGCACTGTTGCAATTTTGTGAAAATGCCATGTATGTTTGGGGCAACTTTATCTGTTACTGTTGATTTCCTGGAGCAGAGCTATAACCGCGAAGCGTACGACGAGCTGATGGAGTTTTTGAGCCGACACTCTTTGAATGACGGGGACAAGTTCTGCGCCGATTTGATGAGGGAATCCTTGAGGCACCAGATCTTAGGTTGGTTTCTTTCTTATCCCTCTAGATTAATCCGTTAAGGAAATTTATCTTCTCGCCGACGCTATTTAATGCAAACTCCAGGAAACCGATGATTCTAACATCGAATGTAATGTATGTCTGTGTTTTATTCTGTCCTGGCTTATGATATTGAACTTGACTTGAGCTTTTGGTTCTGGTGAATGATGATTCGTCTTCCGATCCGAACTGCAAAGCTTTGCGCGTTTTAGAGGTGAGCCGATTCGCTTCTCTCTCTTCTTTCCTTTCCCTTTTTTCTATTTCATTGTTTACGGCACTTGTTGACGTAATCGACTAACACGATGTTCTTCCAGGTTCGATCGGCATATTGCAAGCAAGATTTCGAGTGGGATAACCTGAAACGAGTAGCTTCTAAGGTAAGGCGATTCTCTTCTTCTGTACAACTGTCCCGTTGCGGAGGCTAGTTCGATTTCGATGATTCATGGGGTGGTGACTGTTTGATCGGCAGGTGATGGATGAAGCTAACACAAGGGTCATGAGGGAGTACGTGTTGGAAACTAGTCATGTGGAAACTGAGAGCGGGAAGTGATCGGTTTTCCAGTCCATTTCACATGCGCTTTCAAGCCATGCGCGACGGTTCCGTTCGTCGCCATTGTACCATATGTATAGCGATTTTCAGCTGCGCATAGAAGGAGATCAGTAGATGAGATTCATGTGTAAAGAACTTACCTTTCCCCTACGAAGTCCGACGGAACTTACCTATAACGAAGAGAAATATCGATCCCTCCATCTCTCTACATGTGTAGTTGAAAGTGAGCTGCTTCTTCTGCTTCCAAGAGAGTGAACCAGTGCAAGTTCTTTCCAGATGATTTGAAGTAATAATTGAATAAGTGCTGGAAGAGTTTCCGAAGTTTGGGAGATCGGCATCTTCGTCAAAGACACCGGTTGGTCCTAGTTAAAATTGGAAGGCTTGGAAGCTACTATTTCATCAAACCACATACCTGTGTCATCTGAAAATGGTACTTGCTAAGTACCTCAAACTTCCCTGAATCTAACAACACATCTAATCCCTAACAAAGCAATATGAAAACCTAGGGATCAGCAGCTTCGCTCGCCTCCTAAGAGGGTACCCATGTACTATCATCGGTAGAAACTTGAAGTTCCTGTCTCAATTTGAAAAGGAGACGCTTCTACTTCGAAGAACCATCCAAAGAAATGAAAGAGTACAGTCTGTCCAGAGCAGCAAAATATCAGACGATGAAAATGATGTCGTTTGAGACGTAACAAGGCTACTTGCAAGAAGATTCTTCCGAGTGTTGGATATTTCCCAGATCTTTTATCAGTCTCTTTATAACGACATTCCTCTTTTAGAAGGAACCGTTTTCTCGGAGAAAGATCTTCGGTGCTCCCGAAGAATGCCGTTTCGTCCACTCAAGTCAACTTAACGGGATGAGGTATTGTCTTCTCTTATGCAATTAATATGACTTCTCTCAACCCATTCTCGAGGACAGACAGGACATTCATGAGAATAATGAACATGCTTTAACAGGTCATTTCTTAAACCTTCCTTAATGGTTTGAATACAACGAGAAATACTATAGAACACCTTGATTACCGTATTGCTTCCGAAGTTAAATGTTGCCACCATCCCCATGAGTCGATTGTGATGAGCAATGCTCTTGCATACTAAGCTCGCTCATATTCTCCTTAGGATGCACAAAAACAACTGCGTTCTCATGGAAGAACACTCGAATTACTACGCAACCTTCCTAGCTGCATTATTCATGCCTCCCACTCCCTATAGACAAAAGCAGATCCACAATATAAGCAGACGGGGAGGAGGAAAGCTTATTGCCAAACCTCGAGATAAATGCGTAGAATCATGGCAGTCCAAGGAAAAAGAATACTACCTTTACGTAGAGAAGGATGTCATCTGAGGAATGTATTTGCCCCGTACTGAAATATGACTGAGAATATTCCTCAATGTTCTCCAGCCTGCAGTTGATAACCTCACATCATCTTCTTAAAATTAAGACCAGATAAAAAAACTGAACTCAATACATGACAAGAAGTGGTATAAACAAGTGCAACCCTTTTTGATGTGTTTCACGCTTTATGCGGTTTATTGTCATCTGGCATAGAGGGGTGAAATTGAGTTGCGCCAAGCCGACACGGTGCAGGCTTGAGCTCGATTTGACTCATAATCTCGAAGCTCGAAACTCTGACTTGAGCTCGATTGAGTACTTCTTTTCCTCCTTGAACTTGACTCGATATAAATCTTGACATACTCAAGCTCGACTCGGCTCAACTCAATTTTAAGTGCATAAAACTCAACATACTCTATTTTTTTTTCAGCTTAATCGAACTCGACTCTGCTCGGAATACTAGCACTTGCCCTTTTTGTTTGTGTTTAAAACTATATTAGGGTGAAAGGGTAATTACATAGTAAAAATCAATTTTATGAGTATTAACATCATATTAATAAATGAAATACTCGATCTTGGCTCGTGATTCAATCAAGTCAAGTATCTTTAAGCTTGAAATCGACTCAACAAGCTACTTGAGCTCGAAAAAAATGGAGCCAATCTCAAATAGGTGACAAAGTCGAACACGAGCAGCTCAGAAGTAGCTTGAGTTGTTCACCCCCCGAGGCATAGGCAATTTCAGGAGAGAAGCCTGGTTATATTCTTCAGTCACTGAGACAATATCTCAGCTACACTTCCTCATCCTTCAACAGCACATATGACGCAAAAAGTTTCAGGGACATTGGTTTGAGACAATTACCTATACATGTAGTTTACCATAATCCCACCACTTTGACGCAATCCTTTCTCGGACCGATCTGCCATCCAATTTATTCTCTCAACCATCTGTTCCACAATTAATGACAAAAAAGGAAAGAGCAAGTTAATAGAAAATTTTGAATTTGTGTTTCTAGACCATTTAGAAGTTTTAACTCTTGGTACAAATGATTTAAGTTTTAACAGCTTACTGCTCCATTTTGCAAGTGAAAATTGGCCACAGAGTCTAATGCTTTGCCTCTCTTTTTCTCTTGCAAAAGGTACCTGCAGTCATTCAACCTTCATTTATTTTATCTGCAAATGCCACAACTATCTGCACAGAAAATGAAACTGAATGGCAGGTAGTTGCACTTCACCCAATTCCACAACATGACTGATCATTACCTTTTGCAAATCACTATTGTTCACACTACTATGTGATCTTGTTTTCTACCATAAAATTGATTTTATGACGACACCAACCACATACTCGAGTCTGGTGAGAAAAAAATTTACCTCGCACAGAGCCGCATGAGTGGAGGCTTCAATACTGAAAGCATTTCAGGTGAGTTGGTCCATGTATGGTTATTTGTGGTCAGCAAATTAAAAATCACTTCCATGCCATTTTTCATTGCTTTGCATTCCCTGCAACCCAACCCAAAGAGTTCATCTTGTGGTGCGCAACAATTTATTATCACGAACAGAGAGGAGAAAAAGACTAAGACAAGCAATTTATTCTGAAAAGGACATTACCAACCATAATCTGTTGATTTAGGGGAAAACATCCCAGATAAGCAACTAAAATACTCACAAAAAAGAAAACACTGAATAAGTTTTATCAAGGATGGACCATGACTAACGACAACGTTATCCGACAGAAAAAGAGATCTCTTTAGAACAGATAAAGCCCCCAAAACATTCATCTTTTAAATATAGCACGGAGCAATGATCAACTAGTTAACTGAATATTTCCAATTAAGAGGCAAAAAGTCATTCAACCATGGAGGAACTCCAAGGTTTAAATCTTTCTAGTGTTTAATTGTTGCATAACATGTCAAGTAATAAGTAGAGGATGGGTCAAAATCTTAATCACAATAAATGAGATAGTTCTGATTGGACATAAATAATGAGACAAGCTCCTCGAAGTTGCTTTAAACATGAACAATCTATACTTAAGACCAACCCATGTGTATGATCCATAGTACAAGAAAATTGATGGATCGAGTCCACCACCGTGCTTCACAGCAGTACTTAAGGTAATTAGGAGATGACAGACACGTGATGATTCATCATCCATGTGAATCATCAGCAGAAGCTCAATGAGATTACGCTCAAAGTTTCACTCACTGAGAACCAAGTGCACCAAAACTTATGACAGGGTAAAAGAAAATGCTTACTCTGACAAGTTCAATAGCGCCCTTTCCTCTTCTGGTTCAAGTATATTCTCCCAGAATGATGAACCAGACTGATAAGATGATGTATGTGTGCCATCATCTGTTTCGGCCAGTTTTAATTGAGATGCCAATTTAGAGAGTAGCCATTGCATGTACCCTGGGATTGGGCTGAGAGTAGCAAATATCTACATGGAAAAGTAATAAGCTTCACGAGGTAGTTCAAAATATCTTGGGGTATAAAATCATCAAACTGAGCAGCAAAGGGAGACAAAATCTTTCAAGAAATTCAAGTTCCTAAGGGATTGGTCAAGAATCAAGATCCTTCTTTGCAATTTTGAGGTTCACTAGTAGTGGCACTATTCAGAGGGAAATTTGAAAAATGAAATAACAATCCCCTTTTAGCACTTAGGATTTGGGATTTATCTGATATGAACTGCAAGAAATTAGCTTAAAACTGCTTTCTGAGGATTGTTTCTTTATTTGCCGATCCATCGAAGATATCGAATAACTGATGTTGGCTACTCTTGACTGTCTAAATTAGAAAAAAAAAAAAGAACTAGTTTTCATTATGATATGTAGATGGTTTCTGGGCTTGTATCAAAAAGTGTGCCATGAACTATAATACTATCTCATTGATTAATTCAAACCTGGCTCAAGCTCACCTAATGTCAGTCTACTAACAAGTAAAGCTCTACACACAGCATTACACCCACTTCTTGAACTGATGTGCCAATCATGAATAAGAGATTCCTATCCAATGCCAGTGAAAGACCTTCATAAACTTCTTATCTATAGTTTCTAACTATAGCAGATTAATGTGAATTGGTAAATGACTTCTCACGCAAAAGATTGTAATAGCCAGAAAATTATGGAGAAGAAACAAACTGCAGCAATGCTTCATTTTTTCAATATTGGGGCCAAATAATTTAAATATAACAGGTAACACAGTGATGAAATTAATCGACTGAGCATTCTTCTCTAAACCAATTTAACCCAAGTTAAAGTGTCTGAAAACTAGGTAAGCTAGCTAATAACAAAACCAGCAAACAAATAAGCAGCAACACATACAACATTGGTTATTCAACTTCTCAGTCCTGCAGATTGAAGAATGAGTAAACACTCTCTCATAGAAACCATCTATAAGTTCTGACTGCTACGGGAAATACTCACAGAAATTTGAGGCATGTCTTTTTTCACCAGTGTAATGACTCGTTTAATGAGAAACTTTCCAAGGTTGATCCCTGTCAATCCAGGCTGCAACATTTCCGAGAATGCATATTATTAGGCATGTAAAAGCATCTTTTGAATTGATTGATAAAACAGTTGATGCTAGTATATTCAATGAACCACCATAGCAGTATTTCATCATATGCATGACTCACGGCTGCTTGGTCAATCCCCGACACCAACAACTATACAACTGCTATGGTTCAACTTACCTATTTCTGAACTTTTCTTGTTTTGATAGCAAAAAGTTGAATCATGGTAGTTTTCAGTTGACTGAAAAGCCATAACTCTTACCGGCAGATTCCAATTGTTAAGTACAGGCATCCAGATAAATCCAGTTTATGTGCTATAAAGGACAGTATTGAGGTGAACATGATCTAAAACTTGTAAGCAGTCCACTAAATCCTGTTGATAGGTATGGATTTTGACAATCACATGTTTCCTGTCGTTTCTATATTTCATATTAGTGAAAACTAAGGAACAGATAAGCCAACCTGAGTTGATGATATAGAGTAAAATAATGCGCATGTTGCTTCATGTTCAAGTGTGGGAGGATCATCCCACAAAACCTCCTGTCATCCAATCAAAGAGCTAAATATAGACATCTCTGACAATAAGGAAATTCACATCATGTAAGACATGCCACCTGTATTGTCTGAGCCACATTTTTCAAAAGTGCAACTTCAATGAATATGAGAGGTTCTCCTGCAAAAGATCACATGCAGGAGCAATAACTTTAATATTATAGAGAATTTGAGAGACAGAGACAGAGAGGAGGAGGAGGAGGAGCATGAAAGATTCTTGCTGAGATCACTCCAGTCCACCTTAACACCCGGAAACTCAAAATTTCATGCATTTGTGGAATTTATCACATTTGGAAGTTGGAGATCATCAAAATGCAAGTAAGTGATACTAAATTGCTTTGGAAGAACGGGGCTCAAAGGGAGAGTTACATTGCAACCAACTAATTAACAAATCGAGCATCCTAAGAAATAAAATATCATTTGATGGTCGAATTGACAATCTTTGACTGTTAGAATGCCCCCTAAAACCAGCTGTGAAGAGAGCTATATAATAATTACATCAAAATGTAGTCCAGCAATGCAATTTTATACTCTGTATTGCTGATGGTGCACAATTAATAAGGAATGCCACAAAAGTGTTAGCAAAGTAAATTCCAACTTATGAAATCCTATACACTTTTCAGTGCTAGATATAAATTTGTAATGGCCAAGGAATATGAGAAAAAGTGCACAACTGGTAAATAAGTGCAGCAAAAAGGATAAGCACTGATAGGCAATCAATTGTTGAAGATCTAACCAGGTATTGCTGGATGCAAATATCCAAAACAACGACGTCCAACGCCCAATCGTCTCTTAAGATCAAGAAGATTGCTGATAGGATGCACAGCCTGTAGCCCACAAAAAAAAAAAAACAACTTGGAAAGGCTCTTAACTATCACATTCCAGAGGTGGGAAAAGAATAAGAGAAACAAACCTCGTAGGCCACAATCTTTTCTAGCAAAGAAGCAGGATCATCCCATGTGATTTGATGAAGCTCTAAAGCAGCAGGACTAAGCCAAGTGCCAAGTTTCTCCTTCAAATAGGAATCCAGTGCTCGCACGGATGGTATGTTTTCCTCTCTGTTTTTATGAAGATTATACCAATCAAAATCAGATCTCCCAATTAGGCCAGGAGCACTTGTCCCCTTTACTGGAAATGTCTGTACTTCAGGATATATAAAAAATTAAAGGTTTAAATAGTAAAAAAGTGCTATTTTACTGCTCAATAGAGTATAGACATCCATTAAACTATGTGAAAGAACCGAGTTCACCAGAAATTTAGAAGTTGTCCAGGCCATACATAAACAAATCATTTACATAATATGAACCATAACCTTACGCGAGAATCAACAGAATATCAGCTCGAAGGATAGACAAGAACTTCAGCCCTCCAGGATGCGTGTTCAATCTCTCAAAAAGAACTTCATACATTGGCTTAAGAGCATGTCTCAAGTTTCTCTCTATTCGGTAGAAAGCAGAAAGCAAGCTTTCCTCCACGACGTTGCCCTCTTGAGTTGCATCAGCTGACATGTCAAAGTTCCAAACAATCACTTAATTCCCAACAAGAGCACATACAAGAATTATGGTTGCTGAGAGACGCATGCAAACCAAATCACTAACCTTTTGGAAGCTCAAGTCCGAGATACTGCTTTATCAATTCCCGCACTTGTGCTCTATTAAGATCATACTCTTTGGCAAGCAAAAGCAGCAACGCCTCACGGCTTTCTCCAGAAAGGCTAAAATAACCCTACATTTTTCATCTTTGACACTGTGAGAACCCGATAAGTATAACTGTTTATTGCCTTGGAAATTTGATTAACGATCAGTCAAACCAATCGTCCCACCTCTGTGAAATCATTGAGCACGGCATCCAAAACCTCTGCTTTGTTCATCGATATCGCCGAGTGCATCGACTCCTTCACAAACTCAAACGGCCTGTCCGTAAAATTCACAACACTATATCTCTTCATCCCAGGTTGAAGAACTCAACAATAAACTCGACAGCCAAAAACTGGACCTTATCCCACCAAGTGGAGTCAAAAAAAGTAGACGCAAAACCAATTCTTTACTTTTCTTTAACAAAGAGAATTAACAGAGAAAACCTTTCGTTTCGGCATGAGAAGTGGGTCTGTTCATTTCCTTTATCCGAAGCAGGTCCCATGCCACTGCCACCAGATTGATTCGCTTGATTATCTGGAGTCACCCGGTTCAACGTCTCCTGTCGCGTAATCAATTCAAAACAGAACAGCTTCATCACCTTCTCCAATCACTCCCAAACAAAAAACAAGGGAAAATTTTCGACTTCTCCGACGAACTGAGAGTTCCATGTCCCAGAATCAAGAATGCAGCTTCATCAAAGGTCGAGGCAACAAAACCGAAATTGGAAATCCAGACACGTCCCAAGAAACACCAAAAGAACTTCAACATGAAGGAGGGAGATTGGGAAGCGATGATTACAGCGAGAGGGGAGAGAGAGATCTTGCTGGAATCGCTGGGCCTCATCCTGGCTCTCATCAAGATGGCCAATCCCTTCTTGTTCATGCTTTTGGGTGGCTTTGATTTCAGCTGCTACATGTGAAAAGCTTCATAGTGATTGGTATGCTTCAACAACGAGCGCAAGAATTGGGCTTTCTTGGACAGAGAGCGCCTGTCTGTTCACCCGTCGTTTCCTATAACTGCCATCGGGATCATTCAGGGAAATAACACTCTCTCTCCGGGTCTAATACCCAAAAAAACCTCAAATTTTAAATGTCAAGATAATTATATTAAAAAAAAATTATATCATAAAAAACTCTCACCTGTCAGACCAACACCCAAAACTTTAGATGTTGTCCTAATTATATTCAAAACTTTTTTTATCTCATAAAAACCCCAAATTTTCATTTTTGTCCTGTTAAAAACCATAAACATTCGTTTTTGTCTCAAATTTACCACTATTATCTTTTCATTTGAAATGATCATTAATGAACCTATGTGGAATGACACACCATTAATAAAATTCTCTTCAGCAAATTAACATTGACAAATAATTTCCATAATGATGTCTTCTTGGATAAGCAGTTAAAATTTGACTTTTCAATTACTCTAACTTTTCTTCGTATCGTCTTGTCTCTCTTTTATGTCACTTGAATTTTCTATGGCGCTCACTTCTTTATCTCTCGTGCTTGAAGAGCTCGTGGTCGAGACACTCGAACATCTCTTGGTTGAGGAAATTTGAAATTTGTTGGTTAGAGATTTCATATATTGGATAAGACAATGGTTCTTTCATAATTTGTTTTTATTTTGACTTGCACAAAAGATAGAGAACTCTGAGCGTGAGAGATGGAGGAGTAAGCGCTATAAAAAATTTGAATGAGATGAAAGGGAGACGATACGATACGAAGAAAAGTGAGAACAATCGAAAAGTCAAACTCTAATTGTTCATTCAAGAAGATGTCGTTTTGTGGACTATTTGTCCATGTCATCTTACTAAAGAGAATTTCATTAATGACGTGGCATTCCACATGAGATCACTAACAACCATTTTGGATAAAAAGTTAATTATGGTAAATTTAGGACAAAAACAAAAGTTAATGATTTTTTATGAGATAAAAAAAAGTTTTGGATATAATTGTCCCAACAGCTAAAATTTAAGATTTTTTTGGGTATTGAGCCCTCTCTCCGAGGGAAATGGTCCATAGGCCCGTCTCGCCACGTCACCATGGACGGCTCCATTCAGTTGACGACACGTGGCGCCGCGTGTCTTCTTGGGACCCACTTTTTCTCTCCCTTCACTGAAGCATCCCCTTCCTCTCTCTCTTCGGTGATCACACGCTCACTCTCTTCCCTTATTTCAAAATTTACTCTCTCGGCGTCCGAAGACACGCTCTTTCTCCTTCTTCAGCAAGTCGCAGGATCCGGCGCCGCCTCCGCCGTCGTCGCCTCCAGGAGCCCCTAGAGACCCCGCCGATCGCAGCTGTTGGGTCCGAAGCGCATATCCGCCTCCGGCACGTCGGCTCAGATCCGCCTCCTCCGTCGCCTTCAGGAGCCCCATAGGCAACGATCCCTCCAAGCATGTGGGTTGATTAGTTTTCTCCAAAGTGCAGGATATATAATGCCCTTAATTTTGTGCATCCTTGCCGCTGCTCTTTGACTAGTGCTTGAAAATTGCTATGATGTGGAGGAGATGTTATGAACAGCCTCGTCACAATTCTTTCTTTTCTTTTGATGTTCCAGATTATTAAATGGTAATCAATTGGAGGGAAGAGTCCCGGAAGAAGTCTACTCAATTGGTGTTCATGGTGGAGAAATAGAGCAACGTTAACTTGAAAATTTGTTTTTTTTTTTTTTTGCACACTATGCTCTTATTATCTCTTTCCAATAAGATCTGCTTGAAAAAATTTGTGGTTTCCATAGCCCAACAAAGCTCAATGTGCATTTGGAGATGCAACAAATAGATTGCTATGACTGAAGTTTCACAACAAATTTATTGAGTCATGATTCGTGTTCTGGGTCTGGATCAATGTGTTATTTCCGTAGTTTTCTGAATTTTGCATCCTTTATGCCTTTGTATTTTGTTCTCTAGTATACTATCCTACTTTGTAAGTTTGATAACTCTCTAACCCTATTCTTTGTTGTGCAGCCTCTCTGGTAACAAAGGCTTGTGTGGTGTACCTTCTTTGCCTGCATATCCTCAGGCTTGTCCACTGGTGGTGAAATTGCCATAGCATATCCGTGTCTTGTTGTGTTCTCCGTGCTGCTTTTGGTGGTATACGTATGCCGCATAGGAAGGGGAGGCATGATTACGACTTTGCGCTACCTCGTGAATTGATGTGTAAGTTGATGTTAGAAACTGCTGTTTTATCGTCTTACATATCTCTTCTCATTTGCACACTATGTTCTGCATGTTCAATCTAACATATTTTGGGGAGAGAAAGCTGGATCTGCTTGATATGCCAAACTGCATTACTAAACCAATTTATCCCTTCGTTTTGCACACTGTGCATGATACTCCAAATATGCTGAGAGACATACGATGGCCGCAGCTTGTTGCTTAGCATTTCTGGTTGTGGTTATCGCATTATATGTATTTCCCTGAGGATGGTAGAACTTCTGTTTTTTAGCATCACTATAAAGTGCGGATCTTAATTCTCCAGGCTCGAACTGAAATGTTCAGTCAACCCAAAGTAAAACTAGATGTGGATAGTTTTGTGGTGTTTAGGTGCATGATTTGATCCTCTGCTCTCAAGGAACTAGGCCTGCATATGACTTTCTTCTTGCTATTGGAGAGCATTATGATACTATGGTAGTTTTGGCCAGAAAAATGTAATTGCTTTTTAAATCTAATGAAAAGATGCTTCCATCATCATCTCCATTGACTACGTATCAACATTAGTCACCTTAGTTTCATGGATTAATCAGTGATTGCAATGTGATGATAAAGAGAAGATGAATGAGGTATTGGCATACCTGACTAGGATTTTAGAGTTAATGCACTTCTCTCGTGTAAACAATAAACTTTCATAGGCTAGGGCCCCTTACCTTAATCATGTCCCAGCTAATTGGTTGAGTGTTGACTCCAAGAGTTAATTAAAGCTACAACGTGGTTGAAGGTGCTCAAGTTACTGGCAATATGTCTGTGAAAGGAATAGAGTTCATCTCTGCCATCACTTATACGTACTAATTTTAGTTCTTTCCTTTCTCTTTTTACTCAAGAGAAATTTCAGTTTTTTTTTTCTCATGGAAGAGAAAGGGAATTCACTGGTTAGTTGATTCTCAATTATTGAGACAATTTTGTTGGCATCAGTCCAGCCTCTAGTGATAGTTAGATTATATCATATGTGATCACTTATGATGTATCTCTTTCAATTCAGTTCGATTTCTGCTTCTCAAAAACATGGTTAACATGGTCTTTGACATTGAGTCATTCGCTTGGAATGTTCTCTTGCATTTTTTTGTTTCTAGGATCAAAGGTCTCTTGCATTGTTTTGATGAGGTTTAGGTTGCACAATACACTTCACAATAGTAGCTCCGCATCTTACATCTCATTACCAACCTTTTAGCTTGTGGGTAGGAAATCTTGTTTCTTTTCTCATTTCTTGCTTGTTAGACAATGTTCTTACCTGTAATTGGAGATGAAGCAAGTATAGCTAACTGCTTTTGTTTTTGTAAATCCAAATATTAAGTCCTAAGAGCATGTAGATATGCCTTCTTGGAAGTCCAAAAGGCTTACTTCACGATATGCACGTTATCTAAATCATACCTTGTTATAAAAGTGTTCTTGCTTTATTGTGAATCTTGATATTTTTACCTCACATAATACAAGCTGTAGTAGATGTTCTTTGGTAAGATCATGGACCATAGCACCTAGCCACTGCTCATTAAAATTACGTACAAATTCTGCTTATGATTAAGCAAGTCACAATTCATTATCCAAGATATTTTGATTTGCAGATTAAGAAGGCACTCGCGTCTACCTACGGTCCAGAGCTTCATCAGCGGGAATTGAACCTAGGGTTTGCTGAGATTGCTGTCGTATTCTCTATTTTAAAGTCATCAGTCAATTTATTCGCACGTGTAAGGTTATCCGATGGCTTACTCAAAGGTAATCCTGAACTCATCCTATGTGAAAGCTATTTGCTTTCTCCAGAAATGGACGAGATATTATTTTGCTTGTAAAAACACTACATTAAATGCTTTTGGTTTTTGCTTGCAGTATGAAATTGTCCATCTAGTAGATGTATCCCGTGATTTAGAAAAAGATTATGAGTTTATAGTAGGAATGGTTTTTGCAATTGAACTTGAAGCATATCATAAATATGTAGCCTATGTGATAGACAAAGGATTTGTACTGAAGAAGGAATAAGATTAGAAAAAATGGCAAATGAAAAATTACTCGACAAACTTTTGTGTGTAGTTGTGAGGGGTATTTGGTCAACCCATCTGATCAAGAAAAAAATATGAAAGACTTGAAGTTAGATGTGGTTATCCTACTTTTATCAGATTTAAGGTTGAAAATGGCGTTTATGAAGTCATAGAGTATTTTCCCAAGCATAATCATGAATTCATCTTGGAACATGAAAAGCACTTTTGATAAGATGTGGAAAAATGATTTCTGATACTTGCAAAGTTGTTTTAGTTGACATGGCTAAAATTGGCATTGGGGGGACTCGTATATAAGTTCTTGGCAAACGAAGCAGAAGGAAGCCAAAACTTAAGTTTCTTCCTGCGCGATTGTAAAGATTTTTTTGTAGGCTGAAAGATCAAATCATATAAGTATGGGAGATTGACAAAGTCTTCATTTTCATTGCATGCAAATGCAAAATCCAATTTTCTGTGTTGTTCATGTAATTAAGATGGTAGATTGACAAATCTACTTAAGAGAGATAGTTTGTCCTAATTTGATTATAACAATTTCAGTGATGTGATTGTTTTTTATACCACGTATTGCACCTTTTGCTGGAGTTCATTACCATTGGAAGAATAGTTTGTTTAGCTGTGCATTTTTGTTGGATAAGACTATAAATTCATTTACTAGGTTATTTGAAGTGTTTTTGAAGTCTATGAGAAATAAGGCTCTAACAACCAATTTCACTTATCAAGACCATGGCAAAAGCCAAGCGAATGGTGTTTCTAAATACTCAACATTGTTTATGCACTTGACACATTGGAGAAAATGCCAATTAAAACATTTCACATCTTTATCACAAGCTAGGGTTAATGATAAATAATTCTCAAAACTTATGTACAGATGTAAATTGGATGATAAATTTAAATCTACTTGGAAAAAAAATTGAAGATGAGTGGGGCACTAAGAATAATGGTTGGATTCAGAGGTTATACGACCTGAGACATAAATGGAGTTCGGCTTTTGGTGGGAAGACCAAATTGTACCGAAAATAATAGGCGAGCCTAAAAGCCAAACTCCCTTTATGTCTTAGGAGCTAACTATTATTCTCAATACCCCACTCATTTTTCATGTTTTTCCAAGTAGATTCAAATTCATTATTTGATTTGCATCCATACATAAGTTTTGAGAAATATTTATCATTGAACCCTATCGGCTTGTGGTAAAAATGTGGAATATCTTGATTGACATTTTTCCCAATGTGCCAAGTGTATAGACGGTGTCATGGCTTGGTCTTGATCATTGAAAATGGTTTTAGAGCCTTATATCCAATAGACTTCAAAAACACTTCAAATAATCTAATAAATGAATTTGCAATCTAAAAAAAAAAACAGAACAGTCAAATAAAGTATTCTTCTAATGGTGCACATATCATGTTATACTTGTCGGTACAATAAGTGGTATCAAAAACCATCACATCACCGAAATAGTCATAATCAAATTTGGATAAACTATCTCTTCAAAATAAATTTGTCAATCTACTATCTTGATTTACTTGTACAGTATAGAAAAACATTGGATTTTGCATTTGCATGCAATGAAAATGATTCAGAAGACTGATAATCTCCCTCATTTATATGATTTGATTTTTCAATATGCAAAAAATCTTGACAATCGCATAGGAAGAAACCCAAGTTTTGGCTTCATCTTACTTTATTTGCCAAGAACTTATTTGTCATAATCTCCCGATACTAGTTTTAGTCATGTCAACTAAAACACCATTGCAAGTATCAAAAATCATTCTCCTACATCTTATCAAGTACTTTTTATGTTCCGGAATAAATTCATGATTATGTTCGAAAACATACTCTAAGACTTTATAAACATCATTCTTAACTTTAAATCTGATAAAAGCAAGACAATCATATTTAACTTTAAGTCTTTCATATTTTTTTCTTGATTAGATGAGTTGACAGAATACCCCTTACAATTACACACAAAAATCCGTCGAGTTATTTCTCCTTTGCTTTTTTTTTTTTAATCTTATTCCTTCTTCACTCTAAATCATTTGCTTATTACATAGGCCACATAATTATGATATGATTCAAGTTCACTTACAAAAATCATTTCTATTATTAACTCATAATCTTTTTCAAATCACAGGTTACATGTACTAGATAGGCATTTTCATGTTGTAAGTAAAAACAAAAAGTATTTAATGTACTGATTTTATAAGCAAAATAATATATCGTCCATTTTTTGAGAAAGCAAATAGCTTTCACATAGTATGAGTTTAAAATTACCTCTGAATCAACCATCCGATAACCTTACACGTGCGAATTAACTGACTAATGACTTTAAAATAGAGAGTACGGTAATAATCTCGGCAAAATCCCGGTTCAACACCCGTTAATGGGGCTCTAGAGGCGTAGGCAGACGCAAGCACCTTTTTAATCTGCGAATCAAGACATCTTGGATAATGGGTTGTGACTTGCTTAATCATAAATAGATTTTGTATGTATTTTTAATAAACAGATGCTTAAGTGAAAGGAGAGAAAAAGGGAACTCAGGACGACATGTGGTGCCAATTGAATGGGCAAAGCCCCACGGTGATGTGAAGGGGCCAGCCTATGCAATATTTTCCTCTCTCCCCCTGGCAATGTTCTTATTTTTTAGAAGATTTTGCCTTTTACTCCCGAATTTTGAGAAATATTGCACTTCACACCTTAAAATGTGAAGTGCAACTCGTCATAGCCGTTTTTAGTGGAATCATACCACATCGAGTAATGAGAATTAGTTTTTTTTTTAACTATTCGTGATTTGTGTTGCTATTTGGTTGAATTGCGACTGCCGATTGTGCTGTGAATTACGTGTTTTCCTTGAATTCAGATGTTTAATTTGCCAAAGGATCCGTTCTTCATTTGCTTTCAAAAAAGATTGGATAAAAAACAATACGGAAAAAGGGGGGTTATAGCACCCGATCACAAGTGTGTAGGGACATGCTATGGCATGAGACAAAACTATCTCAAATTCATGAAGAACAAAACCAATCGCCTCACCAACTTCACCCTTTCTTAATTTTACTTAATTGGAAGTTAAGAGTCATGAAAAGACCAACGTCGGGGAAAAGTACCTAAAAAATTCTAAACTTATTGTATTAGTACGAATTCAGTCTATCTGGCCAATTTAAACTGGAAATTGTTGACATGGGCACCGACCGTCTTACGTGGCACGGTTAGTGCTAACGTGGATAATTTTTAATACTATTTTAATAATTTTCGAATTTTTTAATTTTTTTTTGTTAAAAATTTCTCCTTTTTTTTGTTCTCTTTCCCCCCTTCCCCTTTTTTTCTTTCTTCTTCTTCTTTGGCCTTGGCCTGCCATTGGTGCCGGCGAGGCCCTCGTCGGCCATAGGCAAGGGCTGGACCCTCGTGGCCCCTCGTCGGCGCCTGTGTTCGGTCGCTAGCCATGGTGACTGACTAAAGCCAAAGAAGAAGATGAAAGAA
>BCNH02000005.1:16090224-16157604 GCA_001662345.2 Metrosideros polymorpha var. glaberrima
AATATTAAAATATTATTATTTTAGCCGATCGGCGAATCACGTCACGTCAGCGCCGGTCGGCCAAATGAACTGAATTGGTACAAATACAAAATGTTTAGATGGTCCAGAATTCATTCTGAAAGAAAAAAGTAAAAAAAAATTACTTCTTTTTTATGTCTCAAAATTCATTCTGAAATAGAAAATGAATTCTGAAGTAAAAAAAAAAAGTGGTCCAAAAGTAGAATAGTAAAAATGCGTTTGTTCCAAAAATTATTATGAAGCAGAAATTCTACTCCAAAATAATTACCATGCACCCCTTAGACACATCTTTATCCCGACACATGTGCGAACGACCGGGGTAATCAGTTATCTCTCTTCCTCCTTTTCATTGCGAGCTCGTTGCCTTTTGATGAGACTGTCTCAACGTGTCTGTTAGCCCTTCTTCCCCGAGCAGACAATAAAGAAAGCAGATTTTCAGACAACGAAAGAAACCGATCAGACATTGAGCTGAATCCAATTCCCAAAGAGCCCCCCACCTCCACTCAAGAACCAAAACTGAAAAGAAATATTCCTCATTGGGCAATTTGCCATTCTCAAATGACACGGGCATACTGATGATGCTTTGACACCAGATCCTTTGAACACCACCCGCATCTATTGCCATCTTGTCAAGAAGACCCAATTCTCCGAAGAAGTCAAATCCTTCAAGTCTCAGCAAAGGGCCCTTCGCTCCGATCATCCCAGATCCAAAACGATGAGATGGAAAGGTCGAACGGGGTAATCAATGATAAACCCGATGAAGAAAACCAGCCCGGCTCGCTCCACCCAAGGTCCCCGAGGAGCTGCCCAGTCGAGCCGAGCAGGCCCCAGCCGAGCCGGTTCTCGAGCTCCGACGCCCCTTGCAATGGCGGGTCCTTGTTTTCTTGCGTAAAGATGAAAGCTTGGGAGTTCCTGTGGGGCCGTGATAAGGGGCTCCCAAGAACTCAGCAGAGGGTGAAGAGGAAGATGGCGAGAAGGTGGTACAAAAGAAGGGGGGTTGTTTTCGCGATTGGATTGATGGGTTGTTTTCTCTTGGGGAATTGGTTGATGCTCTTGAGCTTGCAAGATCACAAGGTTAGCATTGACGGTGGAGTTACAGGGAACTCGTCTTCTGCAGTTTCATTTCATATCAAGGTATGTCTGCAGCTGCTGTTGAGATTCAATTCTTCGGAAGAATTTTATTTGGTGGATTATATACATAAGCATTCCTTGGTTGTGAACACATAGAAAAGGAATGCTGGGAAGATTTGAATGGAATAGGTTTGACATGTTCCTAATGCCACGGGACGTGGGAGAATCCTTTATAGTGTTTAATGGATGAATTCTTCTTTAGACCTCGTAAATGGGCTGGCATTAATTATTGATCCATTGAGGGAAGTAGTACAACGAACCTAGGTTGCTAGATTAGTATGGTATTTGATTCTGCCAAGGTCCAGTGTTGCTGTCCAAGAATTTGCATTGCATTTGTGTAAACTAGCTCACGAGTGTGGTCTCTTGATACGTAAGGATAATCCTACCAAAGTAAAAAGTTATTGCAGTTGGAGGGAAGCCAATACTCTGGAAGTTCCTGGGAGTTTATTCTATATTGAAAATCTTTTGTTTTGTTAAACAAAGAGGAAGCTCACCTTAGTTTGGTAAAATATAATATAACGAAACTTGTGCAGCTAAGATTAGCATCTAGATGGCAATATACAGAGATCAACGTTTTAGTCTATTGATCCTGTTCTCTTTTATCAGAAGGGAGATGTGAAAAGTATCCGGAAACGAGTGAAACCTTGGAGGGGTGTGTATGGAAGGTTGTTGGCTTTGGCTGCCCATGCCTTGGCAGAGGTACATTTGCACTATATCTACACTTTTTCAGTTTGGCCTTCGGAGAGTGGAGAGCTTAATCATCTGACAGTAGCTTTGTCACGTGTCCTCTGGGTTATGTCAAACAGGGTCATAACAAACCCGAGCCAAAAGATTTGTGGCAGGAACCATTTGTTCCAGCTTCTGCATGGAAACCTTGTTCAGATCAACGTAACTGGAAACCTAGTGGTAAGCTGTGTGCGCGCGTGCGCTTTTGCAGATACATTGGTTGTGTTCACTGGAATGGAGAGTTTGTAAATGTGAATGATGATGGTGTCGTCTTCTTTGTATGCATGGAAACAATTAGCACACCATCATGAAAAATAATTGTGAACAATGCTTGGGCTATCTACTAAAGGCATAATTGCATATTTCTACTTCACAGGTGGAAACAATGGATACATAATGGTCACTGCAAACGGTGGGATGAACCAGCAAAGAGTAGCTGTAAGTAATCCCTCTACTAAATTATGACACTACACTAATTCTAGTGATGGCCAAATTGTAGCAGCTTGTGTCTTTTGTTTACTAAATTCTTAACTTGATTCTATGCAGGTCTGTAATGCTGTTGTTATTGCAAGATTACTCAATGCAACTCTTGTTGTTCCACGATTTTTATACAGCAGTGTCTGGAAAGATGTTAGGTAACTTGCTATCCCCTCTTTCATTCATTGTCTGCAAGTTACAATCTACGCAGTCCTCTGTGATCATTGTGGTTAATAACTAGCTTAAACTGATAGTTTGGTTTATATATTGATTTGAAGCCTTTACTATATAGGTAACAATTCATTCTCAGTTTCAATCATCTTATATTCTTTGATAGGAACTCATCAAATTACCTGTTTCTTCTAGATGATGTTATTTCCCATCTTAGGAAATAACTTTTTTGAAGTGAAACTGTAGAAGGTTACACATTATATAGATCATCATCTATCAGGGTGTCAATAGACTATGCTTCTGGTGTTGATTCATTGTTGATATCCATGGTGTGAATCTTGATCATCTATGCTGTTAAGTCTGAAAGTTTATTAGGCTCAACATTTGCACAATATGCATTTCTTTGTCAGATATTTGCTTCTCAATCCTTTATCTTTCTCATCAGAAAGTAACCCTTTAATTCCATTATAGTCAATTCAGCGATATCTATCAGGAGGAGCACTTTATTAACTACTTGACTCCTGATATTCGGATAGTGAAGGAGCTCCCTGAAGAGCTGCGGTCATTAGACTTGGAGGCAATTGGCAGCCATGTGAGTTTCTCACTTCAAAACAATGCCGGTGGCTTTCTAATTAGCATTGTTAGGCTTCTTCTTTGGTGGTGCTAATTATGTGGGCATTTTCCAGATCACAGATACTGATATCAGAAAGGAATCAAAACCAAGTTTTTATGTGAAGAATATTCTTCCCGTTCTGATCCAGAATAGAGTTGTCCATTTCCTTGGATTTGGAAATCGTCTGGCATTTGACCCCATACCATTTCAATTGCAGGTAATGGTTTAAGCTTAGACAAAGTCATCATAGCATGACCCTGCAAGCAATTCTTTTTAAAAAGTTTTTACATTCTTTTCAAAAGTCAATCTTACTTTATTTTTTATTCTTTCCTTCTTTATGCTTGCTCTTCCTAATTGAGGAAACTTTATCTAGAGACTTCGTTGCAGATGTAATTTTCACGCTCTCCGGTTTGTCCCAAAGATACAAGAAACCGGTGCTTTGCTTCTTCAGAGAGTACGACAGCGTCCACAGCCTGGATTGTTAGATCATTATCTTGTCGGTCCTTATGCAGAGTCAATGCTGAAAGAAAAGCAAGGTCATTCTGGCAAAGCTTCTAAGTATCTTGCTTTGCACCTGAGGTTCGAAATCGACATGGTGGCTCATTCCCTGTGTGAATTTGGTGGAGGCGAAGAAGAGAGACAAGAATTGGAGGCATTCCGCGAAGTCCATTTCCCTGCATTGACTCTTTTAAAGAAGACCTCGAAGTACGAGTTATTTCGCATCCTGCAGTAAATTTTATTTCCTTTTACCTTTTAGATGGCACTTTCCTGGTTTCTGTTTGGGGAAACAGTAGCATTTTTCTTCTGGTTAGAATGGCCATTCTCATTGACTAACTAAATTGTTTGTCGAGACAGGTTGCCTTCTCCTGCTGCCCTAAGGGAAGAAGGCTTGTGCCCTTTGACGCCTGAAGAAGCGGTGCTTATGCTAGCCGCTCTTGGTTTTAAAAGAAAAACATACGTCTATGTCGCTGGAGCGAATATATATGGAGGGAGGTTGAGGTTGGTTGCTTTGAATAGCTTGTATCCTAATTTGGTCACCAAGGAGACTCTTCTTTCAGCAAGTGAACTGGAACCTTTCAAAAACTTTTCGTCTCAGGTATATATAGTCTGCATGAAGTAGTCGCCTCTAGCTTGATTTTATTAGCTTTCTTTACATGTTCTTTCTCTTTTCTTCATTTTCATGGGATGACTTGAGAAGGATGCAATGATTACGGACTAAGCTCTGTCGCTTCTATTATTAGTCTGATTGTTTGTTGCCTTTCCCTGTAATTATTTGAATTTCTGCAGTTAGCTGCTTTGGACTTTATAGTCTGCACCGCAGCGGATGCCTTTGCCATGACGGACTCGGGGAGTCAGCTATCATCCTTGGTCTCTGGTTACCGAATATATTACGGTGGAGGAAAGATGCCGACAATAAGGCCGAACAAGCGAAGACTCGCGGACATCTTTACAAAGAACAACACAATAGAATGGCGCGTGTTTGAACAAAGGGTGAGGAAAGCGGTGAGGCAAACTAAACATGTTCAAAAGAGGCCAGTGGCAAGGAGTATTTACCGGTTCCCGCGCTGCAAGGAGTGTATGTGCATTACACAATAATATATTCAAGTAGGATCTGTTGATTGTTAGTTGTTTATGGTTTTGACATTCTTTTTCACATGCTAATTTAATTGATTGTGTGACAACGATAAGCAGTCATCAGATCAACTGAGGATTGACAGCTGATGAGAAAGTTCCTTAGAGAGATCTTCAAACATTACATGTTTGGAGATGATAGCATTGTCATTATTCTTTCACCCCATAACATCCAACTTCTCTTGCCCAATTCATGCTATTATATATGCAAACGAACCTCTTTTCTCTTTCTGGTTTTCGACTTTGTGCTTCTTAAGGTATCAGCTCGTGTAACTCTAGAGACAGCCATTCATCTCTTCATCTCTCCAAAAATATTTGATTGAATTCCAGGTTCTGAGTCATGCACACTCGCCCCGTCTCTTCTTTGTTGAGAGACTTTTTGATTCACGACAGCGCGGTTTGTACCGAACACGAGGCATTCATGAAAAGTGCTCTAGTAAACTTAAGGTACAAAAATCGGTTGGAGACAGCACATTTGAAGAAGAAAATATCCAATCCTGAAACATAATGGGAGGTTGGAATATAAATGGCTGAACAATCCACAGTATGCAAATGAAGATAGCTTTTGCTCATTCAAGGATCATCAGATATATATTATTTGAACTTCAGCATAAACTTAAATGTGTACAAGTTGAAGTTGACTCCACAACAGCATAAACTTCCTTGGTCAAGATCGGTCAGAACAGGATGGGATGGTTTATATTAGCAAAGTAGATCTGCTATGCTATCTACTGAATTCAAAGATTGGTGGTGGTCACTAAACAATGATTTTACTACAACAACAATGTCCTAAACAATCAACTCACTTTAATCGAGTCAGCGACTCACGTACACTTCGTTCATGAATTAATCGAGAGACTACACTTAACTCTCACTCATCACGATCCAAAAGTTAAGGCGACAAGGAGCAACATAATGCAGCTAGAAGGCCTTCCTGTGAACAGAGATCTCGTGCCAGAGCGAGCGCAGTGAGATAGGACCCATGAAGCAGAAGTATAAGGTTTGAGATTATAGGAATGGACAGAAGTTAAGAACTAGAAGCCATGGATGCCCAAGACTCAGTTTTTGACACTTCTCTGATGGGTAAGTACCTCGAGGATAGCTTGCATTATGGTGATGAAGATTATGGAAGAAGCCAAGATGACTGAGATAAATGTCCATGATTGGAAAAGTAGGTGCGCTGCAAGGTCTCCCAGTTGCTGTTGTGGTGGGATTCTATATCCCTGAACTGGTCGGAGAGATGACAATCATAAACATTTCAGGTGATTTTCTCCCGCAGTAGGTTTAAGCTATTGGTGACTAGCTGGTCGTGTTGAGAAAACGTCATGATGATTCCATCTGAACAGAGAAGTAGGACATCCCGTGGTTGGTTGACTAGGCAGCTTATGAAAGCGACATAATCAGCACCATCTATGAGAATGGTGATGGTGAAATCGTTGACAGTGATAGTATTTCCAACGCACGATTTTGGAAACTTATCTCTAGGAAAGTATCGGCTCTCGGTGGTTTAAGCTCGACTCCTGATGACCTAAGGTCTGTTACACGTGGTATGGATTGCTCTGAAGGGGACGGGGGAGTCCTGCATTCCGTTGCAGTCGATCCCATCTGATGGGAGGAGACTCCTAGAACAAGTGAGGTGCGTGCCCGACCTTCAGATTTTCGCATTTCTTGGTGATCTCTAAGGGTCCTGGGGTCCCTATCACCAATTGCTTGCTTGCCCAGAAGGCGCAGGATTTCAACCACAAACCAACTATATCATCATTTCCCCCAAGTCAACATCAGACACTGGGATTGTACCCATGCAACAATTCACGGTTCTTTTGAAGGAAGCTGCCATTACTAGGATAAGTGACCGAAAAGTTCGATTCATTTAATCCAGAAATTTGTGTAAGAACAGCCGTTTGTACGCTTCAAATTCCTCTAAATGGTCTCCGCCCTTGTGATAAGGGCCTATTGGACACAACCTCAGGATGCTTGGCCTTGTCATTGATCCCACAAAGAGCAATAGGAAGTCTAAAGAACGAACGATCTGGGTTCAGATTCCTCGTTATTATTTGTACTCCCTTTCGTCGGATTTCGTTCCTAACATTAGCCCACCATTCGTTGATTATATCCTCCAAGTCACCAGAGTCTGATCTTGCATCAGCATCAGGACCAGCTCTCTCCATGTCGTTTTCTCCTTGTACAACCATGTGGGGTCGATAAGATGATTCTGCAACAGCAAACGCCTTCCCTTTGTCTGGTCTTGGTTCATCTGGTGCTTGCTCTCACTTTTTTCACTGTTGGTGGAATATCTGTATTTCACTGTAGGTTAAATCTCTCTCTGAGCTCAGCGTAAAGGATTGAATAAACACAGGAAGTGATATATGGTACCAACACAGCATGGAGGAGCTAAAATGTGCGGTCATAATACTGACTGCTTCCAAGGACCTGCCTAGATGACTAGGACTCTCTCTGAGCAACCCAGGTTGTCAAGATTTATTGAGAAAGCCAACCTTAATGATCTATTGGAGTAATGTGTAGTGCCATTTTATAGAAATTTTTCTTAGTAAGTATACTCCAAGTTCAGGGTCTTCTAGATTTCGGACAGTGGGGTGTCTCCATCCCCACCATCGCTACTGGGTCAGTGCCCATTCAACAAGTCATTTCCAAACTATCAGCAAAAAAAGGATTCCTCAATGGCCGATTGGAGAAGAAATTATGAGACAGTTCCCGAGCTCGACTGCCAACCGAGCCTTCTTTAATTTTATTTCCTGTTTGGTTGATTGATGCTTTTACTCGAGCCTTTTAATTTTGATCTTGGAAGTGGGATCTAATCTAACTTAATTTTGTTAATGTAAGGAAGTGAAGAGTGATCACACTGAGGAACAGAACCAACAGAATGTGCAAATGACAAGATATAACAAATTTGGCAATACTAGTAAGTTATTCTGAAATTCATCACAGGCTCAAAAGTGTATAATGAGTCAATACAAGCAAGCCACAATAACATAACTGACCCCCCAGCATGTTCACTTCCTTGGTACTCCTGTTAGAGGCAGGGTCTAGAACTTCTGGATGACAACTGAATTGATAAGGCCTGCCTGCTCTATTGTCTGGTCGAGTTCAGTTAGGAGCTTGGGAGGAAATCCCATCATCTGCAGTTGGTAAGTCCTGGAAACCCCAGGTCTAGATGCATCAATGAAGGCACGGATGTCCCTGACTGTATGGTGGTGATTGAAACGTCCAATTATCCGGGTTCCATCAGCCAATCTAAGCTGGATCGAAGTTGATGGCATCGTCTCGTCCACAACGAGGGCCATCGATGGGGCAGGAGCACTGTTAAGAGAAGCAGAGGCGGTCTCAGGTGCTGCCATTGTGGGGGTAGAGCTGTTTCCTAGTGTTCTTCCAACACCCTGAAATGGAACATGACGCTTCTCTGGTTCCTGCAAGACGATGCATGTTAACTTGATAATTACAGAGTTTGAAAGGCCTAGATATAGTCTTGTAGTGGTGATACCAAGGGGGTTTCTTAACGTGTACCAAAAGCAGAAATACATGGATAAAACACGCGATTTCATGAAAAAGACTCGTTTATGTATTGTCCGGTATCAGCTAAGTATATTCCTCTGTATTAATACAAGGGAGATACTGCAATAAGAATGACAACAGAGAAATTACTCACAGGGCACTTCTCATCCCTCCTTATGAGATTCACATGAACAGAGGATCTCCTGTCGGCAGGCTCGAGCTCTTTTGGACACTCAGACTTCCTAATGCTCTGCATAGAGAGAAATAAGAGATGACCAATGCAGCAAAAGAAGAACTGAAAAATAAATGAAGTTCTAGCCAGGAGACAGCTATCCGTAAGATTACCAACATAGTTGTTATCCAGATCCAGGAACAAATTTTTCCCAAGAATCGTACCAAGGCCTTTTGATTAAACAACATCAGATACTCATCGAAATAGAACAACGCTTAAGGCAAGAACTATCAAGGAGTTGGATCGGATTCCTGACAGAGTTATGGAGTAGATCTCCACCAACACCATCAACAACTAGAGGAACAAATTGGCTCTTTTACGGTGATGCACTCAATTATGTATCAAGTCTTCCGTAAGACCGACCACTCCGTATCAATCCTTCACATCTCTTTCCAATTGGAGGAAAATAAAAGGTGCATGCACAGACATGATAAATACTTGGTGCTCAAATTTCAATTAATTTCATTGCCCGCCTAAATATGTTAATCTGAAAATACATCATAGATATTCCTGCGATGAAATGTCTTGAGAAAACAAATTTCAGTTTTTGTTTTCAGTTCAAGTAGAATTATCAGATCTTATACCTCAAGGAAAGATGCATTTTCAGGATCATCCAATCTCCTTAGAGGGCCATCATTCACAGTGAACCCATTGCTCCAGAAAACAATATTGTGAATGACAGTCTCAGGTTGCTGAGGAGCTGTCTCAACTGTTTCTCCTGAAAGTAGTCGTCCAGTTCCAGTAAAGCTCCTTGAACTTGAAGATGGAAGAAGGTTATCTATAGGACCTTCTACAGCACCCATTTGTCTAGCCTGATTAAAGATTGAATCCACATCATTGCCTTTTGAAGGATCTTGCACAAGCATCCCACTGCAAATTATATATCGTACAGTGTCAGCCTTCAGCTGTGACAGTCAATAACATTGTGTTCTGATGCACACAAAAGTGCCAAATATTTCTTCAGACAACCCACTTGCTCAGTTATGAAAACTAACTGCTCAATAATCACACTGCAAACAAAACCTGATTTATAAACAATAAAAATTTATGTCCTTCGGCAGGAGTAATACCACCGCAGAATCATCAGTACATAAATATTCAATAAATGAATAAATAATATCAAGATAAAAAAAGCAGTTTATCGACACATCAGCCCTCAAGTTTCCAGGTTGTTGCAGAGAAAAGTAGCCTGTACATTCTCATGCATCCTCCATTTGTCCCTTAGCCAACAGGAGCAAGCGCCGAAACCGTCAGGCAAATTCTCATCAATGACAACCTATATTCCTGTCCTAAAAATTTATATCACGAAGACACCTATCAAACACTGTAGAATCCCAACCTCATTTGGAGGCTTCAAGCTACATTTTCCTACAAGCCCAGTGCATTTGAGAATATAAAACCAGAATTAGGCCCCCAAATGTAGGTGTGGACCAAAAAAATAAAAACCCAGCTCTTGTCACTTGGCATGTCATTTCCCAATGAAACATGAAGTTAGAACAATTTCACCCTTTTTTTCATAAACCAATGTAAAATAATTGTGAAATATATTAAATCTAATCTACCATTACAAATTTAAGTTAGTTCCACTGAGGTATGAAACAATTATCAGTCTTATTATGTTGCCAATGAGACACCTGTTTTCTTTCATGGGACTGCTTAACAGACAGCAGAACCACAGAACTTTAGCATGACAGTTTAGTTCTCAATGATTAGCAAAATGATCTAAAGAATCACCTCACTACATGTAGACCTCATCCAGTATCCAATTGCATGTACACTCCCGATTACCTCAATGCTACTCCCCTAAATATGCTCCACTCTACATACCTGGACCCTTTATGAATATAGCTTATTCAGATACTAATTTAGACATCATTAGTCATTCTACAAATTTAATATCACTAAAAACTTTAACTGGAGTTGCTTCTTACTTATCTTTAAAAGACGACAGAAAACCAACGTAGGAAATCTATCAAGATTACATCCATTTATGCTGCATACAAACCCCAAATGCCAAAATCACCTCAAGAGTCAAATTTTCTCCCTATAAACAAACCCATCGCCATCATCACCACGTCATTATCGATTATGGATTACATGTCAATCTGTACATTCAGTTTTCTTCTTTTTCCTTCACTAGCATCAAATTCGTTGCCTAGCATAGAATAACACGGGCAAGATGCATAATACACTTCCCGGAATGTCTTAGAAACAGTGATCAAAAACAAAACTTGTAAAAACGACGAAATCCCAATCTTCATTCTGAGTCAGAGCAAGCAAAGACTATCAAAACCGATCGTTTCCCTCGGCCGAACACCTCGAGACGAATCTAATCTGATCGGGCAAACGGAGCGAAACCGACAGAAGCGAAACGGGAGGGAACGGATTAGGATTTCGGGGGGAGAACCGGACCTCTTCTCGCCGCCGGTGTAGTACTCCTGAGGATTGTCAGAGTCGCTGTCGGAGTCGGGTCCGGACTGGCGGTTCAAATCGGAGAGGGTGCGTATGCCGCCGGCACGACTGCTGGAGGGCTTGGCCGGTTTCTTGTCGCGTGAAGCCATCTCCTCTCCCGCGGTCGGCGTTGGTCTGATGGAATCAGCGAGTCGCAGAGAGAGAGAGAGAGAGAGAGAGATTGATGAGACTATTCTGATTCTATTTAGCTTGCTGCTTCGGCATCTATTTTAATTATTTTATTCATTTGGCCAAAAAAAGGTATCTATTATTGTTATTATTATTATTTGGTTATTGTTATTAGGGAAAATTTCAAATAATGATCTAAAATGCCCTTATTTTTTCAATTAAGGATCCAAAGTGGATATTATTTTAAATAAGGGTATGATATTAAGAGCATTTTAGTCCTTTCACTTTTTATATTTTTTTCATTTTTTTCTATTTTTTCCTTTTCTGTTTTGTAAAAAAAAATGAAAATTTTAAAAAAAAATGAAGAAGAATATGAAACAAGCACTGGTCGATGCTGCCGTCACCCCACCGTCGTCGGCCCTTTCCAGTGACGGGAGGAATGGTCGTCGAGGGTTGCTGGGCCCTGGCCAAGGACAAGGGCCCGACGACCTCACTCAGATCTAGGCGAGGGTCACGACCCTCTACCCAGAGCTACAGTGCCGGCCCTTCGGCAAGGCTCGCCAGCCCTCGTTGAAGCTTAAGCGGGGCCTAGCAAGCCTCGTCGAGGGTCACCGCCGTTGGGCAAGGGCCGGCGACCCTAACCCAGCTCCGGGTAGAGGGTCGCGACCCTCACCCAGATCTGGGTGAGGTCGCAAACCCTCGCCAACCATTCCCCCCGTCACTGGCAAGGGCCGGCAACGGTGGGGCAATGGTCGAGCGCCTACACATCATCGTCATCTTCATCTTCATCTTCATCCTCTTCTTCTTTTTTATTTTCTTTATTTTTTTAGAAAACAGAAAAGGAAAAAATGTAAAATGACAAAAATATCCTTCTGATCATATCCTTATTGGAAACAACGTTCACTTCATGCCCTTATTTGAGAAAATGAATGCACTTTATACCCTTATTTGAAACAAAATCCACTTCATGCTCTTATTTGAAAAAATAAGAGCACTTCATACCTTTATTTGAAATTTTTCCTTGTTATTATATGTGATGTATTCAGAAGCTTGTGGGCTAATCTCAAAACAAATAATTCTCTCCAGAATTCCACGTCAGCATGTTTCGAAGCTCCGATGGTCTTTGCCACATCGGCTTTTCATAGGCCCTTATGATTATCTCTTAATATTTTTAGTACGATGCATTTATTTCATAAAAAATTTAAGATTTAGAAAATATTTTTCGAAAAATGATCGTTTATCGCTTACAAAAATGAATGAATGAAAAAAAAATTCATCACCCACGAAAATAATTAACTATAAATTATTGTCAATAATGAAAATATTCTCCGTTGATTAAGGTTTCTGAACGAGATGTCCAATTGTTTTTCAAAAAATGTCTTCCAAATCTTAAATTTTTCGTGAAACAAACGCACCTTTATCAATTAATATCAAGACAATGGAGCGGTCCTTCTCCATAAGCAACAATAAAGATTTCATTACCTGACTCTCTCTAACCCATATACCAAAAAATTTATCAAAAAAATCATAAACCTATCGTAAAGATGTCAATGCAGTTATAAACATTTTAATTTGATCAATTTAATCCTAAATCTTTTAACAATCTACCAATGTAATCATTCCAACCAATTTAGGTCTAAAATTGATGATGTGAATACCAAACGTCTTACATAGCACAATCGGCGCTAATGTAGACAATTTCTACAATTTTTTAAAGTTATTATGAATTTTTTAAATATTTTGTTTTTATTTTAGTTTTTATTTTCGGCCTAAATTGGCTAGAAGAATTATATTGACAAATTGTCAAAATGTTTCAAATTAAAAAATTTAAGATTGAATTGACATTCATATGATAATTTTATGATTTTCTTTTTGTAATCATCCCTTCATATATCTCTAATCTTTTTTTTTTTTTTTACAATCTATGATTTGACTTTATTAATCTTGTACTTCCATATATACGAGCCACGGTGTTGGTGCCCATTAAAGTAAAATCATTTACAATTTGTTGTACTTTAGTTTTTAATCTTAGACCTTGATAATTGATCTATAATCTCACAAGATTTAGGATTTTAAAAACAGCTATCTTTATTATTATTATTTTTTCTTGAATTGTTAAGCTTGTCTAGGTTGCTGACGTGGCACGCCAATGACGTACGGACCAATTGGGACTGACGAAAGTGGAAACGCCCCGAAAAGAAAAAGGAGAGAAAGGAAAGCTTCGTCTTCTCATCACAAAAGCAGCGTCGAACCGAGCGCGCGCGCGCCTCTCACTCCCTCCAATGGCGGATCCCTCCCCTCGGGCCACACCGGACAGAGACCTCGGCGGCGATGGCGACGAAGCCGGGCTCTTCTCCGGCGCGCACACCCCGAGCGAGGACCCCGGCGACTCGGCCAGCTCCGACTCGGAGAGCTCCGACGCGGCCGGCGAGTCGCCTCGGCGGACCGGCGTGGCGACGAGCTTCAGGCTGTTCTCGGAGTCGATGCTGAGGATGGATCTCGCCGAGGTGGAGATGGCGAAGGCCAGGGAGGCCCTGAGGCTGGAGGCGGAGCGGAGGCGCGCGGAGCTGGAGGGCGAGATGACTCGGATGCTGTTGCAGACGCAGCTGCAGATCGCGACGGCCGTCGCGGGGAAGAGCCAGGGCGGCGGTAGGAAGCGGAAGCGAGTCGAGGACGAGGACAGGCCATCAGCCTCCGCCAGGTAACGCACTAGTCACCCCATTCGCTACTCGCCGCACCAGTCAGTCGATTTCGCGCAGAATCGCTTCATCGAGTTTCCCTTCTCTGTTTTTTCTTTCTGGGTGCGGTCGAATTGCAGGGAAGGAGCTCTCTTGCTCAGCTTGCTTCACTGTAATCTGTTCTTCTGAAGTGGGTAGATGCAGACTAATCAGAAGAAAAGCTCCGACAACTTCTCCGTCGACTCGGTTCTCTTCTATGCATTGCGCATGTGTTTCTTCAGTTGCTACTTTCATTCTCTTCTATAATAATGTACAAGATTACCTTAGAAAGTGTGAGAAAGGATGTAACTTGAAGCTAGTTCACGTACATGTCGATGTCTGCAAATCTTGAACTCAGTTGATCTTAATAAGATTCTGAAGTGCAGATTTGCCGCCTCGGACTGGAATGATTGTGATTCCGTTGTGGCCATGAGCAACTAGATGTGATGCATTTACAGGAGAAAGATTCGGGGAATTAGATTTAAGTTGGACAGAAGAAGAATGAAAAGAGAGTAGGAGGGACGCATCCCACCAATCAGAGGCAATGATGCCTCTTGATTAACTTAAATCCAACTGAAATTTCTTCCTGCGAGCCACGGGATCTCCGACGACCCTCTCTTCCGCGACGCTTTGCAACGCATTCCGCCGGCTCGTGGCGCTCTCGATGTACTCTTGCAGAGGTGGGAGAATCCCTTGCTCGTCCCTGTTCGCTTGGCAGCGAATTATCTGAAAACGTAACAAAATCAGGAACCCAATGGAGTTCATTTTTGTTTCCCCCTCTATGGCCTAGGAAAAACTCGATGTCCCAAATCGCAAGAGGCCACGCGGACTAATACCTTTGAAGCCCATAATCTCTCTGCTTGTTGACACACGTCTCTTATGTCCCTTCCAGACATCCTGGTTTAACAGAACATCCAGATGAGTTGAGCTTAGCAGAAAAACATTTGGGAACGAATGAAAGGGCAGAAAGTAATCTCCAGTACTACGTACCAGAATGCGAAGATAAAAAACGACAGAAGAAGAAATGGATTTCTTGCTCCAAAGCACCAAATCAAGTATTTGCTATGGAATATAAACTTGAAGGGACTAACCCTTCAGTGACTCTAGAGAATTCAACCAACTCAGGTTCTGTCAAGTGCTTTGCATACTGAGCTGCTATTTCCTGGCGGTTCCGTTGATCGGGAAGGTCGAAGGTGATCATTGAGTCAAATCGACTGGAAGAATACGAGTAGCACGTGATTACCAAATGTCTGAATCAACTTTTAAGTGGTGCTTTGCAGACACATGCACCTGCTTTACCTGATTAATGCAGGATCCAGGTCTTGCTTCCTATTTGTTGCAGCGATCACAACCACCTTCTTATCTTGTTCAAATCCATCTATCTGCAAGAAGGGAAAACAATTTACTAGGGGTCCTGCAATTGTAGGAACACTAAAGGCAAGTGTTAAGAAAAGCATATGATAGAATAGCCCGGCAAAATATATTAAGTGACAGAATAAAGAGATAGGACCTTCGAGGGTTACTAGTTTAAGGTAACTTGCAGAATTGACCCTATGAGCAAGTGGCAAAGAACCAAGATGTTCTAACATTAATGTCTGGATTATTCAGCTAAACAAACGTCTGACGAGAATGGTATTCTTGCAAATATAGGTTGATCTGGGCACTAACACAGATTTGTTTAGTCACATCTAGATCATCGATCAAAAGTATTATTCATAAATGAAATTCACATAAGTGATGTTCTTTCCACACCAGACAAGATCAGATATGGCAGATGCACGAGTTAGGCCTTTCTTGGAAAGTGTAAATCTAGGGAAATACCCTCTCCTACCTGTCGCAATAACACTGATAAGATCCTTCTTGTAGCTTCATGCATTTCACTATCACGAGCAACAGCAAAAGAATCGACCTTCAAGGTACAAAGTTATCATAAGCAGGAGCTCGACATCTTCAACTGTAGGACACAAACATAAGAACCAGCTCAAGTGTATAAGATAAAGAAATGGATGAAGAGTTGTGGTACGTTGGGCTCTCTCTCTCTCTCTCTCTCTCTTTCTCTCTCTATGCTTGCCAGTTGTCTCTTTTGTCTCTTTCTTACAAGGTATAGAAAAGAACGATGTGATATACATGAACTCTCCCACAGAAATTCACTTCTGCAAGAAGAGCTTGCCTATCATCCAGACATACCTCATCTAGAAAAATGATGGCACCATTTGGTAACTCATTGGCATGTGAAAACACTTGTCCCAACAAGCGTTCGCTTTCACCGTAGTATTTTGACATGACAATCTCCAATGGTACATACAGTAATGGAACACCCTGCAAAGACATGCAGTAAACATGCTATATTAATTCAATCAAAGCCAGTCCAAAGATCTCGCTACTATATTTAGAAGGAAAAAAAGGAAAACAAAATTCCATCCCTAAAGTTTCATAGCCCCTATAAAGAGCAGCTAGAATTAGAGAAAAAGCAACGTCAGCCACATAACTTTAAGGAATCAGTATTAGACACAATAGAATAAAAAAAAATCTCATTTAACACTCCTCTTGCAAGGTATAACACAACAAATGCACCCAACCATACAACACATATTATTAACTATTTAGCATAGTCGTTGTAAGCATAGAAAAATATTTTATCGCTTGAGGGCAGCATTAGATACAACAACCAATTAACTGAGAGCACGATGCAGAAAGCAAAAGCCATGTCACATAGATAAGATGGCAGTTATGAATGTCTGTATTAGCTGATGTGGTATCGTACTGCTTGATTGGCGATAACACGAGCACATGATGTCTTTCCTGTACCTGGAATTGGAAATGTACCACAGTTAAGCTTGCCAAACTAATTTGTCATACTAAGCAAGGACAGAGAAATGAGATACGACAGTGCACTTTTCAGTGCAAGTAATTTGTCCCAATGGTAGCAGCCTAAAATATTGGACAAAATAATTAATGCAACTCAAGGTGAATTTTCAACAACCCTCAAACTAAAAAACTTCCGTATTTATAGGAATGTTCCTAAGAATGTTGGAATAACTATGATAAATGAACAGAACAAGCTTATTGCTACTCAAGCGTAATATAGATACATGCTTTATAAAGCGTTCACTTTTCCTGCCGAACTTAGGAGGGTTTCTATGTATTATAATAACTCATGAAGCACAATTAGGAGAATTAACCCACTCATTGCTCAAGTGCTGACATCAAGAAGCATTATATGCTTTATTTAGGGGGGTATACAGTCTAAAAGGTCTCTTTAATGTCAGCACTCGAGCTTATTTCCAATAAACTTAGGCAGCACCATTAAACGACCGGGTAACCTCAGCAGCTTCTCTAGCTTTTCCATTCATAAGTGTCACTTAACCTCAACACTTGTCACATACAGAAGTCGTCAATAGGAACTTGAGCAAATTTAAATTTTTTTTGCCAGGCTTCTACTATGGTCAAGGCAACAGGCAGTAAAATACTGTAGTGCCAATTGTGCACTCTAGCACGATAACTACAAATTGCCAAACAAACCCATTTTTATTAATTCAAAGTAAAGTATCATTAAAGTGCACCATGGGTTGCCAGCCCATGTACAAAAAGAAGCTTGTCAATTTAAGAACATCAACTTTACATGTAGTGGAAAAATCTACTCTTCAACTCAACCAAAAGTGTGCATTATACAAAAATATCCAAAATCTGATTAGAATTTATTCCTTGAAATGCTCTCTTCTCTTATCCTTTCGAGTGAAACCCTGGCCAAAAAATGTTCAATAACAACTTCTCCAAGGCTCATACAGTAAAAACAAAATCAAGGATTCAGTCCCAGAAAAAGAAAAGAGATAAAGTCAGGGACCTTAGATGGTAAGTCTCCAAAAAAGTAGTAGTCTGTCAAATGTCAAATTATCTGAATATCAACTAGTTCAGTAAAATTTTTGGCCATAAACACTAGTCACTAAAATTATTTTGACTAACAAAATCATGAATAGGAGACAAACCTGGCGGACCCTCGAAGAGCACTGCTCGAGGCCTGTTCGACTCGAACTTGCGCCTCGTTCCACGAGCAATATCATCATACACCTCTGGACTATGTAAAGCCAGTAATATAGTGTCCTCTATCTCCCTTCACGACATGCATGTGAAAGATAGTGTACATAAGTAATACATGTGGCCATGATGCTATCCAATGGAAAATGGAAATGATGTAATAAATTCTGATAATACAAAGATCAAATAGAGTTCAACCAGTATTCTTGCTGTGTGGTATAGAAGTCTTTTAGGTTACCATTGACCAAATGATTCGATAATTTTTCCTCTACAGACAAACTTAGATCATAAAATCTATGAATCAAGAAAATGCTGACAATCGACAAAAGCTGATACTAGTTGACAGTAAAATGAAGAAGCTGTCCTTGACTTCACAAATCTGTATTACATTTGATCATTTTGCACATTCACTTGTACACAAGTAAAAGTAGGGCTGTGTAACTGCCTTCATTGATTTTCTAGAGAAGAGGCAAGTAAAAACAGCTAACTACATGGATTTTAATCCATCTTTTACATGTCACACATCCATTCTGTTGCTGCGGGCAAAAGCATAACAATTATGACACTAAATCTCTGAAATTAATAAGGTGTTGCATTAGTAAAGCATTATCCAATACCTTTATAAGTACAGCTCCTCAAGATAGCCTCCCAATATGTACACAATAAGCTAAAATGAATCTATATGAACGAGCAATTTAATAAATGTAATACTTCACATACCGTTTTTGCTTTTCATACCCAGCAATGTTGTCCCATGATAACTTCTTGCTTTCCACATCAACAGGAGGTTCATCAATCCCATAAATTCTCACTCCCATTGACTGAAGACTTGTAATCGTCTTTTCTGGGGTTGTTTTCCTTTCGGTACCTTCCCCTGGTCTACTTTCCGAAAACTTATCCCTTCCCAACCTTCTACCTGCCAATTGCAAGACAGAAACGAAAGCCTCCAGCTCTTTCGAAGTCAAGCTTCCAGGCTTCATGAACTCAATTTCCTGCAACAGCTCATGAGATAGATATTTTACTACTTTTTTAGCTCCGATGCACAGTAATGAGACCACTATGAAATTCCATCAATGAGAAATGACTACTCACCGCTTTATCTGAACTGATAAGAGAGCGAAATATAAGAATGCATAAATTACCCTCCTGTTTCTTTATATTTTCGGCACCATCCTCTTGTTCTTCTTCTCTTTGCCTTTCTGGAGGATTGATCATCAGCTGCCAAGCAACTGCACTGGAAAAACATGCACATAGCATTCTTAAGTAAAATCATCACAGAACCATCAGATTCCCAAAAGAATACAAGGAAATCGAAAGAAAACAACAAATGAACTGCAATCAGTGATGAGGATGAGAAAAGAAATTTGTCAACCCATCAAAGGCAATCAATTTACCTGTCCCAACCACGCAATAGCATATCTGAACCACCACTGTGCCCCTCAGCCTTCACTCCAAGGTTGGAAACAAGGTTTGCAATTAGTTGGGATAGTTCACATGCAGGAGGGACCTGAAACTTCAAAGTTACCTGCAGTACAGAATAAATTTTCCTTTAAGAACTTCAAACTATGCAACTACATCAAATGATGGAATTGGGTTATATGTAAAGCGCAATGGAGGTGAGGGCAGGACATTTCATAGAGCAACAAGAACATGTAGTCTGGTAATCATAAGTTGTGCCAAAGACACTACATTTTTGTTTAATTAACAAATAATCTTGTATCTTGATATGCATTGGAATATACAACCACATTTTCAAATGATGATGCATGCTATAGCCAGCTAAATCTCAAAACCATATTTTCAACTCATTTTCAATTAAATAGTACATGATTGAATTCAACTTCAAAACCATGTATTCGAAGATGAGACAAAACCACATCTTCAAAGATAAGTCGAAAATTATATTCTTTACGCTAGAAAATTCTAAATACATGTTTCCTATTGTCGATATATGCTGAAAAAGTTCATATATCAGTCATAAATATGGATTGCTTATTAAGTCATTCTACACCTTACTCTACCTTCTCCAAATTATACAAGATTAAAAACATTGATCCAAAGTCAGCCATAAATGTTCTTCAGAAGTATCAATTAGCTCTATAGCCAACAACAAAAATCCTGACACACTCCTTCAAGTCGGCCAGAATTTAATACTTGAAACCACACTATATAAGAGAACCATCACTGTTACGACATGAAAAAATTATTGGGAAGAAAATATCCTACTGAATTAACCTTTTGACCTTTAACACCAACGGAAAACCTGGGGTAGGAACCATAATGCATTCCTTTACTTTTGAGCGACTCTTCAACACGCTGTCGCTCTGTCCTGGCGATTTCCTCCAGCTTTGCACTGTCTGAAGGTGTCTCTGACCGCAATGGAGGACTCTCAACAGGCTGCACAAAGCAAAATTAGGTTCTGTTCAATACTCAATATAAACAATCATGTAACAAAATTTACACTATACTTTGGCAATTACATCAGGAACCTGGAATTTCAAGTCATAACTTAAATCTGATAAAATAGATATTATCTTGGCAACAAGGCCAACTCTGTATGTGTCAGCATAAGCAAGACACAGTGATCTCTCGTAAGTAACTTATATTGCAAATAAAAATTGTCCTTCCCATCAAAACATTCAAAGACCAAAGAATAGTCATTTAATTGAATTCCTAATCAGACCTTATCAGCATCTGCATATGCTACTTCCAGAGCTCCAGCTCCAAAGAGACCAGCTAAGACAGCTGGTAATAGGAATTGTGTTCCGCAAACATTGGGAAGTAATTTAGGCTCCTGGATCTTATCTCTATTGAGATTAACAAGTTGCCATAGTGCCCCTGCATGTGCCATTACCGGTGAAAAGCAAGACAGACAGAGATAATCAATTCACCTATTGCAAAGACAAGGAAAAAGGATTAAATAGATCTTTTTATGTCATCAGCCATGATAATTTACTCTTGGTTCCTGAATACAAAGGTATGCTGTCTGCTGACTTACATGCTGACAGACTAATTTATGTCTGACATGAATCCACTAAGGCAATGAGCATTCCTCACAATATAAGAAAATTAATTCAGAGTCAAACAAGTCCTCTAGGAGGAAGCACAGACACTATACTGAGAAAAGACCATCTTTTATAAGAAACTAAGCGTCCATTTGTTTCACGAAAAAATGAACAATTTGGAAAATGCTATCCTAAAAATAATTGGTTATATTGCTTAAATAATCAGCCAACAAAAGATATTTGCATTATCAATAACAATTCACACCTAAACTTTTTCGTGGATGATGAAAATATTTTTTGTCCTTATAAGTAAGCAATCATTTTTTTGAAAATATTTTTCAAAACATAGGTTTTCTGCGAAACAAACGGACCCTAAGTAACACAATTCTATAGTGCAAACACCAAACTGAAGGAACTCCAAGGCGATTTTGTGCTGCTGACCAATCAGAAGTTCGAACAAGCGAAAAGGCTTAAACTTTGAACATTCTGCTGAAAATGCGATTCATGCAAGTTCTTCCTTTAAAAAAAAAAAACCAAGACATAAAGCGCCGATAATGACAAACATCCCACGTACATTCAGCAGAAGCAAGCTTCAACAACGAAGCTAACAAGGACAATGACCAAGTCTCGAGGAAGACTAAACGAAGCACTCGAAAGATGGAAAATTCCCCTCACATGATCTTACACAGCACACCGGAACGAAGAACTCGAGAAGAAGAGAGCAACTGAGGTAAGTCAGAAGCGCTAATCAATTCGGCAGGAGCAGCAAGCTACTGCGATCTACACCTAATGCCGAGAACGAGCACGCTCATCGGAGGCTATAGAGGAGTAATGGAAGCAATCGACGAGGAGGAGCGAAAGGAGGGTCGTTACGTGGAGCGAGCGGGGGAGCGAGGTCGCGTGATCGAGCCGGAGAAGGAGACGCTAGGGTTCCGGAGGAGAGCATCGAGCGGCACGAACGAGCTGAGCTCAACAGCTTCCTGGGAACCGACATGGTTCCTCACCCGCTGAGTCGCGCCGGAGAGACTTTGAGCCGGTGGAAGAGAAGGGGAAGGGAGACTGGGAGAGAGAGAGAGAGCGTGTCTTCTCAGAGTCGGTCCGGAAAGTACATTTTCACGTGGCGAAAATGAAATTTAAGCTTTCTGAGAAAATTATATAAGGATAATAACACAAATAATTCATAATATGATCCCGAATTTTTAATTTATTTTATATACACAGTATCTCGTAACCGGGGTACTGGCCGAAAAGTCGGTTATGAGACAATGTGCGAAGCATAGGTCAGCCAGCAGGAGCCGAAACTCCCCTACCTCATTCTAAGCGCGAGTTGCTACTATACAACCCTACCCGAAAGTAGCTGCCCAATAGAAAATTATATAGGGACAATAACACAAATAATTCATAAACTTTGATCTAATATATAATGTAATGCACAAACTTTTAATTTATTTTACATTGTCTCCAAACTTTGGATACATGTTCAATATAATCCCTGAATTATATGAAAATGTTCAATATTATCCTTTTATTAATTCAAGTTCAATGATAAGATTGAACATTTTTATATAACTCAAGGACTAAATTGGACATATACCGAAAGTCCAACGACCACATTGAACAAATTATAAATTCATAGATCACATTACAAATTCATTGACCATTTGTGTCATTTTTCCAATTATATAAGGCAGTAAAGTTCTCATTAATTGCACCCCCAAATCAGCTCTATACACATTCTAGAACATTCAATGAAGAAAGTACTCTTGGGAGTCTGGCACCCTCTTCTCCATCACTAAGCTCGCCCAAACTCGCTTCTCGATCGCACGAACCCCGCCATTATTGGCCTTCGCACACTGCCTCCGTCGTATATTACCCGACACTTGCCTCCAACCCCAGCTCACATCTTCACTCTCAAAATCTGGTTTGTATCTCACTCTCCCCATCGATCGCGTGCACCTCTACCGGCATCCGCCACCTCTTTATTGCTTCAAGCTCCAAACGCACGGTAGCATGATCGCGCGAGTTGAGGCTGCTTGAGATGGTCAACTTCATATCGACCTAAGACGGAGGTTGTGAGCCTCGGCCACAACCTCCATCACCGAGTATAGGGCAGTGCAAGCAAAGAGAGAGAGAGAGATCGGTTATAAATTGCAGTCATTTAATTGAAACTGACGGAAAACCCGAGGGGCTCGTGGCCTGGGGCGAAAGCAATGGTGCCAGTCAGGCCAATCTGGCTAGCCAAGCCCGCTGTGGAGGTTTTTTTTCAAAAGAGAGGAAACTGTAAAGTATCCTCATGAATCTAAGATGACCGAAAAATGGCTAGATATAAAGCGATCTAACTCTTGCATATAAAACTCCTTGAAATAATTCGAGTGTGGTGTAAAACAATTCATGCACTCTAGCATTTCCATTGAAAATTTTGAAACAGGTCAAAATCATTCCGACTTCGATCACGGGAGAGAGAGAAAAGCTATTTACCTTGATAATTAAAAGCGGTAGAACATTGAAAATTCTCTCCTTTTTTCCCTTTTTGGGACAATCTACTTAGTAACGTACGAAACTTTAATGATATCGTGTTACATTACATACATGATCATCTCAAAATTATCATTGCAACATATACCGTTGAAATAAAGAGGGACAGCTCTGGATAAAGGAAATCGTCCACGCAGGCATGCCCTCTCTCGCAACGGGGATTGACAAGGAAAAAAGAGTCATCCGTCGTCGTTTCGCCTTATCAATAGACCGTGGTTTTTAACAGCCATTGCCCGTCCACATCTCATTTTGCACTTCTCATCAGTTCTAGGATCGCACAATTGGCATTATCTTATGCCCGACCAAGGCGCCATCTTGGATGCGATGACTCCACAAATAGTCATAATCCCTAACCCACCCGAAAACCTACTGCACTGCCTATTGAAAATTATTGACACATTCGAGGAATTACGACTACAAAATTACTGTGCACATATGAAAACATTACTACCGCCTATGGAAACGCAGTCAGACATGACTCCGAATTTTACTCTTGGACAATCGATACCAACCAATCATAGAGACGAACTCAAAGGAACGTCTGAATGGCAGCTCATCAGGCATTCCAATATCTGCCTGAGCATAGCTCAATTATCAATTTATTAGCTCAAATCATAAATTAGTTTAGAGGTACAACATGAGCAAATAATGAGTTCTCACAAAGCAGAACGAGGCCATGAATCTGAAATGAAGTGAAAAGACAATTTAACCACCTATAGATTACCACAAGTTGATGCGAAAAGCCTTTGTGCCATCATATACTTGGACCAACCTCTAAGTTCTACAAAAATCCAAAGCAATGAGAAAACATAGAAAGATCACGTGTTGATCCAAGCAAAGTTTGAGTCTCTCAAGGAACTCATTACCATGAGATTGTTCACTTATCTAAGCTTGAGCTCCAAGTTCCAACAATAGGGTGCGGTTGACTGCATCCGATGCCGGGCCAACAAATTGAATGGGACCTGCAATGAAATGCAAGAAGGGAATATAACAAGATACTTATAGAAGGAAGGGAATGCATGAGAATAAACCACAACAAAATATCAAACATGCATCAAACAGATCATAAGCAGTGATGAACATTCTGAAAAGCCACACTAGATAAAAAGGGAGAGAGAACCTACCAGGACTGATATATCTGTTCTTGATGGCACACTCGTCCCGCATCAACGCAAACTTCTTGAATGGTGCACCTACATTAATAGAACATCCATTGCTTAGAAGATCCAGGTTTGTACTATCAAATTTAGTGGGTGTACTGCACGCAGCAGTTTATACCTTCAAGCTCCACCATTGCCTTCTTGATCACAGGCTTGAACTTACCTGGGATAAGATAAAAATTTCGGGCTCAGCTTGAGATGTGCATTTAAGGGCATAGATACATACAATCATGCACACGTGTAAAGACAGACAGGCATAACGGTCATTTTTGCAAGCCAGAAAAAGGTATACAGGAAAGAGCAACAAGCATGAACTACTAAAAATAATGAAATTCTGGGATACTCGGATGGAAAAATCAAAACTGAACCCCACTTAAAGAACCAGCCACACTATCAACAGAACAGGGATAAACCTAGTCCACGGTCGTTCTCCCCATTGCTGAAGCACACAATCACTAAATAGGATGATCTAGCTTCAGTAACAAGGGTACTGCAACCATACAGTCTCAGAAAGGAGAATATAGGTATCATCCTACATGATGTTATCAAAGAATCTCAATAAACTAGTGTACCATGTCTCCTCTCAACGTCCATCAATGCTGTTAAAGCGGTTCCACCGACAGTCCATTCCGAAACTGGGGCAGCTAAATTTGCCACCTGAAGACATATTATGCTTGTGAGCTCCATCAGTTCCGCGGATGCGAAAGACCAGTCAACTGAAAATGATGACCATCATCAAGGATAAAGCAAACTTTGTTAGGGGAAAAAGACATACTGAAGATATCAACCCAGTTCTCCCGCTCTGGAGGAGAGCTCCTGCAGCATAACCCAAAGCGTAGCAATATGTAGAGTCAAAGTTGGTTGGCAGACCACATCTGCCTTCATACCTGAAAGGCAATTAGTATGCATTAAATAAAGAGTACAGGCAATAAGGTCAAGGTCGAAGGAAAATCCACGTAGAATAACAACAGGTTTTGCTTATTTTACAACCACTAGAAAAGAGGAACAATTACTAGGAACCCTTTCCGAGTAGACCTTTCCAGTAAAACAACAAAAGAAATGTCACATGGTGACCGACAAATTGGTATTACCCGAAAAAGTGGGATTGTCCTTTGAAGTTCCCCTTGTATGTACCTTCCTGCTTCCTCTTCTCCAATTCAGTTTCAACCATTTGAATGAGCATCTTCTCTGTCTCAATTTTAGCAACCTAAACAAAGAAACAGATGAGAATTATGACAAAACCCAGAGAAACTGAATATTAGGTGAAACGGTTCAAGATGATAACAATTACCTGTACATTTCCATGTGGATCTCTTTCAAGCATCAATTGTTCTTGAATTGCTTGAGGTAAAAATTCAAAGAGCTCCAAAGACTGACTTTTGAGTTTCTTCTTCCAAAGCCCACCTTCATCCACGACATCATGGGCAAGAATTTCGTTTAGTTCTGAAATAAGCTGCTGCACCTGCAAATAGCACAGTTCAATTAGGGTCTATCATAGATGTACCTCGCTAGTCCACTTGCAGTCCTAAGAACTGATTTTTTAAGTTTTGGAATTACATCTAAAAGAAGTACAAGTTTACCTCTGGAATGAAATCGATAAGGCCCTCTGGAATGAGTATGACTCCATAATTGTAACCAAATTCTGCACGTTTGCAGATAACATCAACAATGTAGTCGGTGACATTTTTAAGAGTTAGCTTCTTGGCAGCGACCTGCATCAAGATGTAAAACATATGACTAGTCGTTCAACAATTATGAGAACGATATTTCTACAAAAAGGCTTGTTAATGGCACTTTTATGGTACGAGTGATGTCTATATACAAGTGAACACTCAACTAAATTAGGCAAGATTAAGTTGGAGAATCGAGTTGAAGAAAACTAGGTAAAGCCTAAAGTTAGTATTTATCAAGAAATGGTCTAGGACAAAAAGGACAAGCTACTCCAGGACTAAGCTAGATTACGAAAAATTGCCTTAGAATCATCAGCAAGAATTCAAGAGCATCCTAAGCATGGGGGAAACCGGAAAAGCTTCCTCTAGTGCACATAAATGTACTAAAGAAAAATGTCAAAAATGCTTCAGGACATAGTTGCCCGACTGATACGCTCAATTAGTGGTGCGCCAGATATTTCTCTTCTTTTCGAGCACCATTGAGATGCCTAAAGCTGAAACTTTTTACAATAGGTGGATCATTATTGACAAAATCAGTCAACAGATGGGTATATATATAAATATAATAGACAGAGAATTAAAGTGCAAGGGAACCTAAAATAATTCTTTTTCCTCTCATCTAAGCTACGCCATTCAAATATCCAAGCAAAATGAAAGACAAGAACATTACCTCTTCTCCAATAATGGTGATATTAGGATGAGTTTGCAAAGCACATTCTAGAGTGATGTGAGAAGCTGCACGTCCCATTAGCCGCACAACTGCATACGCAAGCATAGGATAAGGGAAAAATAAGACAAGCAGATGAGAAAGGATCATGCAATGCATCATGACTCCGACAAGCTAACACAGTATATTCAATTTTTAATTAAATGAAGACTGTGGACGCATTACATTTGAGACCAGAACATGAGGGAAGGAAACTGACAGGGAAAGCAAACGACAATAGATTAGAGATTAGAGAGGACCACCATCAGCAATGAAATCAATCATACAAAAGATGGAGTATTGTTGTTTAGACTGAGATAGGAACACCATTAGTAATAAATACAATCATACCTAGAGGAAAAAGAACAGACTGCAGCATAAAAGTATTTCAGAGAATGTGAATTAAAATTTAGGAATGTCATTTTAAAAAAAGGATGTAGAAGATACATAGTTGCCGTCAGAACAGGAGGCATTTGTTAGGTTAAACAATGAAGTCTGAGAAGGTAAGCTGATCTTTTAAAAGATGAGATCGATAAAACTAAAACAACACAGAAGACAGTAAGTGTTTGACATTACTGGTGGAAAGAGAGGTGCCTGAAAGTCTGTGGGGAGAGGTTGAAAAAGGTTGGTGGTGCTTTGCTTATAATTGCAAGGATATCAGCAATATCCTAAAACGTTGGAGTCACAATATGAATTTGACATCTCTTTTTGGATTGTTATAACTTTAAAAGAATTAGACTTATAAGTAGAACAAAAGTAAGATCTGCTTGAAGTGATTGACCTGACCTGCTACTTATATGTTGTTCGCAATGTCAATCAAATTTCCGAATACTAAAAATTGATGATGTTTAAAAGAGGAGACTGAGCAAAGTAGAAATTTCAAGATTGACGACATAGTAATATAGTAACTTATATCATAACACTCAAATCAGGTACTTACAGTGGTAATATTTTCCAGTTGACCGAGCATCTACCATGACATTACCAATCTGTTCAGAGTAGATCTGCATGAGAGACATAGACCACATGAGAAGCCTCTCCGAGATGGAATTACAATTATCTGTTCTTGTTGGATCTCTATCAAAGCATCCCACATCAGCACAATCAGCATATAACATGATTAGAACAGTTCAAATATAACACCAATGTAAGAACAAGGAGTTCAGCATCCTATAATTAGCTAAAGTTTACCTTGCATGCAGTATCAAATCCAAAACTCACAGGAACCTCTTTGCATTTGAGATCACCATCAATGGTTTTGGGGCATCCAATTACCCGAGTTTTCAAGTTTTTACTCCTGGATGTACCAATGCCATCAAAAGAATCAAAACATCGAGTGATAGAGCACAAGCAGAGAATATCTCTATTATAGGCAATAACTAATTCCATAAAGCGATAACTACAAACAAAATCATAGGGAAAGCGTACCTGAAATATTCAGCAAGGAGGCAAGCGTTCGTATTTGAGTCATCTCCACCGATAACAACGAGGCCATCCAAGTCAAGTTTCTTTGCCGTTTCTTCAGCTTGTTTAAACTGAAAACAGGTCAGATGCTGTCAGCCTCATCTTCCTGCACAACATGATTATCCTATTCACCCAAGAGAGTGAAAAGGAAGTGCCTCACCTGCTCTGGAGTTTCAATTTTGTCTCTCCCACTGCAGATCATGTCGAAGCCACCCTGATTGAAGCAAAAAGAAAATAGTGTAAAGTGTTTAGCCAGCTTGCTCAAAACAACATTCACTTGACAAACACGTGCACACGTGCAGCTATAGATGATGCATGACTACGCAGTCAAACTCTGTGACTATTTTGCTACCTACATTTTAGATATTTGCACCTAACTTTACCATGCACAAAATAAACCGACTATTTGTTCCAAATGTGCCTTGAAATTACACGATTGAAATAAACGATTTGCATGTCACGCCTTACAATCGATGCCATTATTTCTTTTGTACAATTAGACAGCCTCACCTGGTTTCTGTAAGGGTATATAAACTCTGGATTGAGTTCCACATATTTGCACTTCATTATGCCAGCAGGACCACCCCGGAACCCATACATTGTGCTGCCTTTTGCACGATCTTGCAAGTAATCTAGCACCAAATTTAAAATTAAAAAAATAAAAGAAAAAAAAAACATTATCACTAGAGGTCCATCTTTAGAGACACAACCATAACTGAAGCAATCGCTTGAAAGAGGAATCACATAAGGATCAAGCAGTGCATCATAAGATTATTATGATTCTCACCGAAGATTCCAGCAATCACATTGTGCCCGCCAGGAGCCTGACCTCCCGACAAAACCACTCCTATCTTCAGCTTCTGGCTTGATCCATCGGAGGCGGAATCACCGGGCACCACCATTGCCGACGGTTGCCCAAAGACACACGGGAAGAGCTTCGCGATCTCCCCTGCGAACGCCACCACCGCACACTATCAAATCCACTGCAACGGAATCTCAATTCCGGACAGCGCTCAACTAGCAAGCAGGCGACCGAAGGTGGAAGAAAACTACATATCGTCAGTCCTCAAAATGCGAAGTGCACAGTTTTTTTCGAAAATCGCGCGCGCGATCACAATATAAACAGCACCTCTCTATCGCACACGAGAGCAATGCAATCCGACAACTCGGATCAACAACTCCTTAACAATCACAAGGACTCTACTCGACAGCCAAGCCAAAATCGAGGCCTGTACGATAACGTATCTCCAACTCCGACGAAGAACGCTAACTGATCCAAATGATTATAGCAAGAGAGAGGACCTGGATTCCCCGCAGCGGAGCTCGGAGGGCCGTCGACGATCTTAATCGAGCCCTTGAGCACGGACGGGAGGGGGAGGTCGTGATCTATGCGGCTCGTCTGGACCTCGCTGTACACGGAGGCCACGCGGCCGGTGGTCGCCGACGCAGCGGACTTGCCGGAAGCGGCGGCGAGTTCGCCGTTGAACACGAAGCTCGGCGACATCGGGGTCGGGTGAGACCTAACGCTGAGAGACTGCGAGAGTGAGTGTGCGAGCGAGCGAGCGAGACGATCTTCACTGGCGAGTCCGGAAGACGTGAAATCTGCTGATATTTCCGAAGCGTCGTTGAGGGCAAAAATGTCATTTCGGGCTTCGGTGTCTCCGCCGAGCGAAAGCGAAAGAAAGTTGGTTGCCCATCGGATGGGAGGGTAGTTTCGGAATCCGATGGTAAATAGCTGGACGGTTTGGTGCGCATGCCCTTAGGTGAAGGGTAATTCGTGGGATTTTTTAACACACACAGATTTTTCACATGTTTGTCCAAAGAAAAATAAAATAATTAGAAGTTTACCAAACTGATCACCCAATTGTTGAGAGACCCATTCAAATTTCGACACGAATAGCATCACACTATGTCGCCATCATATCGTAATATAGACGTCGATCGAGACCAGACGCAAATCATCACCCAACATAGTGCCGACGATAAACTCGAAAAAATTAGACTTGTTAGCATTCAGTTTGTCCATATATACCGAATCCATCTATCGCGTCGGTTCTTCATACCGTATCTACTAAGCTAACTCACTTACCCATGTCTACAACACCAATTCCACTTGTAATAGGGATGGTTGATTGTGATCTATTCAATGCTTATTTTATTGCCATGGTTCAAGGGTTAGATCATGATGTGGTTAGTGCTTACCTAACCTTCCTCTTGGGGTTGGTATGGATTTGAGGCTTGGAGATGCAAGAAAGGGAATATCCCATGAGGATATCATACCATAAAAAAAATTTTTTTGAAAGAGGGTGAGAGCTTGTGGGTTAATTGCCTAATTGGTCATGATAATGCATATTAATCAGATCCTTTTTAGTGAAAAACTGCCTTTATGGTGATAATTGGTGAAGGGAGATATGTTGGGGATATTCCATATCTAGTTGAGGTCAATTTGGGTGGGGCCAATTTAAGATGAGATGTCGATTTTCCCTTTGTTGGGATGAGCCCAATGACAAGGATATGTAATTTGGTTGTTGGTTGTCTAGGGTAAATCACAAAAGATCATAGAATTTCTTCTTTTAACTCCATTTAATTCGAATTTCATGGTCTAGTTCAGATATCATGCCACAGCTTTTGTGACATAGCTCTTGTGAATATCTTTTTTTTAGCCCATTAGCATCTTGAATGGGAGGACAAGAGAGTACCAATTGGGGCATTTTCTCATTCGATTAGGGACACGAGGATCAAATCTAAAAGGTTGGGTTAAGGAAGAGATCGGTCTCTAACCTCGAGATGTAACAGAAAATCGGATAACTTCGATCGATGCCGGTGGTCACTAAACTTTTAGTGAACTTTACAATTGCGTCGTTGAACTTCAATTTCAATCTTTTGATAAATAGAATTTGCAATTTTTTTGCGGCGTTCTTTGATCAATTTGTCGAGGTGCTGACGAGACGGCCATGTTATGACGTTTTGCATTGATGTACTTCGTCCAAATTTCGGCCTTTTTTTTTTTCGTACATGCCCGCCACGTCGGCACTTCACTAGAAAAATTTGATCGCGTTCCGGCTGAAGTGCACCGATTGTAAAGGAAAGAAGAAAAAAAAAGGAAAAAGGTTTGGTGCAATAGGTAACTGAAATCAAAGTACAGCAACGTAGATGGAAAATCCACCAAAATTCAGCAATGTCATCCTAAGTCTTCTTATGTTTTTTTTTTTTCCAAAAGATGTACCTTTGCTCTCGAGTACCGTAATCGATTACTCATTCAAGACGCCATGAAAAGATTCACATCTATAATAATCCTTTTCATGATTGGCCCTTATATAATAAGATTAATACCAAGAAAAATCTCAAACTGGTACACTTATTATAAATTTACTCCAAATTATTTTTTTTTTACCATAAAAAACCCTCAAACTTGTACATCTATGACAAATTTACCTTCCGTCAATTTCCGTTAAATTTTACCTTCAAATTACTGAGTTTAATGACACGTAACAATTGACAAGGTGTATAATTTTGGGATTTTACCTCCCGTTTGTCTCAAGTGTGTCAATTTGGAATTTTTCGTTGTATTAACCAAATTTAATGGAAACTAACATAAGGTAAATTTATCACAGGTGTACCAGTTTGGGATAAATTTGTCACTGATATACCAGTTTGGGATCTTTCATGGTCAAAAAAATAGTTTGGAGTAAATTTGTCATATGTATACCAGTTTGAAATTTTTCGTGATAAAAAAATAACTTAAAATAAATTTGTCACAGGCGTACCAATTTGAAGTTTTTCGTGGTATTAACTATATATAATAATCCCCTATTATCTTTGAAGTCGTGCGCTTGAAAGTTCTGTGTCACACGGTCTTCCTTAGAATCTAGGGTGAAATATATTTTACTTCTTAACAATGACCATTAACTTTTGGAAATATTCCAAATAAGGGCTAGAAATTGGTTATTTTAAAAAAAAAAAAATAGACTCAAAGTGGACTTCATTTCAAATAAAAGTTTGAAGTCAAATAAGGGCCTGAGCTCGCCAATTAGCAAAATGTTCACATGTAGACATTTTTCAACGAGTAGAACAAGAGCACTAGTCTTAGAGATTCGCAATTGGGTAAAAAAATGAAGAGAATCCTCAAATTGAATTGGTATCGGGTCGTCCTTCCGTCAAATCTTCACGTTTCCTTCTTCCTCCTCTCTCTCTCTCTCTGCTCCTCAAGCAAATCGCCCTTGCCCGAGATGATCAAGCTATTGTTCGCGGGGCGAAATTCCTAGACCGAATCGCAAAGAAAAGAGCAACACTAGGGATGTTAACTTAAGCATCATTTGATTCGAAATGTGGCTTATTTCAACTATGTTACTCAACAAAATTCCCCCTTATAACTACTACTCAAACCCTTAAGAGCTTAACGAATCCTTTCGTTTCCAAATCGACCGCAACTTTCAGAAAATGCATGCCACCAACCCCCCTACCCTATAAAGAGAATTGGATACTTTGAGATTTGTCCACACCATCATCACAATCCCAATTAACAATCCACACCCCCCCTCCAATCCCCTCCAAAAGCTTTTCCTCCCAACCACAACTACCTCAACTCCTGTTGAAGGACATGGTTCCACAAGTTACCAACTCGAGACATAATGATTCCCAATGAGACCCACTTGCTAATTGTGATCATTTATGGTTTGTTTCTGCTAGAATTCCCCACAGAAAGTTTCTCCTTCGTGACTGAGAATGAGGAGCTCAGGGCAATCCATGAGGCAGAGGCTTCAGAGTAGAGGGTGTGAGTACTTGTGTTGCAGTTGCAGGCTCAGTGTTTCGTCGTCATCGGAGGAGGAGGAGGAGGCCGATGAGAGCGACGACTCGGACTGTGCCGGAGAAATCTCGAGAGCGGCGCACGACATGGTCCAAGAGCGACTCGACCAAATGATGAGAGAGCAGCAAGGGGTGAGGCGTGCCCAGCAGAGGAAGCGAAGAACGGGAAGGACCGAATTCATTTTAATAGTCGCCGTGGAGATGGAATCTCACGATCCTATGCGAGATTTCAGAGACTCCATGGTGAAGATGATAACGTCGACTGGAATCGCAGACGAGAAAGGTCTTCGCCGACTATTGGATTGGTACCTCTCTGTGAATTGTGAGGAGGAGAACAGGAGTATGATATTGGAGGCATTTCATGAGGTTTGCTTTAACTTGTTTGTTAGGAAGTAAATGAAGTTGATGGATTTGTTGATTGTCCAAGGTGAAGGCTCATGCCCTCAAGCCTACATTCAAATCACAATTACATGTTCAAATCTTTTGTTAAGAAAGAGAGGCATCCTGGTTCAAACACAAACTTAACCCACCTCATCTTCACAAGGAAACCAGGGCATGCATGCAATGAAATCCATAAGTAATCATCGAGGGAAACCAGGTGAGGTCCAACGACATTAACTACTTGATGAATAACGTTCGAATCAAACAAGAAACAGCACGGCCATTCAGATGATAGAGAGGATCGACTTGAAAAACGGTGACTCGAGTCTGTCGAATATACATCTGTGATTCATTTAATCTGCGGACCGTCACGCTACAGAATGGAAGATTATCAGTAAAAAATATTGCAATGCTGCAGAAAGAAACCTTTTGCCCTTGTCTAGATTAGGTAAACAAAAGTAAGATCATTATCAAACTTACAAACACACTTTCAGCTTGCCATTCCAAGACAAGCATTATCGATGTCTATACATGTTTAAACAACAGAGATGCTGTTGCTTCATAGATTATTGATCAGATTCATCCATTCATGATCAAGAAACCTATCTTCCTGAAGATGAATAGTGTGCATGGGTATCTACTGAGGCTTGCAGATTGATATTATAAGTTCATGAGTAAATTGAGTAGTCAGGGCGTGCCAGAGTTGAGGTCATTGATCCAAAGGACAAAAAAAACCATTGTTTTGTCCAGAATCAACTGTTAATGAAAATTAGGTAACTGAGGAAGTGGAGGAGGTAAGGCTTTAAAACAAAGAATGAAGTTATTTCTCTATACTATCTGAAACTCCTCTATGCTTTCAAGAAGACAAATGATCAATAAAATCGAAATGAGTTTCATACACAAAAGCTAAACTTCAGTTCTCAATAACCTCTTTGATCCCTTTGCAGACTAGGATCAGATGATTTATTTCATATGCAATATCATCTAGTTACACCACCAGCTTCAAACATAGATATCCTCTCAAACGAAGTACGCTGATCACTAAAAGGAGTCTCCACTTATTAGTCAATTACAGCGACAACAAGGAGCTACCTTCCTTGATAAGAACGAAGACGCTTCCACCATCTCCCCTCGAGATACGGAGTTCCTCATCGAGGTAGGTGGTCAGTAGCCATGACTCGGCATTACTGTTCGAGAGAGAGAACTTGATGGGCGGTTGGCTGGAGATGGTCTTTGCAACAGAGGAAGCAGTGTCTTGAACAGAGTTAATCAAACCTTTGAAAGGAGCAAGGTCAATCTTCTGTCCTAGAAACTCGACATTCTCCGGTAAGATAATTGAGTCGGTTAGCTGCGGAGTTCCAATGATGCCTTCTTCGAACTTGATCTGAAATAACAGAGAAGAGAATACATGACTGATCCGACTGTTGATACCTAAGGATGTTGATTCTCCAGGAATTGTCGCCAGCTTTTTATTCAGTTAGCTGTCTATCTTTGTAGGGAAAATTCTACTTTTCATTATTGCACTTTCACTTTCTTTGTAATCAAATCCCTCTGACATTGAATCCAACCAAATTCACCTGACATGCCCATTGGACAACACTGGTATGATGCAGATAAAACATGTGGATGCTCATGTGGATGTGTGTAGAGAAATTTAGCCCATCTAAACAACGTTGGAGGATGGTGTGGATAAAAATCAGCCAATATGGACAACCACGTTGACGTCGGTAATTGAAAATCCACGTCACACTGCAACGTCATCCGATGGCCACATCAGCTGGCTCTGGCCAGATTTGGTGCCAGAGGAACTTGATAAGAAAATTTGTGAAACTAGAACATTTTGATTAGATGAATGGAAACTACGGGGACTTGATTAGAAAAAGCATCAAAATACAAGGCCGAAAAGTAGAATTTTTCCATTTTTTACACTTATATTTCACATTTTTTGTCTTTTGTTCTCATTTTCATTGACATTTTCATAAGCACAAGTAGTACTACATGAAGCACTTCCGGTCCGGTGTTCAGTTTCACTCGAATGGAAAGCAATTTTCGCAGTTCCTTAATTTTCTTTAGCAAGTAACAATCAAAACCTCTCAAATCAAATGACCCTAGAGTTTTATCAAAGAGAATAACATTTAGGAACCAAGAATGAACCTGCACGCGCTTGGGGCTTCGGACTTCAAATTTGGCATTGGTGCTAAAAGAAGTTGTTGCCAGTGGGCCAGAAAATAGGACAGAGTTCTGGACAGTGAAATTCTCCGAATCAATGGTCTGAGATATCTCCTCCACCTTCACCAATGGCAGGGTACCCCTTGCCAACAATGGAAATAATTGCGCAAAAGAGGTGTACCTGAAACCACATAATTTAGTTGAAATCATCATATACCTATGTGCACTTTGAGAGACAGCACAATGTCTATATGCACAGCGAAGATGAATGGGCACTCCAGGAAACAGCTAAAATGAGGTACAATCTCAAAGAGGAAAATTGGAGAAACAATAGTTGATCCTGTGAAACACTTTGGGAAATAGCAGAAGACAAATGGAACAAATGCAAGCAATGAACAAGAACATGTGTACACAGAGTCACAGACACACAAATTTTATCTCTGCAAGCAAGCATTTTAGGTCCTTAAACATGGAATCAGCTGCACACGATACTGGTTAGTAGATCAACTGCTTTAAACTCCTCTGAAGAGCTTATACCACTGCTATCACAGAACTAGAACTTGTTTTCAGTCTTGGTTCATCATTTAAATTCACGAAAGTATGTAAAGCCAGCAACTCGAGCAAAGTCTGCAACTTGGAAACAGTTTCTCCGTATTCCAGCCTTGTCAGATGTCATTGCTACAACGTACAATTTCTTAATGAAATATCAATCATGAAGAAAAGTTTTGAGCCACAGAAACTATGTCGACAATCTTAAGAGATATCTCACCTAGAAAACACAATGAAAGCACTATACTCAAGCTGAGACAATAGGATTGAACAACATGAGTTCAAAACAAAGCAGCAGACGCAACAATCAACGCTAGCAGCTACATGAAGGTCAAAGGAAAAGGATTAAAACTAAGACATGAGCCAAAACTTTAAGGAAAGACATTCGGCACTTGGATCCTGTTAAAGATATGAATGGTTCTATACAAAATGAACCATTGAGAAAGGATCATTTGACCAACCTCCTATGCAGGAAAAGAGCTTATGTGTTATTGTCATACAGTAGCTCAACGGCATAAACATAATAATCTTACCATGCTAGAATTTGATTGAGATTTTATTTACAACTAAGCTAAGCAGTTTAGTTTCACCATAACTTAAGCAACCAAACACAATTCCAAACACGATAGCCGAGTTTCGTCGTTTCGCTAGTCTCACAGTATATGAACCTAATATGATGCGGTACCCATTCTCTTTTCCAACCTTTGAGAAAGAACATACCATGTTAGTGTTAGCGTTATAAATGATTGGTACTGGTAGATAGTGACTTGGCATCATTTGGTTTTACACAGTGGGGTTAGTTGTCTTGCTACTTTTAGTAAATACTTATCGAACTTATGGTACTTTCCGGACATGGCATGTGAAACTAAAGCCGCGTCGAATTGCCAAAACTCCTTCCAAATCATTTATCACAGATCACATGATCAACCTGACAGTTCTCACATAAGCAGCCAAATCATACGAACCATCAAAAACTAAGGTTGGATGAGCTGCTCTCTAAAGATCCCAGTTTCCATTTCCTCCTGAAAGTTTTCTGAAATCTTTTGGGTTTTTTTTTATTTTGTGATTTCTTCAAAGCTCCTCGAGTTCACATTCAATATTTCCTCCGAAATTTTTGTTCAGTATTTAATTGAGTAACAACGTACACTTGAATTCAGTCAAATGCATTTCCTGGTTCAGACAAAGGACTAACCACGATCGAGAAACACATTTGCCATCGAACTCCAACCAGCCAAACCCGAAATAGAATCGATTATCAAAATGCCAAAGGAAGAAAGTCACAAAAGAATTCCTCCCACTCATCAACCAATCCAATCCAAACAAAAATTCGAAAAAAAGAACGAAACTTACGCAAGAATCCACTTCCCATTGAGCATCGTCAGAGCCTCCGTCGGAGCCGGAGTGGGGTTCTTCGCCTCGAGCTGCGTGATCAGCTCCACGATCTCCGCCCTCGTCTCGCTCGTCGCCCTCAACCCGCGGTCCGTCCCGTAGAACGAATCCACCAGCTTCTTCTTCAGCCCGGCAATCTCCGCCACCTCCTTCGGCGGCTCCTCCTCCGCCACCGCCACCGCAGCGCCGCCGCCGCCGCCGCCGGTCTCCTCTTCATCCTTCTCGAGCCCCCATTCGCCGTCCTCCGCAGCCCGGACCCGGAACACGGGTCGGGCGCGACCCGGGTTGCAGGGCTGGATTCTTGAAATGCAGGCGGTTCTGGAGGCCATTCCGGGCTTGGCGACGGCGAGGACCGAAGGCTTGGGGAGGAATTGGTGTTGGGGTGGGTTCGATGAGAGAGACATGCATGGAAAATGGATGAGTTGCGAGATGGTGGACATTTTGGACCAAGAATTGGATTTCGATGATTCTTGATTTCCGGTGAGGAACAGAGGAGGTTCTCGTTGAACAGACCAGACGGACAAAGAACAGAGGAAGGTTTCCGTGAACAGAGATGGCCCAGAACGAGGGACGCGCTTTCGTTCCGAACTATCTTTGCAAGAAGACGAAGTGTATGAAAGAATGACCAGAGAGACCGACAACAATCGGAGACTTGGGAGAGTTCCAGATTTTCGAACAGAGCAAGACTGCGTGTCACTGCCAAAATGAGATTTTGGGGGCTCTGGCGGAAAGACCATTTTACCCCTAATTCAGCACTCTATTTTATTTTTTTTCAATTCTTTTAACTTGTTAACAATAAAAATGTTAATCACTCTTAATTTGGTAGTCAATCTGTTTTAAGGGTTAAATATAGTGCATCTTTATATTTAAAGAGTAGGTAGATAAGGTGCCATCTTTCCCAAAAATAAAGAAACCTATCTTTAACTACAGCATTATGAGCTCATAAAATATCTTATCAATTCATGAGATCGGTAGTAGTAGTAGTAGAAGTGGCAATCATCCTTAATCTGGTAGTTTTATAAATGTTAATCGGTCTTAATTCGGTAGTCATGCTGTCGAGGGTCAAATGTATTGTATCTCTGGTTGGCGGGAGTAGGTAGATAAGGATGTCGTCTTTCCTAAATAAAGAAGCCTATCGTGAATCAGAGCACTCCGAGCTCATGAAGTTTCTCAATAATTCATGAGATGAGGAAGGCATTTGTTAGAATACGACTTAATGACTTGACAAGATGTTGCCTTTCGTGGTATATAAAGAATTGAATATACATCGAGTGTGAATCGGTCAATACCGAAAAGGCATTGCGTCAATCCATATTGGCCCAAGATTTTAAAAAAGATGTGAGCGGTGATTCCATGAATCGAGAAACTGTGAATTTGATGGTTAGATATACTGTTATACAATTCAAGTTTCCAATTAAATAATCATATCATGTCCTTAAGCTCTATTCTTTCACAAGATTGTTTGACATTTTATATGAAGGATACCCAACATATGGCTTAATTCCCTAAAAAAGTTATCAACTTTCACTCTAGTCCTAAATCTGTCCAGCGTCCAAAAATCACAACTGGTCTTTTCAAAATTATTAACATCGGGAAACTGTTATTGTTCCATACGAAGGTGAGAGTGTTAATTAAGACGTAAGTTCTGATAATGAACCTCTAACTGGCCCTAATGTTTATAATTATAAAGAAACTAGTTGTAATTTTTGGATGCGAAGGCAGATTTGGGGTTATTGTGAAAGTTTGTGATTTTTTTTTCAAACATAAAGAAAGTTTGGGATAGATTTGAAATTGAATCTAAAATTGATAATTTTTTGAGGAATCAACTTCTAGTAGACAGATTGTTGGGGAGATGGTCTAGTTGAAAACCAAATGGAGCAGTGTGTTATACCTCCAAACACTGCTCCACGAATGCATTCCTTATTTTAACGTATTGGTATCTGCATGCACAAGTCTTCCTAATTTGTATAATATTTTTTTCTTGCCCTATCCCCTATAATACCCTCTTTTTGTTTTACATTTAGGTAATTCCGAGGTCCGAAAGAAGATCTAGATGAAATTTTTTAAGGGCTTGCTTAGGTCAAATGTTGCCGTAATGATCATATGCTTATGTGGTTTCTGTTTTTGGGAAGAAGAAAACGACGCCCTACTAAAATTTATTGGGAGGGCATTTCGGTCATTGCAGATAAGGTGGGTCCCCCAACTCAGCGGAGCTCCACGTGAGGCCTCGTGTTTTGACACTTGGAAATGTCGAGCTAAGAGAAAGGGCAAAAAAAGAAGGAAAAAGAACAAGACCACTTTTTATGAGAGGTTGGGAAATGACTTCGTAGTTTTGTATGAATCCGGCAACAATGTCTTTGGCATGACCATGAATTCCAGAACTTTTTAGGACTCGCATGACAAATCTGATTTCTCTAACCAAGTTTCCAAACACATCTACCATTCGTTGCCATTCCACGTACATCTTGTTCGAGATATGCATCTGGTTCGATTTGATTTGGGAATCGAACCAAACTAGCCTAGACCAACTAATTCGATATCAATTCTAAGAAGAATCGGTTCGGTTCCCGATTTGGCGAACCTAGAACTGGTTCTACCCGAGAATCTATTCAGACTAGTTCAATTTTCTAAACCGATTTTGAAATCTCTTGTGAAAAAGAGAATATATAGACAATCATCGAGAATCGAACCATGATTTTCGACATCAATGAATAACATAATAATTTGACAAACATTTATTTTCACAAACAAATGGGCCGATTCTCTGATAGAACCAAGGAACCAAACCGGGAACCGGCAGTTCACAGTTCCAATCTTTTGGAACCTAGAGTCACGAGGTTAAATTTCCAGTTCTAGGTCGGGAAATAGATGATCCCAAAAAAAGGACCTCATATTATAATAATTTTGAGGAATTGTGTGGTAGCTCAAGAGTTTTACCCTCTAGAGAAAAAAGAAAATATCATCAGCAAGTGTTGGAGAAGGAGAAATCCAAGTTGGAAACTTCCTATGTGAACAAGCCATTGTTTCTGACCCAAAAAAAGAAGTAACAAGCCATAGTTTTCATCAATAATAAAGGATATACCTAACAATTAAATTAAAATGCTTGTTCACCATGTGTCGTATTATAATTGAACCTGATGTGGCGAAGCTACCAGTTTCAAGCGAATGAAGATTTACATAGATATTATAAAATAATACATTTGACCATAGTTGAAAGCTCCTGTTATTTTTTTATATTCTCTCTTGTTAATTCTATACCTACTTCTGAACTTAATTAGGCTTCTTCGTTCGGCCCATCGTTTGGATACCATTTTCAGCCGATCGGGTTGCCCCGTCATGATCGTGAGATTTCCTGAGACGGTCCCACTACTTGAGTAAATGGTTTTAGGGTCCAAACCGATCTGCTCAAACCCGCCAATTTTCCTAAGTAATTACTTTTATAAAAAAGAAAAAATTATGTTATGAACGGCCGTTGGTTCGAACACTACGGGGTTGATCTTTAAGCCAACCAGACATTTTGGGCATTACATGTTTCATGAAGGCCTATCCCGAGTTCACATGATAGGCCCATGAATAGGTGAGAGTTCTTTTCTTCTTCATTGGGCCTAGTCGTTGGAGAGAAAAGGCATATTGGGCCTAGTCGGTGGAGAGAAAAGGCATATTGAGTCGTTCGTATCGCATAGTCCTTGAGCTTTTTGTCGCTCATCTTTGTTGTCACCTACAATTTGGAATAGGGGGTGATCGGTTTTAAATTAGGTTGGTTAGGTTAGAAATCGCACACCGATTTCAAAAAAATAACCCAAGTAAACAATCAACTCTTGCAAAATATAATACTAAAAGAACAAAATCTGAAGAACACACTAGAGAATTTATTATCGAAGTTCACTTAAACTTGAGCTACATCTCTGTGTAGAAGCATTCTGCGAATTCACTAGATTTCGAAAAAAAATAAGATTACAATCACGATCTTCTTTCAAGATCAGGATAAAAGAGATTTAGCACACTTATCAAGCCATCATGGTCTTTCTTTTTCGTTTCTCTCTATTTTTCTCTCTTTGCGTTAACATCTGCAGCTTTTTCTGCGATAACATTTGCACTTCTAAATATCTTATATATGGGGGACAACTTTTAACCTAAAAGCTAAAAAAAAAGAGTAAAGACAAAAACGCCCTTAATAAATATTTGGCTTTGCACGCCAACAGGTTCTTAGACTAGAATCAAGAATTGACCATGTGACCTCCGGTTTCAAAAGATTGAAACTGAAAACCAAACCGGTCAATTTTACAATTGCTGGTTGTATTGTTAACCATTGAAATGTCCCACATTGCATAACTGTCGGGTTTGTAAGCTTTTTATATACGTGTGGACTCCCTCGCTTATTAATTTAAACTTTTAGGTTAGATATTATAACATTGTATCATAACTAGGTCAAAATCCACGACTATAGGATTTATATACTTTTTATATACACGTGGTCTCGCGCCACATATTGTTGAAAATATTATTTTTTCGTGATTGAATCTTGAAGGGTGGAAAAGTATTCAAAATGGATTTAAAACCAATTCAATTGAGAAACTAGACAAGTTGAACCAGCAGTTTTTGCCTTGAAACTAAGAACCAAATCGGTTCTCCCTGAAACCGACCTCAAATTGGTAAGTCTAGGCTGAATCCGAGATTGAATCGAATTCAATGCTCACCCCTAATTTTTTAATGCTAAACACTGAAAAATCGTTTCGCAAACCAAGTGCATATGCTTGATATCCTTCAAATCCGTCGAACCCAATTGAGCTCCACATGTGAAATTGACTGATCCTTTGGAATCGACATGTCATGCCAAGCTCCACATGTGAATTTGGCTTAGGGAACCTCTCTACATACATATTCCTCTTCGTGTTCTTAAGTCAATCCAAATTCACGTACTTCGACAAAAGAGAAAAAAGAAAAGAAAAGAAGAAGGTGGTAATGAAAAGGACCAGACACCAACCCTCAATTCCAATCATTGATTCCATTATGTCATCATATCCTCCTCCAGCCTGCCGTTGGGGAGTTCCTTTGACCAAGGCCAAAGCGGCAAGCCGTTTTGAAATTGAAAATTAGAGCGAAGACAATGAAGAAGAGAATAATGTTGGCCCTTCATGATCGGATAGGGGTCACGTCAACTTTGGCAGGTCCAGCTTTCTTCTTCTTCTTTTATGTAAAGAGATCGAGTGATTACGCACAAACTTCAATTTCAGCGCTTTCCTTCTGGCTAATTTCAACCCAAATAGTCTCCATCCTAATCATATGCGGTCATCCATGTAGTTGCCGCTTAAGTGCCTGATTAAGCTTTATATAGGTGCAAACATTATTATGGCAAATTCAACCCAAACAATAATTGATAAGATGATGGAGAACGATTAATTTTGTAGATTTACGGCTTTGGATCAATGGTATATGTGCGATAAGTAATCGCTGCGATCTCTTTAAGTGTGCATGTGAAAATATCGTTGTAGATAAAATTGATTGTGAGGACCGAGAATGGTTTGATTCCGCCAAAGTTAGGGTGATCAATGAGTATGGCTCAATTCAAGAATCGGCTATGATCATTAAGATTGGAACAATGGTCTTTGTCGTAAAGAAACTAGTTTTCTTGTTGGAAAGATGCAATTTTAAAATATTATGATAAACTTGTAAGTTTTTTTACTAAAGAGAGAAAAGTTACTAGTTCACTAGTAGATTTAGAGATAATTGCCCAGTTGAGAAATTGAATGATTCAATTTTCAATTCCAATTTCTCAAAATTGAGAATCACATAATCGATTTTCAATTTTAGGTTAACAATTGGCTCATCATGGAGTTGCTCATCCCTAGTCAAAGAGGTTCCTGACAGGATTCCGACTAGATATACTATTAGATAAATTTGTCGATTTTCATACCATTGGGATTCATGATTTTGAGCATATATTCGACAACACTCAGAAAGAAAAGTGACTAGTTCACAAGTAGATTCGAAGATCGGGAATTACTTGGTTGAGAAAATGAACGATTCAATTCTTAGTTCCGATTTTGCAAAATTGAGAATTACAGGATTGGTTTTCAATTCTAGGTTGATAATCAGCTCATCATGGAGTTGCTCATCCCTAGTCAAAGAGCTTCCTGACGGGATTTCGACTAGATATGCTTTTAGATAAATTCGTTGATTTTCATACCAACGGGATTAATGATTTTGAGCACATATTTGACGACACTCAAATTGCAAGTCGATCAAACTTAAGGTATGGAATGCAAACTTGAACCGATGATGATAAGAGGTGGACGTATAGGATTCGGGCGGAAACTCACTTGGTTATCATCGACTCAACTTGACTTGATTATGTATAAATAATTATTCAAGTTAGAGCCATATTAAGACAGGATAACTATAACTAGACTTTTTGGCTTTCTGATTTCTTAGTTTTACTTATCACATTCGTGCTAGCATGACACATATGTATCAATCCTAAGGAAAAAAAAAACACTTCTTGATTAAGCTGTTACATACACATCAATTTTGAGGAAAGAATCATATATGATGATCTCGATTCATTTTTAACATCTCTTTCAATTCTCATAAGACGATGGTTGACATTTATAGAGACGTCACCAAATTAAGGCTCCATTTGGAAATAGCTTTTCTAAGTAGTTTTGAGTGTTCAAAGCTACTTGAGGCAAATATTTGATGTTTGGGAAAAAATTTTGACCCACATTGGCCAAATACCAAGGACTCCCAAAGCTGAAAGCCTAAGGCAGATTGGAGGCTGCCTTGGGCATTTCAGCATTTTTGGAATGCCTAAGAGGGGGTTAATAAAAAATTTTCCTTCCCAAAATATCCTCTCTTATCTCTTGCTTTTCCAATCTTACCCTTGCTTATCATTGTTCATTGTCTTTTCCATCTTCATTGTTGCAGGCATTGTTGCGAGGGGCCACCGACGAGCCGGCGAGTCGTTGCCTGAAGCCACGCGACCTCAGGCTCGACCTGGGTCGCGTGACCCAAGCGGCTGTTTGCCTGGGTCGCGCGACCCCAAGTCGCCTCGCCTGAGGTCGCGTGACCCTAGCCCGACACCACCTGGGTCTCGCGACCTAGGTCGAGCCTGAGGTCCGGCGACCTCAGGCGAGGCTGGCGAGCCTCTCTGGTGGTAGGTTTTGATTTTAAAAAAAAAATTCTCAAAAGGGCTTTGCAAATTGTTTTTTTTTTTTTTCCAAACACCATTTAACCAAAGTTGTATTCAAAGCGTGATTTTACCAAACACTATTTGCATTTCGAAAAATCCCTTTAACCCAAAGATATTTGCATTTTCTTAAAAGACTTTTCTCAAAATGCTTTCCAAACGCAGCCTAAGTCATTCTGTTTGCTCATGATGTAGGTTCATGCTCGACGCCTGCTCCAATGTTTTCTTCTTCATTAACACTAAAAAAAAAATTATAGACGCATAATTATCTGTCTCATGATACTCAAAGAGATTAACCCTACATTAATCATTCTATCAAATTTTAATTAATCTCCTAGTACATATCCACACTCAACAGTTGTATCGGTAGAACATATCCTCAATCTACACCGCTTAAAATTTTGACAATTCTAAATATTCTTAGAATATACCGGTCAATTTGACTGTCGTCGCTTCTATCATGTGCTTGTATCTGTCTTAATAATGCGGAAAACCTTATAGTGTACTCTGCACACTAATGACCTTAAAAGATGTTGCTTCAAGTATGAAAAACCTGAAAGTACGTAACAACTTGAGTTGAGAAAGAAAACCTAGCTGGCTGCACTTGTGCATATAGCCATGCATATAAACTATTTTGATATTAGCCAGAAGCCACCGGTCGACATTGCGAGTTAATTAGGGTTTTTGTTAAGTTCTACGCTAGGGTCAACTAGCATAATTGGGTACAAAGTCATACATAAAAAAGCAAAGCATGCCCTTCATTCCAAAGGTATACTTTTTCTTTTAATCTCTTGTTCCTTCAATGAATTGGTCGAGTTGGCAACTCAAGTTAATTCGTGAATGTTGGAGTAACTCTAGGTCCGTTTGTTTCGCCGGAGACTTCTCGTTGCCTGAAATTATCTTAAGGAAATTCAATTTCAGAGAGCGTAGACCATTTTTTCAGTGCTTGTTAATTTCGGTCCAAGGAAAAACATTTTTCGTTAATCTCAGACGGTATTCCACCAGCCTGAAGAGTTGGAAAACAATATTTCCGAGATGGTTTCCCGTCAAACAAACTTTAACTATTAGTAACTTATCTTGTCATTTTCTTTCACATTACCGTCAAAGTACTTATGAAGCAATCAAACAAGAAAATGAAATTTGTACAATTCTCGATCCATGTGGACTTTATGACGATTGGGAAAAATAGAACTCCGCGAGCCGAACCCTTTGAAATAAAGAGGAGCCTCCGCCTGAGGACAAAAAAGCACAAAAGGGCCGATTCCACTGGGCCCCACATGCGACGAGGGGGTCGGGGAGGGCGCCACGTGGAGAGGCACCTTGGTTCCAGAGCCGGCTTCCATGGCCTTTTTGACCACGTTTTCGGCCGGCGAAAGCTCGCATCTTCGAGAGAGACCAGACTCCCCGAGGAAACAAAGTCCGTGGCCAGCCAAGAAGGCGAAACCAAAAGCGAGAGACAAGAAGAGGGGGGGAAGACGCGAGCGGAAGCGTACAAAAAAGGAAAAGCTAAATCGATCCGATGCAGTGGCGAAGGAGAGAGAAACCAAGAACGAGGTCAACAGTTTCTTGTTTTCGTATGATGTTGGAACTGAGCTCAACAATGTCCTGACCGCGCTTTCTCTCTCTCGCTCCTCTCTCGCTCCATGACAGAGCGGCAGGAGACGAAACCGATTTAAGAGAGCTCTCTCTCTCTCTCTGTCTCTCTCCTTCGCTTCTGTTTTTGTCCTTTCTTCGCTCTCTTCCAACTTTTAATTCTCGCCTCCTCCTCCTTCCACGAAGCAAAGCTGTCTCTCTGCATGACTAACTAGTGCCCATCCCCTCTCTCTCTCTCTCTCTCTCTCTGTGAGTTAAACCAGAGGTGGGCTCTGCTGTTGCGCTCTGTTCTGTTCTGTTCCGTGCTGCTGCTGTCGATTTCTTGAAGGGACTCACGAGACTTCACACCGTAAGCCCCCTCTTAATTCCCCTCACAGTCTTCCGCTGATTTCTAGCTTTCGTTTGGTACATTTTTGGTGCATTTAAAGAGGAGATTCGTTTCTTTCTTGGCATTCTTGATGTCTTTCGGCTTCTGGGTGTGAGCCAAAATGAGCCGACTCGCGGTGGTGGTGATGTTGCAGGAACCGGACCCCAGAGAGAGGCGGTCAGCGACGATCCTTGGCCTGCTGAGGGCAGGGAAGATGGACGGCTTAGATCAGAGGAGGAGGAGGAAGAAGAGCCTGAAGGAATGGCTGGGATTGAAAGGCATGGGGTGCTGCGGTGGCCCGATATGGGGCTTCCGGTCCACCACCATCAGCGTCCGAGACGACGACGAGGGCGACACCGAGATCCACCACCAGCTGCCCCAGCAAGTACCCCAACGAAATTCGGACCCCACGGGCCTATCGGGTCCGGAACCGGTGTACCATCCGATCGACCGGGTTCTGGATCCGGGTTGCGGCGTGGCCGAGGAGCAGCCGGCCGGCTCGGCCATGAACCTCGCGTCGGCGCTGGCGGCGGAGCGGCAATACAGGGCGTCGCACGAGCCGGAGGGAAACGCGAACGGGACGAGCACCCGGTCGGACCGGAACGAGGGGTTGACCGAGCCGGGCACTCCCTTGAGAGTGTCGCTGATGAGGCTGCTGGAGGAAGCGGACGGCGGGGACGGGGAGGGAGCGGACGGCGGGGCGGGGAGCGACACGGTGTGCTGCGTGTGCATGGGGAGGAAGAAGGGGGCGGCGTTTATCCCGTGCGGGCACACCTACTGTAGGGTGTGCTCGCGGGAGCTATGGTTGAACCGAGGGAGCTGTCCCCTCTGCAACCGCCCGATCCTCGAGATCCTCGACATCTTCTGAATCCGACGGTCCCCCACGCCTCTGTGCTTCCCATGCGCCAACTTGCGGGGGATTTTATTTTTCCATTTTCCATTTTCAATTCTATTGATTTCTGCAAAAGTGGAAAAAAAGAGGCAAATTTACAGGCCAAAAGACATGAATGCTTTGTGGGTGAATTTGGCGTTACAACCTTAAACTTGGTTGGACCAATCCCCAATTCATTTGTGGGAAAGATAATGTATTAGCCATGTGATCTGACCCATGTTGAATATACAATTAAATTTGGATTGAAGTGATTGAAATTGTCGTGGAAATTTGTTCTATTTAGTTTTCAATAGATAGAAGAAACCTAGTATAAAAATGATATCTCGATATAAAAAGTCACAAGATCTCATTCGTAAGCAATGTGTCCATATAAGATATTAGCTCGCAAAGAAGTAGGTCCTTGCAAGTTCTTTTATCCGTCCATTGATCGAAAAAAGAGAACATATTGAGTAGCTAGGCCAAAGCTTGGCCCATTAGATTGTATCAATATGGATGCATATTGGGACATTGAACACCTTTTGGGAGTATTGATACCGGCACCAAATCATTCAATTTCAAATTTAATCGTCGTCAAGAAAATAGGCAAGCTCAAAAATTGGAGGTTGGGATCTTTTTGACTTGTGCAGAAGCGAAAGAAGTCTATCAATCTCTAGCCATCGGGGATAGTTATAGTGGCCCACAGACACAAGATGCACGACTTTGCATAACTATGCGATTAGCGTGAAATTGGATGGGGACAAGTCAGCGGTCAAATAATTTAATCCTGTTTGACGTATGATGGCCAAATTCCAGGGCTTCTTGGGCCACATTTTAGCAAAGCCGCTAATCTAATTCCGTGATCGACCAAGAATTTTGAGTGGAAAAGTTAAAAAAATTATATCATAATCTATAGTCAAGATGTCATATGCAATCTTAGGTTTTGGGTATGGTTTGGAGCATGCCCATAAACTTTTTTATGACGTCACGCATCGTGAAAGCCGAGAAACACAAAGAATAAAAGAACATAATATGACTAGGGAGAGCAACCGGGCCAACTCGGCCTTACGACCGCCGTCGATTTTTAGGCTCTATTTTTGTTCTTTGTTAGAAAAAAAGATATATATGTTGGCAATGGGCTATGAACTTGAGAAGGTTAGGAAACCGGTCAATGTTCTAACCACTATACCCACATATTATTACACCGTACATTTTCCCAAAATAATACTTACATTACTTAAAGTTTGTTTTCCTAAAAGGTAGGTCGATTTCCAGATCGACCTTGCAATCAGCTGATTCAGTTTTGGGTCTGATTTCCTATTTCAAAACCGCGAATCAACCTTTATAGGGTATTTTTTAGGTTCTAGGTATAAAATCTATTCATGCTAGAACCGATCACGTCTAAATACAACACATACCCTATCATCATATTTGGAGTCGATCATTGGATGAGAATAGATAGAATTAAGGGAGACAACTGGGTTTTTTTTATTTTTTATTTATCGAAAGATAACTAGGATCGAAATGTTTATGTTTGTACTCTTTTTGTCCACGTCAAATCCAAAGTCTTATTTCAAGTTAAAATATCTTAATCTTGAAGCCTTTAAAACTTGGTCGCTTGTCAGAAAACTATGTGGATATATTGCATTTCACTTCTACACATACGATAAGGACATTTCCAACAGTTGCACTTCCTTAATGGATAACAATTATGCACGATGAATTCTAGAGGTATGTGGGCTTATGTGGGCCCGTGAAGGGTCTTGTGAAATTTCTGTAGGCCCAAATGGCCGGGTCGGACCGGGCCTGGCCTATGACAAGCTTATGGGTCATATCCAAGGTCAATTGTGACCCGAAAACACCTATAATCTTACATGTAAGAATATTTTGGGCAAACCCTCGAAGGGTATCACTAGCCCAAGCCCGCCAATCTTAAACATCTTATGAGCAAGTCGGGTCGGCCTAGCCTCGATGAGTCAGAAAAACTAATGTCTAAGCCCGTCCAAGCCATAATAGGTCCAACCAAAGTTCTATTTGTAAGACTTAATGATTCATGTATACACTTATATAAATCATTCATGAACTATGCTTGTTGTGGGGTTGAGGCAAGGAATGGAAATGAAAGTTCGTGGCGGTATATGATCTCCCAAGACACCACTTTGATCGCACTAGCAACACTCATTTATAAAATTTGATTTATTAAGTGACATGAGACTCTATCAGTGATTATTTGAGTGAATGGGCCCATGTAAATACCCAATAAGAATATGCAATCTCAAATTGTAATTGTAAACAAATTCATTGACGGGTCTTTTCCATCACCTAAATTGATAGATTTTGTGTTCAAATCACGACAACTCCAACTCATATGTCGGCAAAACCTTCATTGACTTTGTTGATTCGAGGATCATTTGGCAGCCGGTCTGAAAATGAACATTAGCCCTCAACTTTACCATGCACTTTAGGAACACCTTCAATGAAAACATGGTGTGTAAGGACAAATTGCTTAATTTCGTCACATGACAAGTAATCTGGATATGTGTCGTGATTACACTTTCATCCATTGTCTACTCAAAAAGAGTAAGAACATTGCTTCAATCTCATCACAACAACAAAAGCCTAGAAAACATGCTTGACCGAGCCCCAAGTGTGCCCACAATGGTGCATCAAGTAAACTAATTTGATATGTAATGACACCCTCCCTCGATACCACTCATTTGGAACAAAGGAAACAGTTGGGGGTGGACCACATACATGAACATGAAATCTATATGGAATATTGAATTCGGTGAATCTCAGGCGCAAAGCATGTGGAATTTTTAAGATTGAATGGTCCAGATGTATTTGAGCGCACGCAACAGTGTCTCGTCAAGAAGGTTTAGAAATAACAATCAACTCAATCTGTCCTTATTATTAGTTATGATACCTCGTTAGAAGTATTTGAAAGCATGGATTTAGAATTATTCCTAGCCTTTGCTGTTCTCGAAGTCTTGCCAAGTAAATTGTTGTCACAATGTCACCCATCTCATATTAACTTGGGTGGCCAGGTCCGATACCCTGTGTATAAAAGGCTTACTCGATGAGCATGGGCGGGACGGTTTGTGTGTATCCATGGGATCGGTTGAGTTGCAAGGATCGGATACTCTGTTATTCTAAAAAAAGAAGAAGATTTGAGTGTGGTCGACATTGATTGAAAGTATTATTTGAAAAAAAAAATGTCGAAAGCTAAAACAAAGCTCTCTTTTAGGCCTTAGTGGGTCGTGTCGGACGTGCATCGACGTGTTCATCAAGTCCAACTTTAAGGACAAAGAACAAAGAAGAAAGGCTTCTCCTGTTGTCTGGGTTCTCTTGTAACTATCATGCTGGACTCAGCATTCCGATACAACAGTTCCTTCCATCTTCTCTTTGCTTCTGATGTTGATGCACTAGTGTTCTTGGAACGATAAGAGCGTTCGAGAGTTGGCTGCGGTCTCTCTCGCACCTATCTTTAAGTGCATTCATTATTCGATCGAGATTACCTGTATGCGATTCTGAGATACGTTGAACGATTTCTCGATTCGAAGAGCATATCTTAAGGTTTGCGTTAGAATATTGAAAATCATATGGGAAGCCGTCTACTTTAAAAGCTCGAAATATTACCAAAAAATTCCTATTATTTGAAGAGCATATCTTAATTTTGCTAATTTTGGCTGGAAGGGCTACATTGGCAAATTGTCGAAAGATTTAGGACTAAATTAGCAAAACTGAAAAGTTTAGAAATAAATTGTTTGAGACATTTTGGGCAATTTTCCCGAGCGACTTTCTTATCAACTTATTGAAATGTTTTTAAGACATATTTTTACTTCCAACAACAGTTTAGTAATTTTTTTTTTATGTAAGTTGATTTTGCAATGTGACTGATTCCGATTTCTTGCAATTGAATAGATCGGATGCGTACACGCAACGTCGATCACAACATTACCTGCATGGATGGAGCCAGTACGAGGGCGACGTGACATGGACAACATGAGATGAACAGCCCTAAGTATTATTGGTAGGTACCACTTACTTTGGTTCGAGTTCAAGTTCGACAATATGAAAGATCGAAGAACAGTGATTTAATTCCCTCCGACAATCTCTCCATGTTCGACCGTAACCTAATCTTGAGAGAGGGAGTTCTCCTGGTGCCGCCACATGGCAAAGTGGGAATAACAACTGTTAGAGGGAGAAGAATAAAAAAAATTGTTATGTCCTTCGAACGTGGAGATCACTTTTCTAAGTCTATCCCACATGGTGGGATTCTCACCATTGGAGGTATCATCAATTTTGATTTTCATGGATTTGGAGTTCATGAGTTGGAAGTCCATCCACTTGAGATATACTTTCATTATATATAAAAGAGTCATAGCGCAAAATGAATATTATCGTCTTCTTTAGCCACAAGTGAAACCCTAAATTCTTTTGCGAAATCTATATTTTATTTCGAGCATATGAATTGATAAGATTGCCATTTTTCTTCTTTTTCTAAGTCGAGAAAGATGAGCAAATAGTTCTCTTACCAGACACTTTCTTCGCTACCCAACTTAATGTCCAAAGTTTGAGCCTAAAGTCTGGCTCTAATCCGTTGATCTCTCCTCTATACGATTTACACAGGATGCGATGAATCGTTTTCCATATTACGACAATTCCTTTTCTACTTAATGATTGGTTTGAGTTAAGAATAATAAAGCGGAAGAGAGATTCGGAATTTTTTTTTTGTATATTTTCGATGTATATATTAATGAAGAATACATTAGCCTATTTATAGGTTTTATTAGATAAGTATTATAACATAATATCTCAATCGAGATATGCACAATGAAAGGGAAACATACGTGCAAGACAAGATATGTGCAAAGAGTCATTTTCCATATTACGGCAATTCCTTTTGTACTTATGATCGGTTTGAGTTAAGAATAATAAAGTGGAAGAGAGATTGAGAATTTGTTTGTTTGTGTATTTTCGATGTGTATATATTAATGAAGAATGCGTCTGCCTATTTATAGGCTTTATTAGATAATTATTCTAATAGGCTTTATTAGATCATTATTTTAACATAATATCTCAATCAAGATATACACAATCAAACAATATTTCGTACAATATACGTGCAATTATGAGATATATGGATGATTGACGGAAATATCAAAATATCTCTAACGTAGAAATTATCCCTAATCATCTCTAACAGTGTGAAGGGAAGAGAAAATCGGGTGCCGAGAGCATCTGAAATATTGTCTGATCTGTTTATGGCTGTCTGCTTTGGGGAAGGATGGAGCAGTTGAAATGGCACATGGAGGAGTGAAAGAAACAACGCATGTGGGCAGAGCTGTTCTCTATTTCATTTTCTCGGGATCTCCTTGTCTAAAAGACCAGATAACTAAGTCATGAAATCATGCTGCTGATCATCTGCGTTTTGATGGCGCTGCCATGACCTAAGGATGCAAGAAACCTTGCATTGAGGAATCGACATAACCGGTCGTACTCGAGCGTAGCGACGCAGCCAAGATGAGTAACAAACCCAGAAAAAAAATTAACTTACAAACCGGCTGGAGCGATTAATACACGAGCAAATCAATTCGCAAATACGCATGCAGGCGTAACGATCGCTTGCGGATGAAATTCTGGAGAAAGCTCTCTTGATGCATTACCAGAAGTCATCAAAACCCGTCTACCTTCCATTAAGCATGGCAAAGATAATCCCTAAACCCTAGGTAACCCAAGATTAACTCCAAGCAGCATAAAGGAAAACTGCCAACTGGTGATGAAAGATAAATTACGAATGGGACTAAATTAGTGGGAAAAAAATGGGCCTAAAGAGAAGAAAATATGGTTTGAAAACCCATAAAAACATTGGATTTTGAAGCCGAATATGATGTCTAAAGAGGTACCCGATTTGCCCATTGTATAGCACTCGCACGAGCTTTCTTGGTTATTTGCGTCCTGTAACTCCTCTTGTATCTAAAGTTACGACCTGTTTATCGAGCCTTGCAAACTCTTGTCTCGGGTTTGCCTTTAGGTTTTCCACCTGTTCGAACGCCTCAGAAGGTTTTCGATAACCGCGCCATCATCACCTATCAAATATTAGGGGCTAATATTTTAAGGAGATAAATCGAGTTAATTCATCCATTTAAATCGAGAAAATTTATTGAAATTTATTGGTCAAAGGAATTGGAGGATCTTCAATTTGAGCCTCACATATCGTCAAAGAAACAAAATCTACAGCTTTGCGTATTGGCAGTCAAGCAGTCACGATCTTAAGTTAGATGGACAACGGCCATTATTTCAAAGACAGGTGACCACAAATAACCAATGCACAGAACCTTGAACATGATCCTAAACTTGGTAAAACGACACCTAAAGATTGAAAAGATTTGGACATGCACGTCGATTTTATATGCTAGCAACATTTGCATGCCTTGATGTATTACATCTTATCTGACCTAAGTCGTCTCCTCACGTAATATTTGTGCGAAAAATTGGTCGACTAAGGGAAATATCGGGACGATTATAATCTTGTTGATGTAACCTAAAGACATTAGGAGAAAAGAAGCACACATTTATTGGTCCATGAATAGCCCTTTCATTTAGCAAAAAGGACCATTAGTATGAAATTTACATTCATACATTTCACTAATGTATACTTTCATCGGGTGTCACTTTCTACACGGAAGCCGCTGCCCCGAATTCCTTCCGAACTAGTAGATCATCATTGAGATTTCAAATTGAGATCAAAAGTTAATTGCACTTAAAGAAACTTACTAAAACTTAATTTTGTATGCGCAACAGCAAATTTCAAATGAGTGTTCGGATACGTGGGATATATAGAACAATTAACCCGTGTAAGCACCCGATATGAAACCGTCATGGAAAAGGTTTAGTAACCTTTTTAGTAGACATGATGCTGCTTAGAGACAGTTGACTCACATGACACTTTTGTCTAGTGCAAACCCTAACCACTGTGTTTTTTTTTTTTATTTATTGTCAAAAAGAAATCGATACCATTTACTTAAAAGAGTTTAATGAATACAAGTCTAAAGTTTCAGAGCATAACAAATCAAAAAGCGCTAGCGGGAGTTACAAGGTAGGCAATTTGTCTGTTGGGCCTTAGCAACCCAATCCGCAATTTTGTTGGCGTCCCTTCTGCAGTGGGCCAGAGTAAGGCTCGAGAAACTTCTTTACATCGCCCAGGCTCGTTAAACCAGTGTTTATACTTCCCATTGTGACTCAACAGTACCAAGAACACTTTCCACAAGTACCTTGCAGTCAATCTCTATGCGCAGTTTGATTTCAGATTGGGGAGAGAGAAAAGTTAGGGTTTCAACTAATGCCAGGGCTTCTGCCTGTTCAGCCGAGTTCACTTCCACCATTTTTGCTAATCCATCTACCGGTCGTCCGTAGGAGTCGCGACAGACACCCGCTATGGCACCCATCGACGAATCGGCTGCAAATGAGCTGTCGATGGCTACAAACCCTAACCACTGTTTAGAAACATGCAAAAGCATGCATAATGAAGACTTCTATTAGAACGTGGCGAAACAAGAGAAGACTTCTAAATTAGGACAACCTAGTGAAGCGTATTCTGTTGTCCTTACTTCTAGTAGGGTAGCACGTGTGGTCAAATAGGCAATCGAACTAAATCCGTTGAAAATCATTAGAGATCGAAAGTTACAGCTCAGATGCAAGACTCTAGGGTTAAGGAATCATGAGCATTAATTAATAAATTATCATAGTTTAAAATGCCTTCTTTTTTTTTTTTAGCTTCACGATCGTGGCTTAATTTGGCACAAAGAGGGTCGCTTGTTACAAATTTACGACTTGCATTTCTAATTGTATACTACATATGTTTGACTTTGCGTATTTTAGTTTTCGCGAGCAACTAGAAACAGTGACGGACGACGCGAAGCACGAATATTCGAAGAGTTTGAGATCGATGAAGGTGTGATTCGTCCTGTTTTCCTCGCCATGGTCTTGGCTAGGCGGCAGGCCGCCAACGAATTTCAGTAATTGGTGATTCCTTTTTCTTGATTCTTTTCCTTGTTGATCACACTTTCAGTGCCTATAAATATTTCCCCCATTTCACTTCACCTATCAAAACTACATAAGAAACTTCTGAGAGAGAGAGAGAGAGAGAGAGAGAGAGAGAGAGAGAGCAATGGAGTCATTTCCAGTGATTGATCTGGAGAAGCTGAATGGTGAGGAGAGAGGAATCACCATGGCCAAGATTAAAGATGCCTGTGAAAATTGGGGCTTCTTTGAGGTAATTCAGTTTTCATATACACGACCTATTGAGTACATTAATAAAACTATTTCTTTAAGAAAAAACTGTGTTTGTAGTTTTGTGGGGTGGCGTATAACAATCATTTTGTATGTGCTTTAATGCTGTGAAGTTGGTGAACCATGGGATATCACAGCAACTGTTGGACAATGTGGAGAGGCTGAACAAGGAGCATTACAAGAAGTGCATGGAGCAAAAGTTCAAGCAGATGGTGGCAAGCAAAGGCCTCGAGGCCACTCAGTCTGAGATCGACGACATCGACTGGGAGAGCACCTTCCACATCCGCCATCTCCCAGTCTCTAACATCTCCGAAGTCCCCGATCTCGAAGAAGATTACCGGTGATCAATCATTGAGCATTTCCTCTAATCGTGCCTTGGTGTTATTTAACATTGCTAACTTTGTTAAGACATAATCTATATGACAATGTGAACTACACAACAATCATGTGCCCTCTGAGTCCTTTCAACTTTTCCCACATATTTGGACATTAAAACTTCATGATCGGCCCCTGTCCAGACAATTTTGAGACTGATGATATGTCCTTATTTGTGATTATAATCAACAGGAAGGCAATGAAGCAATTTGCACTAGAGTTGGAGAAGCTAGCTCAGCTGCTTCTGGATTTGTTCTGTGAGAATCTTGGCTTGGAAAAAGACTACTTGAAGAGGGCTCTTTATGGGTCGGAAGGCCCAACCTTCGGAACCAAGGTGAGCAACTACCCTGCATGCCCGAAGCCAGACCTCATCAAGGGGCTCCGAGCCCACACCGACGCCGGTGGCCTCATCCTCCTCTTCCAGGACGACCAGGTCCGCGGCCTTCAGCTCCTCAAGGACGGACAGTGGGTCGACGTCCCTCCGATGCGTCACTCCATCGTCATTAACTTGGGTGACCAACTCGAGGTATGCGTGCTATGATATCACTCCCAAAGCATTAATAGTTGAGATGCTCTTAATTTGAGATCATAAATCAACTTAGTCATGTGGCAATAATAGGTCATTACGAACGGCAAGTACAAGAGCATCTTGCACAGGGTGATCGCGCAGTCCAATGGGAACCGGATGTCCATCGCGTCGTTCTACAACCCTGGGAGTGATGCTATCATATACCCGGCACCGGAGTTGGTGGAAAAAGAAGAGAAGGGCGAAGTGTACCCCAAGTTTGTGTTCGAGGACTACATGAAGCTCTATGCAGGGGTCAAGTTCCAGGCTAAGGAGCCGAGGTTTGAGGCCATGAAGGCCATGGAGTCATCCATCAATTTGGGTCCAAATGCAACTGTTTGAGAATACTCCCTAGTGGAATACAAGTCTCGTCTCGTCCGCTTGAAGATCAGTATATTTATGGGTGTCTGCTTTTTAGTGTCTTGTACTTAAGTTTGCCTGCTCATAACATAACATAATAAAATCGCGGTTTCCATTGTCGTATGATGTCTCCAAACTCGAAACTTGCCGTCTTCTGAGAGACCAAATCCCGCGCACGTTGCATTGTACTCGCATGGCTTGTAGAAAATAGTTTTTTCCATTGACTATGGATGGAATGCATGATTATCTCATAATTAACTTATTGTGATGAGTCTAATCCTATATATTGTTTATCTCGCTTGGATGAGATCGGTTTGCCCTCTAGGAATTGCCAAGTCACAACTTACTGTTTTTCCATCACCTCATCCGGCAGATTATATGTTCCGCTTTGTTGAGTCGACGATCCTTTGGCAGCCAAGTTCAAAATGAACATTAGTCCTCAACTTTATAATGCATTTTAGGAATACCTTCAATTTCAATACATTCGCTTGAAAAGATCGCCAAGATGGAGCCCAAGTCTGAGTCCATCAACATATTTAGTTGAACTCACATTTATTAAAAAACTTAAGCCAATGAGTTATGGGCAAATATAGATATATTAACTACTCCACATCACACTAATTCTTCGACGTGAGATTCTCTAACATAACTCACACGTACATCTTAATAATCTCCCCCTCACGTGCCTTAATCTAGATTTCCCTCTGGGGCTACATTGTTACACCATATGTATGACAAGTAATCACGATACGTGTGGCAATTCAAACTCTCTTCGTTTCGTCCTTGTGTCAAAGAATCGACTCAATTGTGATTCACACTTTCGTTCATTGTCTACTCAAAAAGAGTCGGAAGATTGCTTCAATTTTTTCGCAACGACAAAACCCCAGAAAACATGTCTGAGTGTGCGACCCAAGTGTGCCAACAATAAAGGCATCAAGGAACCTAATTTGATTAGTCACGACGTACGTAATACCGGAAAAGGAAAAAGAAAAGTCATTCGCATTCCCATTTAAGAAGGAAACTGTAGGGGGTGGACCGTAAACTTAAACTCGAGATCTATTCGGAATGTTGAACTCGATAAATCTTAGGTGTAAAACATGTGGGTCTCACTAGATTCATTTATCTAGATGTACCTGAGTGGACGCAATAATGTCTTGTCGAGAAGGTTAGAAACAACAAACGGATCTCCTAGCTAGCTAGGCAGGTACTTTGCAGCTGGTGGAAATGCTCCGATATCGTTTGCGTCGTTGCAACCTGATTGATGCAAGATGGGCATCCAGTAAGACTACTAATGGTGGGGCCTATTTGAGCAAGTCTATGCTTATGCATCAAGTCATATGACATCTCTCCTCCTTTATCTTTGTACATGTCAGATTTTTTAGAGAGGAGAGAGAGAGTAGGTTATTCTCTTTGCGTCGAGTTGGATATGGTGCTTGGTCTTGAATGGTTGAGCTTGGTCACCATTATGTTTCGACTCAATCCGAGTGAGGCCTGTGATGAACGAGTGAGCGAGTTGTGGTTATCGGATTGGCTTGACAAGGCTCCGATCCATCCCATCCGCTATTCTTATTGAACCGTGGCAAATACAGAGTTTAAAGTTGAGAGGGGCGAGCAGGGGAAATCGGCGCAATCTCGGCTTAGAAGAGGGAGCGAGATATAAAAAAAATTTGTGAAAGATTTTCCATACTATACATAGAGCTTATTTTAACAAAACTTCTATCGAGTACTTAGTTGGGAAGTGACGGTATCCACCGTCAGCCTTTTGCATCATTCCTAATTATCAATTTTGAAAAGGGCTGCGCTAGGAGAATGACAAGTAACGGTGCAATTTTGACCAAGCATTTTGCTTTGTGAGGTGCAGACCGGGAAATCATGCATATCACATTTTGCTTTGTAGGGGAAACGTGAGGTGCAGACCGTACCGTCTGAGTGACGGTACAGTCAGCTTCTCATTTGCCTTTTGATAATGTGTTACAAGTATCTGAAAGCGTGATAGCATTTCACCTGGCTTGGTTATTCTCTAGTCTTGCCAAAGAAAAAGTCTCCACTTAATGAGTAGCAAAATACTTCAAATATACGGCAAAACAAAATCCACTTAATAAAAGACCCAAATAAATAACTAAATAAATAAACCCAAAATAAGGTCTGTTGCCCGGATTTGATTTACCCAGACTCACGATCAGGTTTAGTATGAACGAAAAGATGATGCCATGTTCAAGACACGTAAGACAAAATAAAGGTTTCAGGTCCTAGATGTTTTCCAACTTGTGCTGGGCTTAAGTACCAATAAGAGTAAGTTTGAGAGAGTGGATTAAGTGTCTCAACTCATTGTGGGTGGGTTTTTGAATTAAAACATTTATCTTTAACCCAACCATTGTGGTTGATTTTGGAAAAATATTCAAAGTTAATGGTGACCGTACATGGTGCTATTCACGTGCTTTTGAAGATTTGAGGGTGTTAATCCTCGATAGTTGATTGAGTGGTTAAGCGTCTGGTTAGGATCTAGCGAATCATATATTTAAATTATAGCGTCACCCACCTCACATTAACCTTGTTGGCCACACCCGCTACCCTGTGGGTGAAGGCTTACCCGATGCACATGAACGGGATGACTTGTGTGCATTTGTGGGAATCAGTTAAGTCGCAAGGTTTGAATACCCACTTTAAAAAATCAGAAAAAAAAACTCACATTTGTGAGAAGCCAACGTTAATTGAAAGGTATTATTTGAAAGACAAAAAAAAAAAAAACATGTCGAAAGCTGAACAAAAGCCAAATGGACATTTTAAAAGTTTCACAGTGGATAAGCATGTCAGGTACGCAGTCAGAAATGGGAGACCATGTGAACAATGTGGAAGCACCCAAGAAAAGGGCAGAGCGAACATGATTCGGAGATAGTCGTGCAAGGCATGCTTTTGAGATATACGTGAAAAATCTCTCTTTAGCCTCAGTGGGTTGTGTCGGACGTGCATCGATGAGTTCAGTAAGGCCGACTTTAAGGACAAGGAACAAAGAAGAAAGACTTCTCCTGTTGTCTGGGTTCTCTTGTAACTATCATGTTGGACTCAGCATTCTGATACAACAGTTCCTTCCATTTCCTCTTTGCTTTAATCTGATGTTGATGCACTGGTGTTCCTGGAACGATAAGAGTGTTGTTCGAGAGTCGGCTATGGCCTCCCTCGCACCTATCTCTGAGTGCATTCGTTATTCGATTGAGATCACCCGCATGTGATTCTGAGACACATTGAGCGATTTCCCGATATGAAGAACATATCTTAAGATTCGCATTCGAGTTCTAAAAGTCATATGCGCATCTGTTTACTCCAAACTACTACAGTATTAAATTGATGGAAACTATAAGACCCAACGAAACCAAAGAGACGAGAGTTATAAGATGTTGGAGATATGCAAGCAAAGATCCAGACAATCACGTTTTGGTTGATTGAATCATTCTAGATTAGATATCGATACTCATGTATCTTATTTATTCTTTCCTTAAATTGTACACATTTGTATTACAAATAGAGACGTTCTCTTGTACATTGTTATAAGAAATCAATACAAGAATACACACTTTATTCTCCTTTTCACTCTGTTACATGGTATCAGAGCCTTCAACATCCTGGTACAGCTTCCGCATATACCTCATTGCAACCTCCTACCGATTGCCTTCTATCTCCCACTCTTGCTCTTCCTGTTATTGGAAGAAAAATCAACCTGCAAAACACGGTTGAGACCTTGGGAAAGGAATTGGCATAACAAGGTTAGCACTTACTGATACCATGGCAGAAAATCAAGTTTCATACAACCTCTAGAAGATGGCGGTGTTTGTGTTCAACTACCCCATTCTGTTGGGGAGTATAGGTACAAGAACTCTCATGTAGAATGCCATGGGAAGTGAAGAAGAGATTGCACTCCTGACTAAAGAATTCTTTGCCATTGTCCGTTCGAACGCGCTGGACAGATTTTCGGAATTGATTTTTCACTAAGGTGAAAAAATTTTTTAAATGAGAAAAGACTTGACCCTTAGACTGCATGAGAAAGACCCAAGTTGCACGTGAATGATCATCAATAATGGTAAGAAAGAAACGCGACCCATCACGATGTGGGGTGTGATATGGCCCCCAAATGTCAATATGGATAAGGGAGAAAATTTCTGAAGCACGAGTGTGGCTTGTAGGAAATGGCGCACGAGATTGTTTGGCTAATGGACAAATTTGACAATGAGGATGAGAAAATGAAGCACTGTGACCCAAACGTTTATGAGAAAGAATAACATTATCATTGGTAGCAACATTACACAATGATTCTTTATTAAAAGAAATAGACGTGAAGTCAAAATCCTGAGGAAACTTGGTCCAGAAATATAATCCCTCTGAAAGACTACCCAAGCCCATCAGTTTGCCAGTCGAAAGGGCCTGAAATAAACAATGATCAGAATTGAATAGGACACGACATGAGTTGTCCTCACATACCCTTGAGACTGAAAGGAGATTGAATTGAAACTGAGGGACATAAAGGACATTTTTAAGGGTAATGGAAGCGGATAGAGTTACGGTTCCAATTTGTGTGACACGAATTGTATTTCCATTTGGAAGTCGCACAGATATATATGAATCAAGATTATGGTGCGAATCAGAAAAGAGATTGCTGTCGCAGATAATGTGGTCACTAGCACCTGAATCAATTATCCATGCATCCTATGAAATGGAATTGCAGCAATATGAGGTACCTGAGAAACTTGCTGTCTTGTCAGAAATTTCCAGTTGTTTCAGGGCTCTCATAACTTGCTGGTATTGATCATGGGTAATTGTCTGCAATGGGTTGGAATTATGCCCAGTGACTTGATAAGCTGAAAAATGCCTGTCTCCCTTTTCTTTTACCCCCGGCTTTCCATGTAATTTCCAACAGGTTTCCACTGTGTGGTGTGGGCGCCTGCAATGATCACAGTACAATTTTCCTTTACCTTTGAAATTTTGCCCATTTCCTTTTTGCTTAAAATTGATCGCTGACGTGGCATCGTGTGGTCCATCAGATCCAATTTGCGGAAAAGACCAGGAGCCGTCCGATCTCTGCTTAAATCCGGAGCCGTTGGATCTCCCTTTATATTCTCCTCCGTCGGATCTGCCATCACCATCCAACCGTCCCTTATAAGGTCGTCTCTCTTCCTCTGGAAACCCTAGCAGCCCGCGCCTCTTGCCTTCCTCACCGTGTGATTGCTAGCTTGGTCGCCGCTGTTGATGGTTCCCCTGAGCCGCAAGGAGTAGCCCCTCGCCGACCTTTGCATGTTCTGTGGAGGCGAGTCGCTGGCTTTCCTCTTGGACAGCAAGCTAGTAAATCCGGCCGAGTGTCAGCATAGGCTCCATGGCCAAGATCTGGGAGCGAAATGGTAAGTAAGAATCGTTTAATATCAAAAGGAAACGAGTTATCTTTTCGCGTTCCTTGATGGCCTTGTACTGATTCAGTGTGGAATCGGGTCCCTCGAGTTGCTCCTCCGCGGCTTCAAGTTCGTTCCACAGTGCTGAAAGTTTGTTGAAACAAGCCATGATTGATAAATTTCCTTGCTTGAAGTCTGATAATTCTTGAGTAAGACAGAAAAATTTCACCTGATCGAGTTTTCCATATCTCTCCTTTATGTTGTTCCACATGGTTTATGAATCCTCCGTCGGGGGAAGCCCAGCTGCGACCTCTGCAGAGATACAGTTCCCGATCCAGGTTCGTACGAGCTGGTTACATTCCCTCCAGAGTCGCGCATGTCGATCCTCAGTCGGAATGGGAACAGATCCGTCGATGAACCCGTCTTTATCTTTGGTAACGAGAGCTCGTCGGAATTCGCGAGACCATGATGCATAATTCTCTGTTCCGGTGAGTTGTTGGGCGATGATGCATAACTCAGGTCCATCGGCTGTCGACATGTACAGCGGGTCACCAAGCTCCGGGCGACCACTCAGCGCGGCAAGAGGGAACGGTGTGAACCCGAGTGGCAAAAACGGGTAGGGATGGCCTCCTTGACCCGAGGCCGCCGGTTCAGGTGATGGGGCCGCGTGAAGTACTTCTGGCCCCGTAGTTGGATTGCCCCCACTAATGGCTGGTGGACTCTCTTTGGGTTGAGAATGCTCACTGCGGCCCTGACTTGCCGATGCTGTTGATGCTAGTGGAATGAGCCACGGGTTGACTTGGCCTGACCCATACATCCATGGATTGAGCGTGGCCGGCACTGGCAGCCATTGGATGGCCTGGCCCGAAATGGGTTGGCCCTGGTTCGGCATGGCCGGAATCCATTGAATGGACTGAGCCTGAGCCTCGGAGTGCAATCTCTTCTTCACTTCCCATGGCATTCTACATGAGAGTTCTTGTACCTATACTCCCCAACAGAATGGGGTAGTTGAACGCAAACACCGCCATCTTCTAGAGGTTGCACGTGCTTTTAAATTTCAAGCTTTCATTCCTGAAACTTTCTAGGGAGATTGTGTGGTCACGGCAGCTTACCTGATCAATCGCATGCCAACTCGAATTCCTGGAGGACGAACACCTTTTGAAGTACTTTTTGGGAAGAAGCCTCAAATCACTCATCTGAAAGTTTTTGGGTGCTTATGTTATGCCACCACCGTTGGACAGCGAGACAAAATGGGTCCTCGTGCTCGTCAGTGTATTTTCATGGGGTACTCCACTTTAACAAAGGGCTACCGCGTCTTTGAACCTTCAACAGGAGATTTCTTTATTAGTAGGGATGTCATCTTCCATGAAGACATATTTCCCTTTCAACATGAAGTGCCATCAATGACTCCGCATTTGATTTCTCCTGGTCAATTTCTATCTGAGGAAGATTTATCTGGTCCACAGTATATGATGGTTTCATCCCCAGATATGACAGCGTCCAGCCTCGCAAGTGCTCCCGATCTTCCGCCCACATCAGCACATTCCATTGATAATGGTCTTATGTCCCCTGAAGAGCATTCTGAACCATCTTCTGATGCTATACCTACTCAACCTGCTGATGTGGCTCATCACCTTCTTCCTTAACAAGCTCTACTGCGACGCTCTGAACGTACTACACGGCCACCCACATGGACTAAAGATTACATTTGTAATTCTTCTACGTCGTCAGGTACTCCATACCCCATTTCCTCATATGTATCTTTCGATCGTTTATCTTCCGACCACATGTGCTGCATTAGTCGTATCTCCGAAGAAAAGGAACCATCTTCCTACAGCGCAGCCGTTCGTGATCCACGTTGGCAGAAAGCCATGGAAGCAGAACTGAATGCCTTGGCAGAAAATCACACTCGGGATATTGTCCCCTTACCTCATGGTCGTAAACCCATCGGCTGCAAATGGGTCTACAAAATTAAATACAACGCCAATGGATCCATTGAGAGGTACAAGGCTCGCTTAGTCGCAAAGGGATTCACCCAACAAGAAGGTTTTGATTATCACGAAACCTTCTCTCCCGTGGTGAAAGATGTCACCGTTCGCTCCTTCTTATCAGTTGCTGCTCTCCGAGATTGGAAATTGCACCAAATGGACGTGAACAACGCCTTTCTTCATGGCGATCTAGATGAGGAAATTTATATGGATATTCCACCAAGACTACGGCGACAGGGGGAGTCCAAGGTATGTCGTCTCCGTAAGTCTCTCTATGGCCTCAAACAGGCTTCTCGGCAATGGTTTGCAAAATTCACTACTGCACTCACAGCTGCTGGTTTCAAACATTCTAAATACGACTATGCCTTGTTCACATGGACAAAAGATACATCATCAATTTACCTGATGATATATGTTGATGACATACTTGTTATGGGAAATGATGACATGGCTGTCAAGAGTCTTAAAGAGTATATGCATTCTACCTTCCACATTAAGGATTTGGGACCTCCCAAATATTTCCTTAGTATTGAAATTGCTCGCTCAAATCAAGGAATTTCCCTCAGTCAGCGTAAATTCGTTCTGGAAATAATATCAGAAGCAGGATTGTCAGGATGCAAACCGGCGGTCATTCCTATTGAACAGAACACTAGATTAACCTCGATAGATTATGATGAAGGGACATCATCCAAGATCGACGACCCACCACTCGAAGACCCATCCAGTTATCAGAGGCTTGTCGAGAAACTCATATACCTTACTATGACCAGACCGGATATTTGCTATGCAGTACAAACACTCAGCCAATTCATGCATAATCCAAAGAATTCTCATATGAATGCAGCCTTGAAAATTGTGAAATATTTGAAGAAAAATCCAGGACTTGGAATATTGCTTTCTCGGGATTGCAATTTGGAAATGACAGCTTATTGTGATACAGATTATGCCACCTGTCCTATGAGTCGAAGATCTGTGATCGGTTTTTGTATCAAACTGGGAAAATCCCTACTGTCATGGAAGACAAAAAAACAGTCGACCGTATCGTTGTCATCAGCTGAAGCTGAATATCGGGCCATGGCCAAAACTATATGTGAAATAGTATGGTTGAGGGGACTGCTTCTTGATCTTGGTGTACAGGTCAAAAGTCCGACGAACTTATTTTGTGACAATGATGCGGCAGTCAGACTTGCAACAAATCCCATAGTTCATGAAAGAACAAAGCATATTGAGGTTGATTGTCATTTCACCCGAGTTAAAATTCATGAAGGGATAATCAAGGCGAATGGAATTAGAACCACTGAGCAACCTGCTGATATTTTTACCAAGCCGTTATGTCACAGACAACATGCATATCTACTTAGCAAGCTAGGCGTTTTGGATATATACCAACCACCAGCTTGAGGGGGAGTGTTGGAGATATGCAAGCAAAGATCCAGACAATCACGTTTTGGTTGATTGAATCATTCTAGATTAGATATCGATACTCATGTATCTTATTTATTCTTTCCTTAAATCGTACACATTTGTATTACAAATAGAGACGTTCTCTTGTACATTGTTATAAGAAATCAATACAAGAATACACACTTTATTCTCCTTTTCACTCTGTTACATAAGATACTTTCAACACCCACTCCCATGTGTATATTGGACCGAGGACGGCACGTGAAACTACCGTACTGGGAGCCATGCATGTAAAATATATAGGGGTGAAACTGGCTTTGATACCACTAAATGGGCGGCCTAAACTTGTGCCCATTGTCAGCTTGATATTGTCCTTTTTGGTCGTGACCTTACTCGAGTCAACACATCTTTAAAACGAACCGAGCTAATTTGAGATTGATCGGAATTTATCTATTTGAGTCACAACCTCATGTCTAGCTATATGGACTAAGGGACATTATATCTGACACTTGGCATGCCCACCCCAACTTTGGTACCACTGTAGGAGCCCATCAAAAAGCTTCGGTGTGGAATATGTTTTAATTTTAACATTCTCCCCCACGCGAAGGTTGATTCGATGACAAAGGCATTGGCCATGCTAATCTGATGCATGTGGACGTTTCTATTCTAACCCTATTGCGCATAATAAAAGGTTCCATAAATAAATGAAAGCGGGTATTTGGAACCGAACTTAAGACCTCTAACTCTGAGAGCAACTTAAAGTTATATGCTCAACCTTTTGATCCAAATATAAGACCCTTTGAAATCTTATAGACAAGCTATGTGAGATTCTTTAACAAAATTAATGATTGGTATAATGATACCAATTCGATAGATTGATGCCAATACTCCTAATGATACTTTAATCGATTGTACAACTTTTTATTTCATAATTCAGGGGTATAAGTGTAGAGAACCAGCTATTTAGAGTTCCATGAAATACCCTAAAATCCTCACGAATCGGTTAAGTCCATGAATTTTGCTTGTGCAAGTGGCCCTTAACCAAAGCAGTTTGCATGCAATTGTTGGAATTTTTTTATAGATGATCTCTAGTTCTTGAGCTGGATATCCCTCGATGCCCCAACCGGATGACACAACGTATGGGTCGTGGCTTTGTCTAAACAAAAGTAGTTTCAGTACTATAAACTTCTTCCATATCACCACTGGTTAGACAATTGTCCTCCATTTATTTTATTTTATTTTCCCTTTTTTTTCTTATCTTGCAACTATCACAATTTGACTCTCACCGGTTCTATATATTGATCGATTTGATATCATCAGTATGAAGG
>BCNH02000005.1:16157757-16187733 GCA_001662345.2 Metrosideros polymorpha var. glaberrima
TTCTATTCGCACGAGCAAAAAACTAAGTCGGTCGACCAACCTGAAATGAAGTAAACCGAATGTGTAGATGAATGATCCGAGTCTTTTTTTAAAACAATGAAGAGTCACGTTGAATTGAAAAGGTTCGTTCGGTCATTGCAACTCGAATACATGTCTGTTCGGAAAAAATAAAACCGACAGAAACGATGGGCTAAGTTCAACCCGGGCCCGGCCCGAACCGAGCCGAGCGGGCGGGCGGCGGCGCGCGGGGACCGACCAGCTTTGGGTAGGTCCTCTCCCTTCCACAAAAGTGGGGTACCCCTTGGGGCCCAAACCCACTTGAGAGGCTCCTCTAGATAAACCCATCTTCCATCTCCCTTCTATCCCATGTGGGACTATTTCCATTCACATTTCTCATTCACTTTCTATGGGATAAAATCCCAACAATATTTCCCCCATTTCACTTCACCTATCAAAACTACACAAGAAACTTCTGAGAGAGAGAGAGAGAGAGAGAGCAATGGAGTCATTTCCAGTGATTGATCTGGAGAAGCTGAATGGTGAGGAGAGAGGAATCACCATGGCCAAGATTAAAGATGCCTGTGAAAATTGGGGCTTCTTTGAGGTAATTCAGTTTTCATATACACAACCTATTGAGTACATTAATAAAACTATTTCATTAAGAAAAAACTGTGTTTGTAGTTTTGTGGGGTGGCGTATAACAATCATTTTGTATGTGCTTTAATGCTGTGAAGTTGGTGAACCATGGGATATCACAGCAACTGTTGGACAATGTGGAGAGGCTGAACAAGGAGCATTACAAGAAGTGCATGGAGCAAAAGTTCAAGCAGATGGCGGAAAGCAAAGGCCTCGAGGCCACTCAGTCCGAGATCGACGACATCGACTGGGAGAGCACCTTCCACATCCGCCATCTCCCAGTCTCTAACATCTCCGAAGTCCCCGATCTCGAAGAAGATTACCGGTGATCAATCATTGAGCATTTCCTCTAATCATGCCTTGGTGTTATTTAACATTGCTAACTTTGTTAAGACAATCTATATAACAATGTGAACTACACAACAATCAGGGACCCTCTGAGTCCTTTCAACTTTTCCTACATATTTGGACATTAAAACTTCATAATCGGCCCGCGTCCAGACAATTCTGAGACTAATGATATGTCCTTATTTGTGATTATAATCAACAGGAAGGCAATGAAGCAATTTGCACTAGAGTTGGAGAAGCTAGCTGAGCTTCTTCTGGATTTGTTCTGTGAGAATCTTGGCTTGGAAAAAGACTACTTGAAGAGGGCTCTTTATGGGTCGGAAGGCCCAACCTTCGGAACCAAGGTGAGCAACTACCCTGCGTGCCCGAAGCCAGACCTCATCAAGGGGCTCCGGGTCCACACCGACGCCGGTGGCCTCATCCTCCTCTTCCAGGACGACAAGGTCCGCGGCCTTCAGCTCCTCAAGGACGGACAGTGGGTTGACGTCCCTCCGATGCATCACTCCATCGTCATCAACTTGGGTGACCAACTCGAGGTATGTGTGCTATGATATCACTCCCAAAGAATTAATAGTTGAGATGCTCTTAATTTGAGATCATAAATCAACTTAGTCATGTGGCAATAATAGGTCATTACGAACGGCAAGTACAAGAGCATCTTGCACAGGGTGATCGCGCAGTCCGATGGGAACCGGATGTCCATCGCGTCGTTCTACAACCCTGGGAGTGACGCAGTCATATACCCGGCACCGGAGTTAGTGGAGAAAGAAGAGAAGGGCGAAGTGTACCCCAAGTTTGTGTTCGAGGACTACATGAAGCTCTATGCAGGGGTCAAGTTCCAGGCTAAGGAGCCGAGGTTTGAGGCCATGAAGACCATGGAGTCATCCATCAATTTGGGTCCAACTGCAACCGTTTGAGAATACTCCCCAGCGGAATACAAGTCTCGTCTCGTCACTATTTTCTTAAGTTTGTTTGTGTTTCTGCTTGAAGATCAGTATGTTTGTGGCTGTCTGCTTTTTAGTGTCTTGTACTTCATAACATAACATAATAAAATCGCAGTTTCCATTGTCGTATGATTTCTCCGAACTCGAAATTTGCCGTCTTCTAAGAGACCAAATCCCGCGCACATTGCACTGTACTCGCATCGCTTGTAGAAAGTAGTTTTTTTTTCCATTGACTATGGATGGAATGCATGATCATCTCATAGTTAACTTATTGTGATGATTCTAATCCTATATATTGTTTATCTCGCTAGGATGAGATCAGTTCGCCCTCTAGGAATTGCCAAGTAACAACTTACCGTTTTTCCATCATTTCATCCGGCAGATTATATATTCCGCTTTGTTGAGTCAACGATCGTTTGGTAGCCAAGTTCAAAATGAACATTAGTCCTCAACTTTATAATGCATTTTAGGAATACCTTCAATTTCAATACATTCGCTTGAAAAAATTGCCAAGATAGAGCCTAAGTCTGAGTCCACCAACATATCTAGTTGGACCCACATTTACTCAAAAACTTAAGCCAATGAGTTATGGGCCAATATGGATATATTAACTCCTCCACACCACACTAATTCTTCGACGTGGGATTTTCTAATACAATTCACACGTACATCTCAATAATCTCCCCCTCACGTGCCTTAATCTAGGTTTCCCTCTGGGACTACATTGTTACACTACATGTATGACAAGTAATCACGATACGTGTGGCAATTCAAACTCTCTTCATTTCGTCCTTGTGTCAAAGAATCGACTCAATTGTGATTCACACTTTCGTTCATTGTCTACTCAAAAAGAGTCGGAAGATTGCTCCAATTTTTTCGCAACGACAAAGCCCCAGAAAACATGTCTGAGTGTGCCAACAATAAAGGCATCAAGGAACCTAATTTGATTAGTCACGACGTACGTAATACCGGAAAAGGAAAAAGAAAAGTCATTCGCATTCCGGTTTAAGAAGGAAACAGTAGGGGGTGGACCGCAAACTTAAACTCGAGATCTATTCAGAATGTTGAACTCGATAAATCTTAGGTGTAAAACATGTGGGTCGCACTAGATTCATTTATCTAGATGTACCTGAGTGGACGCAATAATGTCTTGTCGAGAAGGTTTAGAAACAACAAACGGATCTCCTAGCTAGCTAGGCAGGTACTTTTCAGCCGGTGGAAATGCTCCGATATCGTTTGCGTCGTTGCAACCTGATTGATGCAAGATGGGAATCCAGTAAGACTACTAATGGTGGGGCCTATTTGAGCAAGTCCATGCTTATGCATCAAGTCATATGACATCTCTCCTCCTTTATCTTTGTACATGTCAGATTTTTTAGAGAGGAGAGAGAGAGAGAGAGTAGGTTATTCTCTTTGCGTCAAGTTGGATATGGTGCTTGGTCTTGAATGGTTGAGCTTGGTCACCATTATGTTCTGACTCAATCCGAGTGAGGCCTGTGATGAAAGAGTGAGCGAGTTGTGGTTATCGGATCGGCTTGACAAGGCTCCGATCCATCCCATCCACTATTCTTATTGAACCGTCGCAGATACAGAGTTTAAAGTTGAGAGGGGCGAGCAGGGGAAATCGGCGCAATCTCGACTTAGAAGAGGGAGCGAGATATAAAAAAAATTTGTGAAAGCTTTTCCATACTATACATAGAGCTTATTTTAACAAAACTTCTATCGAGTACTTAGTTGGGAAGTGACGGTATCCACCGTCAGCCTTTTGCATCATTCCTAATTATCAATTTGGAAAAGGGCCGCACTAGGAGAATGACAAGTAACGGTGCAATTTTGACCAAGCATTTTGCTTTGTGAGGTGTAGACTGGGAAATCATGCATATCACATTTTGCTTTGTAGGGAGAAACGTGAGGTGCAGACCGTACCATCTGAGTGACGGTACAGTTAACTTCTCATTTGCCTTTTGATTGTGCGTTACAAGTATCTAAAAGCGTGATAGCATTTCGCCCGGCTTGGTTATTCTCTAGTCTTGCCAAAGAAAAAGTCTCCACTTAATGAGTAGCAAAACACTTCAAATTTACAGCAAAACAAAATCCACTTAATAAAAGACCCAAATAAATAAATAAATAGACCCAAAATAAGGTCCGTTGCCCGGATTTGATTTACCCAGACTCACGATCAGGTTTAGTATGAACGAAAAGATGATGCCATGTTCAAGACACGTAAGACAAAATTAAGGTTTCAGGTCCTAGATGTTTTCCAACTTGTGCTGGGCTTAAGTACCAATAAGAGTAAGTTTGAGTGAGTTTGAGAGAGTGGATTAAGGCTCTGTTTGGTAACGTTTCTGTTTCTCTGTTTTTCTGTTTTTTTTGTTCTTGGGAACAAATTTGGAACAGAAACCTATTTGGTAACTTTTTGTTCCCAAAAACTATTTCTGTTCCCAAGAACAGATTTGGAACAAAAACAAGAAGCAAAAAAAAATTGCTTTTTTGTTCCATAATCACTTTTGAGAAACAAGCTCACTTAAAAAAGAATCAACTTATTTCTCTTACTCTCACTCTTTCTCACCACTCTTTCCACCACGGCCTATGTGTCCACCGCCTGTCGCCGGCCATCGCCACTGCAAGCCACCGCCGTCGGCCACCTTCATCGGCCACCTTCATCGGCCACCTTCGCCGGCCACCACCACCGCCATCAGCCACCTCCGCCACCCACGGTTGCTGCCCACCTCCGCTGCCCATTGCCATCAGCCACCTTTGCCACCCACCGTCACCGCCCACCTTCGCCACCCACCACCCCTGCTCATCGCCATCGGCCACCTCCACTTCCAACAGAAATTTTATGCAGTTACTAAACACATTTGTGTTCATTTTCTATTTCCGAAATAGAAATTTTGTGCAGTTACCAAAAGCGTTTTTTTACTCAGAAACTATTCCCGAGAACAGAAATAGAAAAAACTATTTCTAAACAGAAATTATTTCTAGGAACAGAAACATTACCAAACGCACCCTAAGTGTCTCAACTCATTGTGGGTGGGTTTTTGAATTAAAACATTTATCTTTAACCCAACCATTGTGGTTGATTTTGGGAAAATATTCAGAACTAATGGTGACCGCACATGGTGCTATTCACGTGCTTTTGAAGATTTGAGGGTATTAATCCTCGATAGTTGATTGAGTGGTTAAGTGTCTGGTTAGGATCTAGCGAATCCTATATTTAAATTATAGCGTTGCCCACCTCACATTAACCTTGTTGGCCACACCCGCTACCCTATGGGTGAAGGCTCACCCGATGCACATGGACGGGATGACTTGTGTGCATTTGTGGGAATAAGTTAAGTCGCAAGGTTTGAATACCTACTTTAAAAAATCAGAAAAAAAAAACCCACATTTGTGAGTAGCCAACGTTAATTGAAAGGTATTATTTGAAAGACAAACCAAAAGCCAAATGGACATTTTAAAAGTTTCACAGTGGATAAGCATGTCAGGTACGCAGTCAGAAATGGGAGACCATGTGAACAATGTGGAAGCACCCAAGAAAAGGGCAGAGCGAACATGATTCGGAGAAAGTCGTGCAAGGCATGCTCTGAGATATACGTGAAAAATCTCTCTTTAGCCTCAGTGGGTCGTGTCGGACGTGCATCGATGAGTTCAGCAAGGCCGACTTTAAGGACAAGGAACAAAGAAGAAAGGCTTCTCCTGTTGTCTGGGTTCTCTTGTAACTATCATGTTGGACTCAGCATTCTGATACAACAGTTCCTTCCATCTTCTCTTTGCTTTAATCTGATGTTGATGCACTCTTGTTCCTGGAACGATAAGAGTGTTCGAGAGTTGGCTATGGCCTCCCTCGCACCTATCTCTGAGTGCATTCGTTATTCGATCGAGATCACCCATATGCGATTCTGAGACACATTGAGCGATTTCCCGATATGAAGAACATATCTTAAGATTCGCATTCGAGTTCTAAAAGTCATATGCGCAACTGTTTACTCCAAAATACTAAAGTATTAGATTGATTGAAACTATAAGACCCATCGAAACCAAAGAGACGAACGTTATGAGATACTTTCAACACCCGCTCCCATGTGTATATTGGACCGAGGACGGCACGTGAAACTACCGTATTGGGAGCCACGCCTGCGAAATATATAGGGGTGAAACTGGCTCTGATACCACTAAAATGGGCGGCCTAAACTTGGGCCCATCGTCAGCTTGATATTGTCCTTTCTGGTCGTGACCTTACTCGAGTCAACACATCTTTAAAACGAACCAAGCTAATTTGAGATTGATCGGAATTTATCTATTTGAGTCACAACCTCATGTCTAGCTATATGGACTAAGGGACATTATATCTGACACTTGGCATGCCCACCCCAACTTTGATACCATTGTCGGAGCCCCATCAAAAAGCTTATGCGGTGCGGAATATGTTTTAATTTTAACATTCTCCCCCACGCGAAGGTTGATTCGATGACAAAGGCATTGGCCATGCTAATCTGATGCATGTGGACGTTTCTATTCTAAGACTATTGCGCATAATAAAAGGTTCCATAAATAAATGAAAGCGGGCATTTGGAACTGAACTTAAGACTTCCAACTCTGAGAGCAACTTAAAGTTATATGCTCAACCTTTTAATCCAAATATAAGACCCTTTGAAATTATATAGACAAGCTATGTGAGATTCTTTAACAAAAATAACGATCGGTATAATGATATACCAATTCGATAGATCGATGCCAATATTCCTTATAATACTTTAATCGATTGTACAACTTTTTATTTCATAATTCAAGGGTATAAGCGCAGAGAACCAGCTATTTAGAGTTCCATGAAATACACTAAAATCCTCACGAGCCGGCTATGTCCATGAATTTTGCTTGTGCAAGTGGCCCTTAACCAGAGCAGTTTGCATGTGATTGTTGGAATTTTTTATAGATGATCTCTAGTTCTTGAGCTGGATATCCCTCGATGCCCCAATCGGATGCCCCAACCGGATTACACGACATCTGGGTCGTGGCTTTGTCTAAACAAAAGTAGTTTCAGTATTATAAAGGGAAAATGACACAAATAGTCCCTATATTTTGATCGAATGTTCAATCTCGTCCCTGAACTTTTAATTTGACACAAATGGTCCCTAAACTATTGGTAAATGTTCAACATAGTCCCTAGACTTTTTGAAAATGTTCATTTTAGTCCTTCTGTTAGTTAAAGTTAACGGAATATGCTTTTTGCCCCTTAAGTAAAAATAGAAAAAAAAAAAAGACATGGAATATCCACACAAGTTATCTATATAAAATTAAGAGAAAAAAGTCCACATGAAAATTGTCATTTAAACAAATCAACCGGGGTCAACGACCAAGAAAAAAAATACTCTCTGTTTCTACGATCGACGCTCCCAATCTCCAGCTGGTCCCAAACCGCGTATCAAGACACGACGAAGAAGAAGAAGGTAAGCCTTATAATCTCTATTAGGAGTAAGTATCAAGACTTTTTTTCAGGGCATATATGTGGATTTAGGGTTCAAGACTCGAGCTTGCTCCGAACGGTGACTCTATCTTGTCACATAGAAGAAGTTACTCTATGCTCGGAGCTTTGTCTTGGGTGTAATGCTTCCAATGAAGACTCAAGTCTGTAAACGTGGGGGTTCTACAAGGACGATGTGTGCTGCAAACTTTGCCATGGCTGTTATTTGGGGTTAATTAGGGCTTTCTTAAAGTATTCAGGGCTTTCTTGAAAAAAATAATGCACGATTTATCTTACTCGATCACAGTGTAGTTATGACGTTTTGAAGTGGGGATAGTTTATTTGGGGGACCCATGTGTCTTCCTTGGACGATTTACTTGCCAAGTCCTGTATGCTGTGGACGAAGTTGAGGCCTTTTTAGCCTTTGCACTTTTTATTTTTGCATCTTTTGTCTATTTTTCTGCATTGTGTACTAATAGCAGTTAAATGCCTTGGTCATGTGGATGTCTATTTGACCAAATACCTTATGTTTTATTATTTGCTGCTGATCCTTATCTGTCGATGTTTGGTTGCTCAGACATATGTCTGCGGATATGATCCTTGGCTAGCTAACTCTTGGGATTTTCCTACAATGTGTTCTTCCCATGCAAATATCTAGTGCCCTGCTGTTAATTGCCCTATAAGAGTATTAAAACAATATCGAATGCCCGACAAGTTTTGTTATATATATATTTAATGTGGTCCCAAAGTGCCGTAGTTTTAGGTTGTAGCTTTTTCATGGCTTTTCAGACATGGCACCCATGTGTCTTTGTTTTCTTGCCTTTAGATTATACTTTTGATGTTTATTTGTTCATATTGTATAAACATAGAAATATATTGACTGGTGTCCATTTTCTTTTTAAGTTTAGCTGAATTTTATGTGTAACTTTTTGCAGATTTACGTGGCTGATGAAACATTCCGATTTACACTATGGGTTGGGGGAAGATTTGTTTATCATAGAATAGTAGAGTATGTTGATGGTCATAGTAGTGAGTGGCTTTATGATCCAGACAAACTGAGTTATTTTGAGATTTTGCACTTGGTACAAGATATGGGTTACTCTACTATTGAGAAATTCTACTATTTAATGCCGGGGAAGAATTTTGAGAATGGTCTAAAATTAATTGAAGATGACACTTCGGTACAGGAAATGATGGGAATCTGGGCAAATATTGGCGGTACATGTGAGATATTTATTGAACATGGTGAAGACAAGAGTGTTGGCATAGGTGATCGGTTAGATGAGGGATTGATGAACGTAGAAGAAGATGAGGGAGTTGTAGAAGATGAAGATGATGAACTTGATGAACTTGTTGAGGTCCCATGGTTATCTGACAATGAAGAAGAAGAACTTCAAGTGGCTAGGGGAAAAAGTAGAACTTTTAAGAGAGACGATGTATGTGGAGTTGTTAGGTTACTAGAGATGCCTAGTGAAATAGATGTTGAAGTAGAACGAAAAAGGAGGAGCAAAGAGGCTATAACAACCCATTGTGAAGATAATTTTGAGCTTGAGACTCAATACTTTGACTCAAGTGACTCAAATTGGAGCTTTGTTACGAGTGATGAAGAAGAACAAGAAATAGAAGAGGCTTTTAGAAGGAAGAGCACACATGCACAGTATGATGCAACCACGGAGATACCTCACTTTGCACTGAATATGGTATATGGCCCTAAGCAATTTAAGGAAGCTATCAACAAATATGCAGCCACCAAAAGAGTTAATATTGAATTTATCAAGAATGACAAGGTGAGAGTAAGAGCAAAATGTAGGGCTAAAAATTGTGGCTGGTTAATTTATGCGGCTAGAGATAACAAGACAGGCTTGTTTCTGGTGAAAACTTTCAAAGATGAGCACTCGTGCTCTTGGTCTTTCCAAGTGAGGAGGTTTACATCTACATACATGGCAAAGCATTATCTAAGCTTGTGGAGGGTAGCTCCTTCAATGAAGTTGAAGGAGTTCAAGAAAATTGTTCGAGAACAAATGTACTTAGATGTTACTATAAGCCAGTATCGAAGGACTAAGCTAAAGGTAATTGAAAAACTAAATGGGATGTACTCCTATGAGTTTAACAGGTTGTGGAGCTATTGTGAAGAAATTATTCATAGAAATCCTCGAAATACAGTGAAGGTAAAATTTATAAGAGAATCACCAAATTCAAGACCCATCTTCCAACGGTTTTATGTTTGCTTTGATGCTATGAAAAAGGGATTTCTTGAAGGCTGCAGACCTTTGATAGGGTTGGATGGATGTTTCTTAAAAGGAATGTTAAAAGGTGAGTTATTAACTGCTGTTGGGAGAGATGCAAATAATCAAATACACCCTATCGCATGGGCCGTTATTGAGGTCGAGAATAAGGATTCATGGGGCTGGTTTGTAGAGGCCTTGAAGTGTGATCTTGGCACAAATGATGGTTTAGGATACACAGTGATCTCAGATCAACAAAAGGTAATGTTATGACTCTTTCTTCATTTTGTATTTTCCATGTGTGCCATATTATTACCTCATTATATATATATGATGATATTGTGAATTCTGTTGTAGGGGCTTGTGCAAGTATTGGAGGAGGAGATGTCATCGGCTGAGCATCGACGATGTGCAAGACATATCTATGCAAATTGGCGCAAGAAGCATGGGGGTAATGATTGTCGCAAGCAATTCTGGATGTGTGCAAAGTCAACTACAATTCCGCAATTTGAAAAGCAGCTCGAGGAATTGGATAAGATGAGCAAGACAGGAAAGGCTGACTTGATGAGGATTGCTCCAAAATATTGGTGCAAGGCTTACTTTAACACTATATGCAAGTCAGATATTGTGGACAATAACTTGTCAGAAGCATTTAATGGATCGATACTAGAAGCTAGACACATGTCTATCATATCAATGCTTGAAGATATTAGAGAGAAGATAGTGACAAGAATGCTTGAGAAAAGAGATGCATGTCAAAGATGGAAAGGGGACATTGCGCCAAGGATATTAGAGAAAATAGAAGCCAATAAAAAAGAATGTGCCTTTTGTCATGTTCTTTGGCATGGAGAAGATGGATTTGAAGTGCGCCATAGGAACAACAAATTTGTAGTGGACATGAGAAACAACTCATGTTCGTGCAGGGCGCGGGACTTGAGTGGGATTCCATGCCCTCATGCAATCTGTGTCATTCTATTCAAAGGGGAGGAAATAGAAACTTTTGTCGCCCACTGGTACAAGAAGGATATCTACTTAAAGACATATAGTCATTACTTGGAAGCAATGAATGGGGATAACCTTTGGCCTTCTAGTGCCAGAGAACCTTTGGTGGCACCAACGCCTCGGGTTATGCCTGGTAGGCCTAAACGGAAAAGGATAAGAGAGGAAGGAGAATCTGGAAGTGGGTTCAAAGTGTCAAGACAAGGCAAAAAAATCACATGCCATTCGTGCTTCAAGCGAGGCCACAACTCAAGAAGTTGTCCATTAAAACGAAAGGAAAATGTAAGGTTTATTCATTTTGTGCCTCTTGTCTCTGTTTATATCAATATATTTGACTTCATTTTCTTAATGGACAGGATGAAGTATTTGGACAGAGAGAAGCCAACCCACTTGTCATAGAGATGCATCATAACAACACCACCACTCAAAAGGTCCTCTTAACTGTACTTTCAAGTAAGTGACTATGTACTTGAATAATTATAAGTGCCATTTTAACTGGAGAATTGGTGTTCTTAATAGCCTGGACCGGAAGGTAGTCAAGCCATTTCTCTACTAAGAAATACCAACCATGATGTTGTCAATGCTAAAAAGGTCAAGAGTGCATCTCGCAAATTTATCACTACAATGGGACTAGAGGCACAACTTTACAGTAGAAAACTTATTATGTTAAGATTTGACATTTGATTGATTGATGCATTTCTTTTGTCTAGCGGCAAAAGGCGGACATTATGAAAAAGAAGCAAGAAGAACGGAAACAAGCCGTGGAGCATTTGAACTTATTAGAAGTATTAGATCAACAAGATCTCCAAGAAAGAGGAAAATAGACCAGAAGTAGCTGTTTGAAGGGTTGGAAATAGGATATGCTCTGGTACTTTTTGTTGATATGATACTCTTGTATTATAGATCAAGAGATGGTGTTTGTTTTTTTGTAGTTTTGGATGCGTTTAAGATGTGGCAATGATGCTGTTAAGAGCAAGCATTCTGTGCAAGAGTTTTTTGTTTTGTATAGTACATTCAATATATGAAAAGAAATGCAGATGACCTTATTTTTGTCTAATCTGTTGGTGTTAAAGAGTGCATTCAATACTCTTGAATAGTTGGCTTGCGCGTGACTGTTTGTTTGTATAAGTTTTGCCGCGTTTGATCGCTACTTCAGTAAAATGGGTCTCCATGTGGCTTGTTCAGAGACAGACATGAATTTCCTTTGCTAACATCTTCGACAAATTTTCATTGTAAGAACATCAGTTTTCATTGCAAACACAAGCAGTGAATGAATCTAACATAATTTCCTAAAAAACAATTTACGATTGCAACAAATCACGATCACTAGGCATATTGCTAATGTCTCCTCCTCGCTCTATGTCTGCTGTTAACATATCTAACTGTGTGAGCTCCATCGTTGTCGGACTGGAAAGAGAATGTGATAGACCAGATCACAGAGGAGAAGTTGATGGAGGGAAGAATTGTGGATTGAATTCAGAAATCATCTGCTTTTGTTCCTTGGCGCTAGTATGGTCAAAGCCCTCTTTTCCTTCTCCTCCAGTGACCGCTCAGTGCCAGATCACTACACGGATGTCCAACCCATGCCACTTTTGCCACAGGTTTTTAGCTTCAGGTGTCCAATTGAGTCTTCATCTCCACTTCTTGCTCTCTTTCTTTCTCCAATTGTTGTACGTTTTCTTGCTTTTTGGTTCTGGAATTTTGCTCTGGGGAGGATCTAGTATAATCAGTATGCAAAGGGGGAAAATATCAAAATCGACAAAGAAGACACTTCGCAGAGTTTGCTTTTCAAATTGACAGAGAAGACATGAAAAGCAGAGTTCTTAGTTTTGCTATGAGAATATCAAAATCGACAAAGAAGACATGAAAAGCAGCTCGAACTATGAGCAATATCCCACTATTCAATTCCTGTGTCATCCATCTGGCATTCAAGCTATACCAAACACGAGCTCTTCAGAGTTTTCAATTTTGATGCTCACACGGTTCTTGACTTCCTCCCTTCTTTCAGATTTCTGATTGAGCGGAGTCGACGTTTTCACCTGCACGGGCGGTGGCGTGCCCTCCAAGACCCAAAGATGCGAATCATCGCCGGCAACGACCTCAACCCAACCATCTTCGCTCAAGCATTTTGAGAAGTCTGCTATTTAGGAGGAAGAAGAATCGTCGATGGGAAGGAGAGGGTTATTGAAGCCCTAATTTGTTTTTCTTTTTTAAAATACATGCTGACTCATTATTTCCACATCATCAATTAATGCTCCACATCATCACTTAACGGTTTGAACAAACGGAAGGACTAGATTGAACATTTACTAATAGTTCAGGGACCATTTGTGTCAAATTGAAAGTTCAGGGACTAAATTGAACATTCGATCAAAGTATAGGGACTATTCGTGTCATTTTCCCTATTATAAACTTCCTCCATTTATTTTATTTTATTTTCTCTTTTTTTCTTATCTTGCAACTATCACAATTTGACTCTCACCGGTTCTATATATTGATCGATTTGATATCATCAGTATGAAGGCCACAATATAGCAGAATTTGGAAAATAATGCAAATGTTCAATGTCCGTGAGAGTTTTCCTGGGCTCAAAACTGTCTACAATGCCATAATATTATGTTAATGTAGAAAAATCACTCGAATTATCTTACTGCTTTGATTTATTTAATCTCTTCTAAGAACAAAACAGGTATCTTCTGATAGACAACTTAATCCTACGAATGATAATATGAGAATACGTATTAACCCAAGTTCTTAGCTCTATTCCAAGGAGGCATTCTTTAGTTGATTATATCCAATTCCCACTAAATTGTCCATGGCTAAGATCTTCTTGCTTTTTGCAGAGGTTGGTTCATCAGTCAATCCAATTCGGGAGCAGGGCCGAGAATGTTTGTGTTTGTAAATACCGATTTGATCGTTGGTTTTGAAGGGTCCAACTAATCGGGGACTATTAGCATTAAGCGCACAATCGTAGTGAAATAAAGAGCAAAAGTCGAGAAAGAGAAATCGAGACACAGTTTAATTCTGATCCACCCTTAAACTAGAGTTACATCGAGTAGAAAATTTCACTATAATAAGCACTTTGCACTTTTCAATTACATCATTTAATTACAAGGAAAGATAATATATATAAGTAGTAAATATCCATGGTCAAATCCAAACTATCAATAAGATACGGAGCGATATTTCCGTGCTTTCCCTATCAATGGGAAGTATAAACCACACCTTAACATGACAAGTTTCATTTCTATCACGTGGGATAAAGCCAAAAAGAAAGAAAAAGAAAAAGGAAAAGGAAAGTGGCCAAGCTCATGATTGTAACTCCTGAGACCTGAGAATCTGAAATTCACAATGCCCAAGGGCTTGCTACAGAGGAGGCACAACTTGCCCAAGAAGATGATGGAAGGCCTCTCACTCGGATCCTATTTGGAAAAATTCGGGTTCGACCCGAATGGAATGGTCTGAGTGGTAAAACGATCGCGACCTTTCGCTTTAAAACACGAGAGATCTAGAGCCCGATTTTCACTTGACGAACAGCTACGTTATATAGCTCAACAATTCCTTTTTGTTGAGTGTCTTGCGATTAGTATTTTGGTTAAACGCGATTAATCCTATTGTATCACCCACTAAACACGGTCTATTTATGGAATGGTTGTTTGTTCTATCACACCAATTCAACTATCAATTGGTCCAAAATTATGGTGACGGTGAAACAACCGTCTCGTTAAGATCAAACTTTTTTCAATGCGTGCGCTTCAAAGTGCATAATGTTATCCTACATTGACTTATTTATCAACTTAATAAAACGTATAAGCCATATTTTAACTTCAAAATATGGTTTAATAATCCTTAAGCACGTTGATTTGTCAACGTGATTCGATTTTTGTTTCTTGCAATTGAATAGATCGGATGGGTACACATTACCTTACATGCATCAATGGGGCCGGTACGAGGGCTACACGACAAGGACAATATGAGAAGAACAACCCTAAATATGATTGGTACGTACCAACTACTTCGGTCCGACTACAAGTTCGACAATAGGAAAGATTGAAGAACAGTGATTTTAATTCCCTCCGACAATCTCGGGATGTTCGACCGTAACCTAATCTCGAGAGAAGGAGTGCTCCTGGTTGTGCCACGTGGCAGGGCTGGAAATAACAACTGTCACATAGAGAAGGAAACAAAATGTCATGTCCTTTGAACGTGGAGCTTACTTTCTAAGTGTCAAAGTGTCTCCCACAAAATATCCATATCAACTTCATGGATTCGAAGTTTACCAGTTAGAAGCTTATCTATTGGAGATAAAATTTCATTACATAATGAATATTATTGTCTTTCTTTAGTTACGAGTGAAAATCTAAATTCGTTTTTGACATCTGTCTTTTATTTTGGTTAGATGATATAGTAAAATTGCCTTTTTTATTATTATTATTATGTAAGTTTAGACACATGATCAAATAGTTCTCGTGGCAGTCACTTTCTTCGCCACCTATCTTTGTGCCCAAAGTTTGATCGTAAAGTTTGACTTTGATCCCCCCGATCTCTCCACTACTAAAGAAGGAAGATGTCACTAGGACACCGGCCATTAAGGTATCGACCTCTTGATAGGACGAAATGATTTCGTTGAGTAGCTTTCGACATTAGACTATCAATGCACTCGAATGGGAAATTATCATCAAGAAGATCATATTTGAAGAGCATTAACTGGAGTCAAAGATCATTGATTGTCCAAAAACAATTAAAAACCAGACTTATGGAAGCATCATCGATGTGACCTCTATACAATTTATACCGGATCCCACGAATTGATTATCATATACGATAATTCATTCTGTCTTCGATGATTGATGTGAATGGAAAAGAAAATCGTGTTCCAAGAATATCTAAAATCTTATTTAATTTGTCTATGGCTCTCTTTTTATCTGCTTTGGAGAAGGATGGAGCAGTTGAAATGGGATCCCACATCCTCATGGCACATGGCAAAGTGTGGGAAACAGGGCATGTGGCCAAAGCACCAGAGAGAGAGGGGACCATACTCAGGAGAGAGACATGCATGTTGCTCGTTTCATTGTCTTGGGATCTCCCTCTCCAAAAGACAAAATAACTTACCTTTCCAAATATGGGAAGATTGCCCATGCTGTGCAGCATATGCTTCAGATGTGATTAGTCAAGAGAACAGGAGTTGGCCAATTTGTTCATGCTCGGTATTTCTAACTTTTCCGAGCTCAATAGCCTGAAACCATGCTGCTGATCATTTGCGATTCGACGACACTGCCATGACCTAAGTCCATAAGAAACCTTGAATGGAAGGAATCGACGAAACCTAATACGACTGAGCATGCAGACAGCAGAAAAAGAATAACAAATCCAAACAGATTATCTCACAAACACCCAGAAACGATTAACAACGAGCAAAAGTCATCACAACCTGTCTCCCTTCCTTTAAGCATGACAAGATCACTCCCTAAGCCCTAGATAACCCAAGTTTAACCCCTAACAGCATAAATGGAAAACGGGTAATAAAAGACAAAAAGGAACTAAAACAGAGAAGAGAGTGGGCCTTAAAATAGCAAAATGGTTTGAAAACCCATCAAAACAATGGATTTTGAGGTCGGAAGTGACATGAAACGAGGTATCCAGTTTAGTCACAGTACAGCACTCCGAACAAGCTCCTTTCGTACATGTGTCCCGTAACTTTTCCCATATCAAAAGTTATGCCTTAGTTTATCAAGCACTGCAAACTCTTGTCCTAGACCTGCCTTTTGGTCTTCCCCTTGTTCGAAGGCCTTAAAAAGTTTTCAATAATCACGCCGGCATCACTTATCAAATATTCAAGGTGAAAGGCTTAAGGAGATAAATTGAGTGAATTCATCCCTCTAAATTAGAGAGGATTTCTTTAATTTATGGATCAAAGGAATTGGATAATCTTTTATATGTATGACACATCCAATATGGGATAAGTTGCGGCATTGCAATTTGAGCCCCACATATAGTCAAAGAAACAAAATCTACAACTTTCTGTATTGGCAGTCAACAAGTCCACGGTCTTATGATGGACCGCCGCAATTATTTAAAGGGAAGATGACTACAAATCACCAAAGAACGCGTGAAAGGCCAACTGGGTCCGGCATACCTCGATGCAAAACTTGGTAAAACGACACCACAAATTTGCAGAGATGTGAACGTGCATGTCGATTTTATATGCTAGCGACATTTGCATGCCTTGATGTATTACATCTTCTTTGACCTAAGTCGTCTCCTTACATAGTATTCGTCCAAAAATTCGGTCAACTAAGGGAAATTTCGGGACGATCATAATCTTCTTGGTGTAACATAAAGACAATAGGAGAAAAGAAGCACGCGTTTAATGGTCCATGAATAGCCCCTTTCATTTAGCAAAAAGGACCATTAAAATGCATAATTTCATTGGAAGTCACTTTCGCGCAATGATGTACTAATTCCTCTTTTGGATGGTAATATGGAAAGATGACAAATTATTCCGTAGAACCATATTGCAACGTTAATCTCTATGGAATACAACAAATTTCAAATGAGTGTTCAGATTAGTGAGATGGATAGAACCATTAACCCATGTAAGGTTTTTTAATAGACATAGTCTTGCTTAGAGATAGCCGACACACATGATACTTTTGTTAGTGGAAACCCCAGTTTTTTTTTTGGGTCTAATAGTGGAAACCCTAGTTTTTTTTTTTTGGTCGAAATGGAAACCCTAGTTAGTGACATGCAAATTGAAGACTTCGATCAGAAAGGGTTAACCAAGAGAGGAATTCTAAGTTAGAACAACCTAGTGAAGGGTATCTTGCTATCCTTACTTCTTGTAGGATAGCACGTGTGGTCGGATAGGCAATCGAACTATATGCTTTGACATGTAGGCTGCCTACCTCGGGCGGCTCCCTAAGATCGCCATAGCTAGATCTACAACATACATAGAGGGTAAAGAAGTTTGTGCACCTGGTTTGGGATCCATCGTTCTTGAATGCAGAATACGACGATCCGTAGCTAAAGTCCTTCTCCTCTATCACCCGCTAAATCCCTAGCTCAATGAGGCGGCCCTCGCACAGAGAGTTTTGTCTCTGAATCCTTTATGCGAGTTATGAGTGTATTAGGGCTAGAGGAGAGACTTTAGCGCTATTTATAGAGTTTTGAGCCGGGCCCTCTCATTATGGGCCGGGCTCAACTTGGCCCACACATGTCAGACCCATATTAGACTGATTAAGAAACCTTATATCTCACCTTTATTAGACCAACCCCGTATACAATAATTACACCGTAATACGTCAATTACAATTATCAATTAATGTCACCCACATTAGGAAAACTCTTACATGACAATCATTAGAGATCGAAAGTTACAGGTCACATGGAAAGAAAGCTCATACAGAATGCTCTAAAAGTATATATGAATGTAGGTGCATCAAGACTCTCTAGGATTTAGGAATCATGAGCATTGATTAATTGATCATCATGGTTTAAAAACGTTTCTTTTTTCTGCTCCACGATTGTCTTAATTTTGGCACAGAGGAAAAAGGAAAAAAAAGGAAATGACTACTATAGTGATAGATGTTTCAATTTGTATATTTTATTTTGTGTGAGTAACTAGAAATGACATCTCTTTTGTCAATGTCACCAAAGAAATATTTAATGAATGAAAATGAGATACGGATGGAATACTATGAAATAGAGCCACTTTAAGGTTCCATAGAAAATGATGCATGGAATATATCTTTGGTAAATAACCTTGGACAAGCTTATTTGTACTCTTTATATTTGAAAAGGAGAGCAGTTGAATCTCAAGAATTTAGGACTTCAGATTGGAGACCTTTTGGATTTTACATAGTAGTTTCTCCCTTTCAATTTGATAGAGTTAAGTTTGGCAATGCAATAATTTAGAAACGTTATAAATAGAACTACATGGTATTGAGGCTAACGATATGATTTAGAGGGGGTGAATAGGTTGATTTAGAAACTTGACAACTTTTTGCGGAGTATCAAGTCAAACTTCGATAGATGCAAGAACAGATTGATAATATCATATGCATGCTCTTCTATAATAATCAGATAGAAGATCTTGCACACAGATATATAGTTATTCAACCTATAACCAAGCCTATGTCCACTCTACACCACTAAAAGCTACAACATCGGCAGAAAATCCACTAGTAATCTCAAGAGAGTTACATCATAGCAAGTACTGCTTCTATCACACAATAGATGACACTATCTGGAACCCGTGCACTACTTTCACACTTGTACATTTCTCGTATCCCAAATTACAAAAGCAACAAAGACTCTACAACAGAGACAATCACAATCAGATAATGGCACGGTTCGCACAGCAGATAGAAAAGTTGATGACAACAGATTAAGCTTTCTCAATTTCCGCCAACCCCTTCAACTTGCTTCAATCCTCTTTTATAGACCTTCCTTCTCCAATTTATGCGTTGGACAGTCTTTAGATGAATCTAGTAGCTGTTGGACGTTGATAGGAGCAATCGCCAAGGTCCAAGCCGCCCATACAATCTGTTCTTACTGGCAAAAGCAAGGTTTCCCAAAATGAAGTCTGTTGCCGCTATCCATCAGTTCTTTCTTTGATTGCTTGACCAAAATTGGCGAAAAATGTCTTGACTCATCTCCGGTCCTTTTGTCATAAATTTCCATCTTTGTCAACGGCTATTTTCCTTCCATTCGACGATCATGTTGTGGTGAGTAAGTGACCATCATCTTCTAGATCACTGATAGAGGCATGATACAATGCTTCTAATCACTTAATAAAGGAGCTGCCTTTATCAGCAACCCGATGATGCTGTCCAAGCCATTCCTTGGAAATCGACTCGCGATTTGCTAGCCACTGATCTTCTGGGTTATATAATCTACCAAGACCTACTCAAATGTCCATCTTATCACGGTCCTTCCAAGTATATTAGCCACCATGGTTTTACCCAGCTATTCACTTATCCACGGTACCTTCAAATCCTCAAGAACATCTTGTTCCTCCTAACTTATTCCCTTTTTATCAGGTCCATCCAGCTTGTAGACACTTCAGTGCTTAACATCTTGTTTGCCATTTATCAAGGTATTCACACTTTGCAGAAATCCTCAGGAAATCAATGATACAATCGCAGTCTTCTAGAAATCATCATTACTTGACTTTGAAAAAAAGATGCATTTATCAACTCAACATTAAAATTGGTAATTTTGGTATCATTTAAATCTCATAGGGAGGTTTTTACAACACATGAAAATCCAATTTTTCCATACTTAAGTTTAATCATTTGAGAATGAATATGACTAACTAAAGATGGTAAAGAGGGTTAACCTAAATTTTTTTTATTTTCCTTTAAATTAAATTAATCTGCATTGACATGTATAGAGTTTTAACAATTGAATAAATATAGATTTTCTGAAAACAAAAACCTTGAAAATGGTATGAATTGTAACGCGAGGTGCACTCGTGAGCGTAGGGGGTGCATTGACACAACATAATCACATTTAAGGGGTTGTCTTGGACAAAACTAGTTTAGGGTTACATTGCGAAAATGACTTCACTTCAGATTTTTATTTATTTGAGATTTTTTCTTAATATGTATGATTTTCAAAAAATAAATGAGTGATTGAAATACATTTTTATAATATGATAAAAATAAGATCTCCAATGCAATGCATATTATTGTAATTATTATTATGTTTTGTTACTTTTGCGCACCGCCAAAACAATGAAAATCCTTGCTCAGATCCACAATGATTAAAAGAGTTGTCCTTCCCCATTTATTTCACTGGCCATCGCATCTTTCTTCCTACTTTCTTGTTTCCCAGCTTTGATGATTTTCTGGTTGGCACGCGTTGGTTTTCTTTTTACTGTGTATGCTTTGCCGTGATGTTATAGTTGGTCATCGCTCGTCAGTCATCACCATGGAAATCCCATGGAAGGAAAATCAGAAATCAAAAGAACAAAATATGATTGGATCAAAACTGGTAGGACCTCCTGTGATGATGAGGATGATGATGGTAGCATTGTATCCAGGATGTTAAGTTGCTCAATTATTGTTCCCATTTTCACAGAGTGGGGATGAAGACAGAGATCTTTCATGGACAAATCTCAAGAGATTCTTAACCATTTTCGCGAAAGTTATCGATATTTATGTAAAAGAATCGCTCGTTGAAAAATTGTTCCAAGCTTCAAGTTTTGCACAAGTTCCAATTCTGACCCGAACCTCGAATAAAAAAGCGCCAATGTAAAAGCACGAATTTTTAGTCGATACGAAACTTAGCCCATGTCAAGTTTCCGTGCATGAGTGAAACGTCGAGTTCTCAAATGCATCATAAGACGAAAACTTGACGGGTGACAAATTTCAGAATCGACTGAAAGTTTACACTTCTTCAGAAGACAACAAAAAAGTCGGATTAGAATTGGGACTCGACTTAAAATTTATATTTTTTTATGAGATGAAAAATGATCACGCTAGATCTAAAGTTTGTATTTTTTATTTATGAAACAAGAAAAAGTTTGGATCAGAACTAGAATCAAGCCGGAAAAAAAAATATAAAATTATCTGTTTCGGGGTTTGCAGAAAAAGATACAGAAAAATAAAGAATTATCGTTCCGTAGGAAGCGTGTGCATTCACTTTTTCAAAGGGATAATGTCCAAAGGTACAACTTCAATGCGTTTAAAGAGGTGGAGCACAAGAGAGATGCAAGCCATGCGGATACATCTGTCAGACACCAGTTATTGAAAATCGACCCCTATGACAGAGAAGATATGAATTGCTGTCATGAAAACCTACCTATTGGGCTGGTTGGTTGAGGTTCCATCCAAATTAATTGGGTCGTCCTCACCAACTTTAATCACAAATGTATAGCTCCTTAGTTCACACTGAAATGGCGTGAGATTAGTGTGTATCGTGTTAACCTGAATAATGCTAACGATGTATCTGGCCTCACAAGCAATCTGACGTATCTGGTTGAGTGTAAAACTTGAAAGTTGGCATCAATGGAAGGAAAGCTGAGGGTCTAGATGTAAATATCTCCCTAGTTACTATCTATATCCATCCGGAAGTTCAAAAGACAAAATAGATGGGAACACACAAAAAGATAGTTCATATATCATGTAGACATACGGAAAGTTACTATCTATATCCATCCGGAAGTTCAAAAGATAAAATAGATGGGAACACACAAAAAGCGAACCTCGCACTCGAGGGTGTGTCTTTATACCTCTATTTTTGCAAACACCGTTCAAATATCTCCGAGTTCTAAATCACGATCAATTCCCTTTTTTCAAATCCTGCTTCACCTGCACGAGCTTAAACTATTCTGAGGGAAGGGAAAAGGGGCGAAAACCCCCACAACGGAAAGACCAAACGGCGACCGGTTGCGAACTCATTTTAGCCTCTTGCTTAGGGTTTGGGTGGCCTCGTCTTTAGTTGGTTTCGAGTGTGCTGGGTGAATGTGATAACTTAGGATTTGGGATGGGGCAATTTTGGAAAGAAAATGACATTTTTCGTAAATAAAGACACGAGGGTATTTGGCGTGAAGGGAGGTGTAAGTCGGTGAAATTCAAGATTTGTCCACCTGTTTGAAAGGCTTCCAATTGGAAACATACTCCAATGCAAGCAGATGACTGAGAAAGCAACTCCATAGATGCTATGTTCACAGCATCCAAGCAAAGGGAATACATACAAATATATGGCTAGTGCATAGGTAATGGGAAGACTCTGCAATTTTTGTTTTTGGTCATGCACATCAAGAAAAGCAAAATTAGAAGTGGAGTGAAGCAAAGTTGCACCAGAGTGGGACCCAAGAAAACCAACCCTAAAAAGAAAGAAGATAACTCAACAGTGCCTCAGTGACACAACATGGTAGGGGTCCATCCCAAGAGACGTGATCACGTTCATGCTCCACGAGTTCAATTCCTTTTAACTTGGATTTGGACCTGTTAACTTTTACTTTTCCATTTGATTCTGCCAATTGCTCAAAGACCCTTTTTCTCAATTCTTTTCCTTGTTGATCACACTTTCAGTGCCTATAAATATCACCCCAATTTCACCCAACCTCTCAGAACTACACAAGCAACTTCAGAGAGAGAGAGAGAGAGAGAGAGAGAGAGAGAGATGGAGACGTTCCCTGTGATTGATCTGGAGAAGCTGAATGGTGAAGAGAGAGGCACCACCATGGCCAAGATCAAAGATTCCTGTGAAAATTGGGGCTTCTTCGAGGTAATCAAGCTTTTATTACACAACCCATTAAGTACATTATATGAACTATTTCATTAAGACAAACTGTGTTCTGTGTGAGGTCTATAACAATCGTTTCGTTTCTACGTGCTGATTTTATTTTGATTCTGTGAAGTTGGTGAACCATGGGTTATCACACCAACTGATGGACAATGTGGAGAGGCTAACCAAGGAGCACTACAAGAAGTGCATGGAGCAAAAGTTCAAGGAGATGGTGGCGAGCAAAGGCCTCGAGGCCGCTCAGTCTGAGATCGACGACATCGACTGGGAGAGCACCTTCCACCTCTGCCATCTCCCGATCTCTAACATCTCCGAAGTCCCCGATCTCGAAGATGATTACCGGTGATTAATCGCTGAACATGTCTTTTAATTGTGCCTTGATGTCTTTGACACTGCTCACTTGGGTAAGACATAATTTATACAATGATACCTCTGAGTCCTGTCAACTTTTCCCATATATTTGGAAATTCAAATAGTCATTTAACATGATATCGAAGTCTCAAGCTCAGATTTGGTTTATTTTCGAATGCCACGCTCTCGCTTGGGTGACCAGTCCTCCTAGTTACGATCGATTTTGCGCACGAAACGCCTTCCTATATTGAGGTTCCATATTTCGTCACACTTTTCTCGAATTGGCAAATTTTTTTTATTTTGATTGCATCTGTACCACACACCTTCTACAAAAGTTCGCACAATTCTAGTATTGAGACTTAAGGGTATGTCCTTATATGTGATTATAATCAACAGGAAGGCAATGAAGCAATTCGCACTGGAGTTGGAGAAGCTGGCCGAGCTGCTTCTGGACTTGCTCTGTGAGAATCTTGGCTTGGAAAAAGGTTACTTGAAGAGAGCCTTTTATGGATCTAAAGGCCCGACCTTCGGCACCAAGGTGAGCAACTACCCCCCGTGCCCGAAGCCAGACCTCATCAAGGGGCTCCGGGCCCACACCGACGCCGGCGGCATCATCCTCCTCTTCCAGGACGACAAGGTCAGCGGCCTCCAGCTCCTCAAGGACGGCCGGTGGGTCGACGTCCCTCCGATGCATCGCTCCATCGTCATCAACTTAGGGGACCAGCTGGAGGTATGTCAACTGTAACCCATTAATAGTTGAGATGCTCATAACTTGAGGTCACAAATCCAACTAAATTATGTGGCAATCATAGGTCATCACGAATGGCAAGTACAAGAGCATCGAGCACCGCGTGATCGCGCAGACCGACGGGAACCGGATGTCCATCGCGTCGTTCTACAACCCTGGGAGCGACGCGGTCATATACCCCGCGCCGGAGCTGGTGGAGAAAGAAGAGAAGGGCCAAGCGTACCCCAAGTTTGTGTTTGAGGACTACATGAAGCTCTATGCAGGGCTCAAGTTCCAGTCCAAGGAGCCGAGGTTCGAGGCCATGAAGACCGTCGAGTCATCCATCAATTTGGGTCCAATTGCAATCGTTTGAGCTTCTTCAGTAGTGGAATGATAAGAGAAATGTCTCTTTACTATTTTCTTAAGTAAGTCTACGTGTGTCTACTTCGTTGAGTCTTGTACTTCAGTTTGCCTAGACATAACATAATAAAGATGTGGTTTTCTAGGATGTCAGCAAACTCGAAACTTGCCTTCTTCTAAGCGACTAAATCTCGCGCACATTGCAGTGTACTCGCATCGCTTATAGGAAATAGTTTTTCCGCTTAAGATGGATGTAATACATGATCATCTCATACTGAACATACCGTGCCGATTTTGATCCTATGTATTGTGGACCTCGCTCGGATAAGAGTCTAGATTGGTTCGCTTTCGACATGTTGCCAAAGTCGCTCAGGTCCATGCCCACTCGATCATGAATCTGCGTTACATTGCTTAAGAAAGAGCGAGACAAAAAATCACGATTCTCTTATATCCAACCAAGATCGTGCTAGTTTCGTTCCCAAGCGCTCGACTTTACATAAAGACATGCTCTTGTCGCACGGTCGCCATGCCGAGGGGTGGGGCTTTTTCCCCCGATGTGAATAAGTAATCAGGTTTCACTCAGCACACCGCTTCGAGTAAAAGAATGTCCATGTTGTGAGCAAAGATTTAACGAAACCAGATCTCCCCTTTTTCATCATTGGATTGGCAAGTTGAACAAAGTCTTTTCACCTGTCCACAAGAGAGCTTTGCTCAGGATTTTACCTGATTTGAGTCTCTGTGGGTTGGGGCCATCCAGGAAAAGCCGAACGAACCGGCTTTGATTCAAGCTGGAAGAGGAAAGTGTTGATACGATCCATCCATCCACTTCCGCCATTGCCATGGCCTAGCAGGTGCTGCAATGTGTGCCGGGCCAAAAAAAAAAAACATGCCGATAGGCATATGCGGCCCTGCTGGTAAAGGGATTTGAGGGGGGCGACGCTAGTCCCATAGGTGTGGGGTTCAACTCCCGTGCTCTGCAAGAAGCAAAAGTAAAAATAAAAAAGAAAAGAGTTATAGATAGGATTGAAAAAAAAAAAAAAAAACTCCATAAGTTTTGTCCCTTTTTATCAATGGCAAATGTGAAGAAAAAAGGATCTATTAGCTGATATAATTCAATGAATAGAATCATAGGCCGAGTTATTATGCCAAAATCACAACATCTCGTTGCTAACAAGTCGGTCCATTTAGAGAACTAGCTGTTCACATTGAAGAGCTTTTTTTTTTTTTTTTTCCTTTTGGTGGTCCGTGAAAATTCCTTGCATTTCATCAAGAAATAACGTGGGAATACAGTGAATGAGCTCTAGAGAATAACAAATCCCAAATGGCCTAAGGAGGGTCGGAGACTCAATTGTTGAGAAGGACTTTTCGTCTTCGAGCTTGAATGACGCAATCCGCTACTCTATTAGCCTCTCTTGAGCAATGAGCTATTTGGAGGTCCGAATACTTGATGTGTATATTGGCATTCTTTGATAAGTGCTCGCACATCCCAAGTCAATTAATCTAAATCCAACGGTACACTTATCAGAGTTGGACTATCTAATTCTAGAAGCCGGCTCTCCTCATACAGCCAACCGAAAAGTCTTAAGGTTTCGACGTACACAAGGGTTTTCGCGCGAGAGGCGGAGCTCACATTGCGCCACACAAATTGAACCCGATCCGGGTAAACGACATCCTCTTCTTCCCGTCCATTTCCTTATGTATAGCACTTGGCAATAGTACGAGTCCATCATCATCTTTGTTTACATTAGCTTGTGGTGGGGCATTTTCACCCCAAAATATATATAGAACTCGAAACAAAAGGAGCATTCGCGTAGGCCCGGGTGCACGCGCACTCGATTCATCGAAAATGACGGCCAATCTTGAAAAAAAAGAGGGTCACATAGCCTAAATGTACAGGAACTATATTTGTGCGGACCGGATGCATGTTGATTGTGTCCATATGGTACAAATAATCAAATTTTTTAGGGTGCATCATGCACTCGGACACCTCCTGATCTCTCTAGACTCTAACCACATAACTTGACTCAAACAGGCCCAATACGATCACGCCATCAAGGCCCTTTAAAAATTCAGGCCCAATAGTAGAAGGCCCGACAGGATAAGGGTATTTAAGTCAGTTTCACCTCAACAAGGCCCAAAAAAACTTAGGCCAACAGCATTAGGCCCAACAGAATAAGGGCATTTAAATAATTTCGCCTCATCAAGGCCCAAAAAAGTCAGGCCCAAAATAGCATAGGCCCAACAGGATATGGGTATTTAAGTCATTGCGCTTCTGACCACCTCCTTATCATTAGGGTTTTGCTTGTGACGGCTCGCTCAGGCCCGAGCATATGACTCTCTGAAGAGTCTGGTCTTCTTGCACTTGGCATCTAGCGAGCTTCTCCGTTCATGGAGAAATTAGGGTTTTCTCTGTCCGAGTCCATGTCGGCTTTGCATCGTTGCGGAGCTTCATGCTTTAGTGCTGTAGAGATGTCTTCACGTTTTCGATTCGCGCGTCTGTAAACCCCCTCTGGTCTCGTGCTCATGGAAATGAGAATCTGCGATGGGAAGTGCTTCTCCCATCGTGAAGAACCAGGAGGGGGAAATCGATTCGTAAAGTGGCCGAGAAATCGTTTCATCCGCCATTGTTCTCTGGATTGGCGGTGTGATTGTTGCTCGTCTACATTGTCTTCGGTTCTTGTTAAGAATTTTTCGGAGTATGAGATTTGGGTGCAGAGGACGTGTTGTCATCTCTGCGTTTCTTCACTTTGAATTTGTTATGATTTGACATGTTGTCAACACCGATGCAATCTTCTTCGGACGTCTTTGCCTGGGTATGTTTGTTTGTCTGGTTTGAATTCGGTCTTTGTTCGGACATCGCTTCTGGGTCGAGCGATCTTCGTTCGACGGAGGGTCGAATCGGCTTCCGGAACCGCCTCTTTGAGTAGCCATGTCGAATCCCAAGTTCGATAATTGGCTTAGTTAGGAGGCGAACATGAACCTGGAGGAGCAGAGATCTCTGGTCTTCCAATGGCTGAGGCTTTTTGAGGGGACTCTTTTGCTGCTAAACCCAGATCAATTGTCCCCCAAGCAGCCTGGGACATTCGACCCAACAGCAAAATGTGTCTGTAGTTTCGATAGAGATTGTTAGTAATTTTGCGAAATGCGATGGAGCAGTAAAGATCAGGATTGATCTTGAAGATTTCATCTATGGAGTGGATTGCCTTCAGAATAACCAGAGGGCGAAATCAATGGAATGCCCTCCGGTTCAGACAGAGGCTGAAACTAAAATGGGAATCGGTTTGAGGGAGAGGAACGATTTCCGGGTTGTTCTTTTCCTAGATGGCGTCCCACATGATTGTTCTTTCTCCTTTTCAGAAAGTAAGAAAGCATTTTTTTTTCCAGGAAAATGACCTGTTTATTCGAAAATGAATTAGGAAACTGATTTCTAGTTTCTACCGTTTGGATTAGAAAACTGATTTGTGTGTTCGTTGGGGGAGTACATTATCTTTTCCCGTATGATGTTGTTGCATTGCTTGATTCCTATGTGCTGGATTAATGACTATTTTAGCATAGATTGTGGTGATTGTAAAGTCCGATTTCTTTGAGACTTTTTCATAAGCAGTTGGTGGGCTTGTTACAATAGGCATCACAAATCCAATTTGATCTTCTAGGGAAAAGGATTTCACTTGTTTTGTCCTCCCATAAAATGGATATGGATTTGAGCAAGTCCTAAAATCGTTTCGTCTGAGACTAAGGTACTGCTAGATATGGGGCACGAAGAAGATACTATATCAATTAGGAGAGCTTGGGTATTCAGATATCGAAACGCTAAAATAAGAAACACATCCGTGGAGCTCATATGATTGCAGGAAAGACCGCAGAGGTTTCAAGTGATAACATGCTACCTCTCTTGTAATCGATATCGAGAATCCACAAGAGGCCTCTTGATTACAAGAGAAAAGGATTTCACTTGTTTGGTTTTGTCCTCCCATAAAATGAATAGCATTAGAAGAAATCGTGCAGCTTGAAAATCAGATAATGAGAGAGAGAATGAGAGAATAAGATGGAATTGTAAGATGCCCTTCTCAGGTTGGAGCTAGAAGAACAAAACTCGAGTGTGTTTGGAGAAAATGATTTCCAATTTAAATTTGAAAAAGTCATTTTTTATATAATCGATTCGTGATTTTCTATCTCACGATACCATTTTCTTAGGTTAACTTATTTCCCTCAAACAAAGGAATATGATAGAAAACATTTTATCAAAATCATTTTCTTAAAAACAAGGCCATCTTTCCTTTTCAGATTCTTTCTTCCTGGCCAAAGAAAAAGACAAATGTTAAATGATTAGTGCAAGTCGATATATGAATCTCGTAACATTGTTTGCTCAAACTTTGGTTAGGGTTTGTTGCGACATAAATTTCGCGAAAAAACTTAGGTTAATGGATTACCAAGTTAATTAAATTAACTAATTTATCTCGAACCCTTCTAAGTCCTACCAAATCGCTACTTAAGGTTCGGTATTAACGTGTAAAAGATTTAAAACGAAGTCACCACTAATCATTTATGGTAGGCCGATTAGAAACCTAAATAAAGTATAGGAAGATATACTTTATTTTTACGAACCAGAGACTAAGTGAGTTCAGGAATTTGATTACGCTAATATTTCTATTAACACCCTTTCGGTACCCATTTTTTGTGAAAATTCCTTGATTGGCAATATAGATTACTGTTTTTGGGGTTTTCTTTTATCGAATGCAATGCTAATCTATGTTACACCGACACCGACACGCGACACACGACACGACACGACATGCCGACACGTAATTTCTCAAAAATAGAGAATTCCGACACGTTCCGACACGTATTTTAAATATATATTTTTATATACACATGATAAATTATTAAAAGAATGTGTTGCAATAAACTTATGAGCCATGAAATTGATGTCAATTGACATCTTACTTCAAGATCTAGCACATTAACTCAAGGGCTCACAAGCACGTTGATCAATTCTAATGGTCAAACAAAAACAACAAAAGAAAGAAAAGTCTTTACTGAGAATCATTTTACATCATATTATACTCTTTGGATATAATATTCACATTTCATTAACCATAAAGTGAAAGAACTCCATATTCAACAAAAAGAAACATTCCCATTTCATTAACCATAAAGTGAAAGAACTTTATCAAAAGAAACAATCTACACTTTACCATTAAATATAACAAAAAGTCATTCATTTTGCATATTGAGGTCATTTTGCATATTGAGGTCTTCTTCTTCTGAAAAAACAACAGACTTCATCTCTGGCTCATCAAGTGAAAGATTTGCAATTTCAAGTATTCCAACATCTTCAAATGTGCCAAATGCATCTCCGCCAATATCCCACATCTTTGTCTCTCCTTCTGCATATTGAGGGCTTTTTCTTGACAGAAGACGAAGGTTACTATGAATGAAAACCAAATCTTCCGCACGTTTTGGGGTCATTTTATTTCTTCTCGTCGAGTGTACAAAGAAGTAAGTACTCCAATTTCTTTCGGCACATGATGAAGAAGAAGGTTGTGCAAGAATCTTTAAGGCTATCTTTCGAAGCATAGGTGCATTATCACCATAAAGAACCCACCAAGCCTTTGGATCCATAGAATATTGATTTTCAATGGAATCTAATTCTTTAAAATCTCCATT
>BCNH02000005.1:16192628-16213089 GCA_001662345.2 Metrosideros polymorpha var. glaberrima
ATATTACCTTATCCATAAGATCTACATCTTTAATTTAAGCAACAAAACCTGTAGATAATGTTAGATATGCAAGGCAATTCGAAATAAGAAATGAGATAATACCAAATAACAAAGGATCGAAATTTTACCTTATCTCAAAGTAACTTTCCTAATTCAAACGAATCCAAATCAGATCGGCTCGAGATTGCGGATCGGCTCGGATGGGATTGCAGACGGCAAGGACCAATGGACGACTTAAATCTCACAGTGATCGGTTGTGGCTCGACGGCTCTAGAAGTCTCGCGGTGAGGGGCTCCTTGGTGGTGCTCATGATGCTCCACATAATGCTGCGGTAACACTAGAGATAGGGAACAACGAGAGCAACAACACGTGCACGTTGAGGGCTTCTATCACAGGGAAACAATGAAGAAAAGAAGACAACTTTCTCCTTTGTCTTTTTCTGGGTACCTCACCAAATACTTCCAAGTTTTGTGTTGATGAGCGTGAGCATAGCAGAAGTGTAGGCGTGCCTCCCCTGTGCGGCTCCCTCTACCCTTTTTGTCTCTTGTGAAGCTTCCCCCTCCACTTGATAACAGTGACGGCGATGTTGATGAGGCACGGTTCGCGTCACGAGCAGGAACGAGACTGAAACTTGGTCTAGCACGACGCTAGGCTCGTCGCGGTGTTGGACTGCAGCAGCGTCACGGTATCGTGGGAGAGAGCAGCAAAGATAGTCACAAACTAAGAGGCGTTAGTGCGGTGGTGCAGCGGCGTTGGTTTGGCGATAAAGCCTTGCAGCCGCATGAATCGAGGAAAAGCTCCGCCGAAACTCTCTTCTTTCTCACGTGTATTGCTTTATAATTTTTCTGAATGCATCCCCCCTCCACGTGTGCGTTATAGATCCATTATATATATGCAGTATTAAAGATAAGCTAAACGATTCGAAATGGAAAGATATGGCTGCAAAGTTGTTATATTTTATTTGAAATGTCCGATATCTTCTCCAACTTCTCACAATTCGAATTCCTCATCTCCCCTTTGATTTTGAAGTTATTCAACTCAATCCAAACCTTGAAGATCAAATATGATAAAATTGCCCATCGAAACTTATTCACCGCCGATCCTATATGCAAAATGTTCCTAAAACTACATGTTATGCAATTTAATATTTTTGGTTTAGGGGTTAAAAATTAATCCCTAACTTTCTATGCAAGCCTATTTTAAATGGTTAGTCACAATTTATGTGTCAACAGGGTTGAACTCATAGAGTAGTGGCCTGACATTTTTATACAGTCACAAGGTCACTAGTTTTAACATAATAAGTTAATTAGTATGTGGTACATAATTACTTAACCCAAATATGATCTCAAGATAAGATGTCAATTTGTTTTCACTGTTTTTATAAGCATTTTAACACTTGTATCGGCAAACGCAAGTATAAACTGGTTGCAAATATTTGTTATAGATAGATTGTAACCTTTGGAAACGGAGTGTTAAGGTAATATTTCTAAACACTGAAGATCCATGAAGGATCAATCTTGACTTAACGGTAATGCATAGTTCGACAATTTAATGCAATTCAACCAAAGCTTTAATCCCAAAGGAAGATTATCATCTACGACGCATCAGCATACATGCACATCAATGATCTGAAAGCTATCAGTCGATCCTTGCATGATTCAAGCAATCATATGATAAATCACGCATGTGCATGCATACAACTTTAACTTTTTTTGTACAGATACTCGAGCATATTAGCTCGGACATTAATCAAAAGGACCCCAAAAACAACTTTAGTTTTCAAAAGGACCCAATCAATGAATTGAACAGAAAGTTGGCCAAAAATTCATTTCGAGAAGGAAATGATCGTGTCGGCCCGTTGTTTTCTTTTTCTTTTTTTTCTTTCTAACTACGCTGCGCAATAATATATATTTTTTCTCGAAATAAATCATGAGAATGTTTTATTTTTGGGTTAATACCTAGAAAAACCACCAAATTGGTACATCTGTGACAAATTTATCAAAAATTAATTTTTTTAACTTCGAAAAACCCTTAACTCGTTCATTTATGACAAATTTACCCCAAACTAATACACATGTAACAAATTTATCCTCCGTTAGTTTTCGTCAAATTTTACCGTCAAATTGTTAATTTTGATGACACATAATAGTTGACGAGGCGTGCCAGTTAAGGGTTTTACCTTCTATTTGTCACAGGTATGTCAATTTGAGATTTTACGTGGTATTAACTCAATTTAACGAAAATTAATGAAGGATAAAGTTGTTATAGGTGTATCAATTTTAGTAAATTTGTCACAAATGTACCAATTTGAAATTTTTCGTGATAAAAAAATTAATTTGAGATAAATTTATAACAAGTGTACAAGTTTAAGTTTTTTTTGTGGTCTAAAAATTAAATTTTGATAAACTTATAATAAATGTACCAGTTTATGTTATGAAATACATGAATGAATATTAATTATATTCATCCTATCTAATGTACCTAGTATGGTGCATTTGCATCATATATTTTAAGTTCATCTCCCTATCCAATGTATGTATTTATTCTATACATTGATATTAATGATAAGTGCATTCTTGTGTTCCTATAAATAGAAACTTAGTTTTCGTCATTGAAAAGAGTTGAAATAAAGAAATTTCACTTGTAGTTTTCTCTACTATCTTTAGTATTTATTTGCTTTCTCTACTTAATCTCTCTCTATTCTCTCTATTATATACTTACAACTCAATATTTTACAACACGTTATCAGCATGAAGATCTACCAACTGAGTAAATAATTTTTGCATGGTAAGTGTTCTCTTTGTTTTCTTTAATCAACTTATACTTCATCTTCATTTTTCTTTTTCTTGGCTTGAAACCAATTTCAAATATAAAAGTATCCTTCTGCTCTTATAGTAGCGGTGAATATTTGGAAATCCTTCTAATTAATTTAATGATTCATTTTGGTACAGAATTATGGCAAATATTGAAAAGCCCAAATTCCACATCTTGGAAGTGAGTGGAAATAATTATCTGTCCTGGTGCCTTGACATGGAAATGCACCTCCAAGGACAAGATCTCGCTTATGCAATTACAGAAGACGAAACCTCAAATGCAAAAGATAAAGCAAATACACTGATTTTGATTCGTCGTCATTTGCATGAAAGCCTGCAGACTTAATATTTATTCATTCGAGACCTTCAGACCCTGTGGAAGAGGTTAAAGGATAAGTGTGATCATACCAAGACTGTTATCCTCCCCCAAGCACAATATGACTGGCAAAATCTCAGGCTGCAAGATTTTAAATTGGTGTCTGACTATAACTCCACTTTATTTGATATTGTTTCTCGACTTGAGTTATGTGGTATCAAGCTCACTGATGTGGAACTATTAGAGAAAACTTTTTCCACCTTCCATGCTTCGAATATTGTATTGCAACAGCAATACCAACAACGTCAATCTATCACATACTCTGAATTAATTTTTGTGCTCCTTACTACTGAGCAAACTAATGAATTGCTGCTAGAAAATAATGATCTTAGACCTACTAGCTCAAAAGCATTGCCTGAAGCACATGCTAACTTTGAGAAAAATACTGGCCATTCTAAGGACTATAAGCGCAAGCAAGAATACAATTCTCAAAGGGGTGGTAGGAAATATAACCGCCATAGGAAATATAATTTTGGCTCGAATCATTACAAAGAAAAGAAGCCAAAGAAGGTGTCTAATTAAAGTATTTGCCATCGATGTGGCATGACTGGGCACTGATCACATATTTGCCGTACGCCAAAGCACTTTGTTAATCTATACCGTGCATCTTTAAAAAATACGCGCAAGCATGATGAATCTCACGTGATGAATCTCACGCCATTGAAATTAATCATATTGCCATAACTACCGTTGAGGCCAACAATATCTCTATTGGTGGGACTCCTCTTGCTCCTGAAGTAGCAAATGCATCCCTGGATGTCTCTGATTTCTTTGAGGACTTCTGATTGCTTTGATGAGGCATTTGTCTAGTGGATAGTAATTTAGACTTCGAATTTCATGATTCTAATAATTTCTTTTCTAGCTGTGTTTCTTGAAATGAATTACCTTTATTGTTCTTTAATATGGTTATATAATGAAATGCTTATGAACCTTATATAATATTTATTATTTTGAAATTTTATTTGAACCTATAACTAATATGCAAATTTCATGATACTTGACACCTGAAGTTGTCAACATAAATGCAAATGAAAAATACCGAGAAAAAGAAAGATGTTTGTTTGCTTGATAGTGCATCAACACATACCATATTTCGTAGTAGACACTTTTTCTTGAGTATGACATTGCGTAAGGCACATGTCCATACAATATCAGGTCCTATTCCAATTATTGATGGTTTTGGGAATACCACAATTTTTTTGCCAAATGACACCATCCTGCATATTGAGAATGCGTTTCTAAGCAGTAGATAAAAAAGAAATCTGCTCAGCTTCAAAGATGTACGCCATAATGGGTACCATATTGAGGCTATTTATGAACAAAATAAGGAATATATTGACATTACTTCTTATAAGATGGGCCTGAAAACCATCCATGAGAAACTAGAAACTTCTTCTATGGGTTTGTATTGTGTCATGATCAAGGCTGTTGATGCCTACGCCACCACATCCTGAAGATTGGTAAACCCTGATCAATTTGGACTATGGCATGATCGCCTTGGTCACACTAGTGCTTCAATGATGTGTAGAATAATTCAAAATATAAAAGGGCACGCTTTAAAGGATACAAATGTATTGTTATCCAAATATTATAATTGTGAAGCTTGTTCACAAGGAAAACTCATTCTCAAACCCTCTATAACAAAGGTTAATCTTGAATCCCCTCTATTCCTACAAAGAATTCAAGGTGATATTTGTGGACCAATACAACCATCAAATGGACCGTTTTTATATTTTACAGTACTAGTGGACGCATCCTGTAGATGGTCCCATGTTTGCCTATTATCTGCGCGTAATGTCACATTTGCACGTTTACTTGCGCAAATTATAAAGCTCCGGGCACAATTCCCTAATTATCCAATGAAAAGCATAAGGATGGATATTGTTGGTGAATTTACATCAAAGAGTTTTGATGCGTGTTGTGCTTCACTCGGAAGCGAGGTTGAGCACCCAATCGCATATATTCATACTCAAAATGGATTGGCAAAATCCTTTATTAAAGGTATCTAAATCATTGCCTACACTCTAATATTGAGAACGAATCTCAATGATACAACATGGGGTCATGCAGTTTTGCATGCAGCAGCCCTAATAAGATTGCACCACACTGCTAGTCTCTTAAAATCTCTCCTTCAAACGGTTCTTGTTATGAACCTGATATTTCACATTCATACACCTTTGGTTGTGTAGTACAGGTGCCTGTAGCATCGCCAAAAAGAACAAAAATGGGTCCCCAACGCCGTTTGGGCATTTATGTTAGGTTTAATTCGCCGTCCATCATTAGATTCTTAGAACCAACCACTGGTGATCTTTTTACTGCCAAATTCGCAAATTATCATTTCGATGAGATTGTATTTTCATCAATTGAGACACCTACAACTTCAATGGCTACAAAGCAGAAACCAAATAAGGTTTTCTCCTGGAATTAGAAAAATTTATCTTAATTAGACCCAAGAGTTTTTTAGTGTGAAAACGAGATGCAACGCATAGTCCATTTACAAGCTATGGCCAATAGACTTCCTGACACATTTAATGATGTTGCTAAGGTAATGAAGTCTCATATTCTAGCTGCAAATGCTTCAGCTAGGATAGTTGTTCCCGAAGGATAGGCTAAAATGGATCAAAATCCCCCATACTTGAAGCGTGGTAGACCGATAAGATCAAAAAACATTATTCCTTGAAAACGAAGGGGAAAGAATCAGGAATCCGCTCTAAAAGAGCCTGGTGTTGTGCTTGCTCCCAAAGAGCTTATTGCCCATGAAAAAACACAAACCCATGAAAAGATCACTAACCCTGGAAATACTGAGAATTCCATTACATATTGTAATGAGATTTGGAATCGGAATGAAATCATCATTAATGATGTTTTTGCATTCTCAATTGCTCATAAAATTATGGATGATAATTGTGAGCCGCAATCTATTATTGAATGCCGTCAAAGACAAGATTGACCTAAGTGGGAAGAAGCAGTTAAGGTTGAATTAACTTCCCCTGTTAAACAAGAAGTTTTAGAACCCGTAACTCGAATCCCCGATAATGTAAAGCCCGTTGAATATAATTGGGTATTTATTTGAAAACGATATGAGAAAAACGAGGTTGTCAGGTATAAAGCCCGACTCGTTGCCTAGGGATTCTCCTAGAGACTTGGGATTGATTATGATGAGGCATATTCATATGTGATGGATATGATTACATTTCATTTTCTAATTAGCCTGGTAGTCTCTGAAAGATTAGAAATGCGTCTTATGGACATTGTGACAACATATCTATATGGCTCATTAGACTCTGATATTTATATGAAAAATTCTCAAGGGATTCAAAATACCTAATGCATGCACTTCTTGCAACTTATTCTCAATAAAATTGCAAAGATCTTTGTATGGGTTAAAGCAATCCAGTCGCATGTGGTATCAACACCTAAGTAAGTACCTAATTAAGAAAATGTACAAGAATGATCCTATCTGCCCATGCGTATTTATTAAAAAATCAGAAATCGAATTTGCTATTATAGCAGTTTATGTCGACAATATAAATTTAATTGGAACTCCAGAAGAATTAGTTAAAACTATTGAGTATTTGAAAATTGAGTTTGAAGTTAAAGATTTGAGTAAAACCAAACTTTGTCTAGGTCTAGAGCTTGAGCATAAAGCAAATGGAATAATCATCCATCAATCAGCATACAGTGAAAGATTACTTAAATGCTTCAACATGGACAAGGCTCATCCATTGAACACCCTATGGTTATAAGGTCTCTAGATCCTCAAAAGGATCCGTTTCATCCTAGAGAATCTGATAAAGAGATACTTGATCCTAAAGTACTATATCTCAATACAATTGGAGCTTTGATGTACTTGGCACAGTGTACAAGGCTAGATATCACTTTTATGGTAAATTTATTAGCACGTTTTAATTTTGAGCCAACTTAGAGACACTGGAATGGAGTTAAACAGATTTTTCGTTATCTTCGAGAAACCATAGATTTGGGATTATATTATTCCAAGGATTCTACTACATCTGGTTTAGTTGGATATATTGATGCTGGATATAAATCTGATCCACATAAGGCTCGCTCTCAAACCGGTTATTTATTTTGTTATAATGGCACCTTCATTTCTTGACATTCCATGAAGCAATCACTAGTAGCTACATCTTCTAATTGCTCTGAAATTATTGCTTTATATGAAGCTGGAAGAAAGTGTGTTTGGTTAAGATCCATTATAACGCATATTCACAATTCTTGTTGTTTAACACCAGTTACAAATTCTTCCACTATTATTTATGAAAATAATGCTGCTTATGTTGCACAAATTAGGGGAGGATATATCAAAGGTGATAAGACCAAGTATATTTCGCTGAAAATCAGGTCAGTTTGCAGCAGATATGCTATCCCATAATAGGCGAACTCATGTTCAAACCCCTAAGAGATTGCCTGTTAGCTGTCAAACTACCTACAGATTTAGTTTCAAGTTTAGTAACACTCAAAGAGACCAAGATGATCAGATGCTTTAGCTGGCTGGGCGGCCTTTCTTAGAGATTCATACCAGGCATGCGAAAAAGAGAGATTTTAGCTAGACATGAGAGATAATGGTGTTTTTCAAACTTCCACTCTTATTCCAAACTAAACGATTACATGGCCTTATATAGACCGTGGAAAAACACTATTTGGACAACAGTCCAAAATCACAACAAACACGCAATAGTAGTTCTGCGTGACTAAATAGTAAAAAAACACGCCTATGTACAGTGCTCTAGCAACTGCTTGCTACAGTGAATAGTGTCGGTGCTACAGTGTTTTGCTACAGTATTTTAGCGCCAATCGGAATTATAGTCATAATCCGAACTGTCTGAGCTGTGTGCAAATTCTCAATCTTGAAGTCTTCCTTTTATGCCTTGATCTTTTGGAAGATCTTCTGTCATAGTTGGCTGTGGTAGATTTTCAACTTGCATAGAGCTCGAACTGGGGTCCATTCCTAGGGATAGGTTCAATGGTCCATAATCATAAGGGTCTTGGAAGAATGGTCCACCCCATGGGTCATATGAAGAGCTAGCCATGTTGTCAGTCGAGGTGCTTGCTATGTCTGCCATATCTTGATCTGTGTTCCATTCCTGCAGGGCCTGTTGTACTGTTGTTGGGTCATAGTCCCATGAGACAGGTGTGATGTAGTCTCATACTTCTTTGGGAATTGTGCGGTTTTCTTGGTAGAGGATCCTCTGCAATTCTCGATAATTGTACTCATAAGAACCAAAGCATCTAGGGAGTGATTTATGGATGTGGGCCATCTAAAGATGTGGTTGTGGTTTGTAGGTAGTAGTTCCTACTCTAGATGGGAGGTCTGAAATTGTTTCATTATTGAGCACAAACATCCAAAGATAATAGAGAAGGATAACAGTGTGTGTTTCTAGGTCTCCTGGAACTTTTCTTGTTTCTTCAAGGAAAATCATTTTCCAGTCAGTAAGAGGGAAAAATCATTTGAGCATGGAAGCAAGGTTTTTCTTATGTGAAGTCCAGTTCAAAGAACTGTTTGCAATCAGCTGGGTGAGCTTGACCATGAAACTTCGTGTTGGAAATTCAATAGCTATTACGTATTTATTGATTAAATACCATAAAAGCCATTTAAGTTCTTCTGTGAAGTTGTATGGTTTCGATAGAAGTGGATGGATAAAAGGATACTTGTGATTTAATCTTGAAGGACTCAGAATAGATCCACCATGATTTTTGAAAAAATTGGTGTGGTGTTGCCACATTAGATGTTCAAGTCTTTCAGTTAACCGATCATTCTGGATTTCTTGAATGATTTCTGGCGGGTACCATTGTCTTGGTCATTAGGAGAAATACAAGATTGAAAGGATAATGCACGAATGGCCAAGACAATGGTACCCACAAAAAATCATTCAAGAAATCCAGAATGATCGGCTAACTGAAAGACTTAAACATCTGATGTGGCAACACCACACCAATCTTTTCAGAAATCATGGTGGATCTATTCTGAGTCCTTCAGGATTAAATCACAGATATCCTTTTATCCATCCACTTCTATCGAAACCAGACAACTTCCCAGAAGAACTTAAATGTCTTTTATGGTATTTAACTAATAAATACGTAATAGCTATTAAATTTCCAACGCGAAGTTTCATGGTCAAGCTCACCCAGCTGATTGCAACCAGTTCCCTGAACTGGACTTCACATGAGAAAAACCTTACTTCCATGCTTAAATGATTTTTCCCTCTTACTAACTGGAAAATGATATTCCTTGAAGAAACAAGACAAGTCCAAAGAAACCCAGAAATACACATTGTTATCCTTCTCCATCGTCCTTGGATGTTTGAACTCAATAATGGAACAATTTTAGACCTCCCATCTAGAGTAGGAACTACTACCTATCAACCATAACCACATCTTCAGATGGCCCGCATCCATAAATCACTCCCTAGATGCTTTGGTTCTTGTGGGTACAATTATCGAGAATTGCAGAGGATCCTATGCCAAGAAAATCGCACAATCCTCAAAAAAGCATGGTACTACATCACATCTGTCTCATGGGATCATGACCCACCATCACCAACAGTACAACAGGCCCTGCAGGAATGGAACACAGATCAAGATATGGCAGACACAGCAAGCTCCTCGACTGACAACATGGCCAGCTCTTCGTATGACCCATGGGGTGGACCACTCTCCTAGGAACCCTATGATTATGGACCATTGAATCTATCCCTAGGAATGGACCCCAGTTCAAGCTCCATGCAAGTTGAAAATCTACCACAGCCAACTATGACAGAAAATCTTCCGAAAAATCATGACATAAAAGGAAGACTTCAAGATCGAGAAATTGCACAAAGCTTAGACAGTTCGGATTATGATTACAATTCCGGTTGGCGTTAAATCACTATAGCAAAAACACTGTAGCACTGTTCACTATTCACTGTAGCAAACAGTTGCCAAAGCACTATACATAAGCGCATTTTTTACTGTTTAGTCACGCAGAACTACTATTGCATGTCCGTTGTGATTTTGGACTGTTGTCCAAATAGTATTTTCCCCACCGCCTATATAAGGCCATGTAATCCTTTAGTTTGAAATAAGAGCAGAAGTTTGAAAAACACCATTAACTCATCATTATCTCTTATGTCTAGCTAAAATCTCTCTTCTTCGCATGCCTGGTATGAACCTCTAAAAAAGGCCGCCCAGCCAGCTAAAGCATCCGATCATCCTGATCTCTCTGAGTGTTACTAAGCTTGAAACTAAATCTCTGGGTAGTTTGACAGCTAACAGACAATCCCTTAGGGGCTTGAACATGAGTTCGCCTAATGTGGGATAACATATAGCCCCAGCAGTGGCTATATAGCTCCATTGAGGAAGAGAGATATTATAAACTATGCATTGCACTCTTTTTCCCTTGTCCTGTTTTTGTCCCACCGGGTTTTTTCGGCTTAAGATTTTTAATGAGGTAGTATCGTGCACATTCATAATATAATAAATACTATGAACTTTCAAGAGAGAGCGTTATGAAATTCATGAATGAATATTCATTATATTCACCCTATCTAATGTACCTAACATGGTACATTTGCATCCTACTTTCTAAGTTCATCTCCCTATCCAATGTATGTATTTATTCAATACATTGATATTAATGATAAGTACATCCTTGTATTCCTATGAATAGAAACTTAGTTTTCATCATTGGAAAGAATTGAAATAAAAAAACTTCTTTTATGTTTTTCTCTACTATCTCTCATGTTTATATGCTTTCTTTACTTAATCTCTCTATTCTCTTTATTATAAACTTGCAACTCAATATTTTACAATTATTTAAAGTTTTTAATGATATTAACCCTTTAATTGGCACGTGACGATACGATGGGCTCCGAGGTTGGCTCCGCTCAGAAGGGCTCAACACAAGACAAGTGCCTTGACTAAGCTCATGCAGCTCTTCTTTCTTCGTGGTCAGTCAACACGAGCCTACCCACGAGGATTTTTCTCAGCCAAGATTCTCTTGGAAAACCGTGCCTTGACTTGACTTTAGCTCATGCAGCTCTTCTTTCTTCGAGGGTTGGCAACACGAGCATAGAAAGAAGGGGCCCGTGATCCACGAGGATCCTCGAAGTCAAGATTCTCTTGGAAACCGTGCCGACAACGTCGATTTACGTGTGGTGTGACCTTATCACCAACTAATCACATGTCCCACAGGAGCACCGATGACGATGGGTGGCAGGTCAGATGGGACAAAGCGTGCTCCACTTGCACCGTGCATGAGCAGATTTCCAGGGAAAAGGACTCTGATAAATAGGACTCAGGACGACTTAAAAAAAGAGACAGTCAACGCAATTCGACCTGTAGTGGAAGTCATGATCACAAGTCAACAGCTAGACTTTTGGTGCTACCCACCCATTCAAATCACAATGGCGAAGAAGATGAGAAAGCTTTCAACTTGCACACAAGAGGGGAACTGCAATTTCATCGCTCTCCTGCATACACTGCATACAAAAACTATCGGGTTATCAAAATACATTCAAACCACAACAGGCATTCAGAGTACACTCCAGAGTACATCAGAGTCCGACTTCGCTTAGTGGGCGATTTACAATGCCGGCCTTCGATGATCCTTCCACACGCTTTGATCACATCCAACACCCCACAAACAACAATACAGCCTATGTAATTAATGTTTCAGAAGCCGACATAACCAACCCCACAGATCGCATAGAATGAGGTGCTCAAGCCCCCATTCAAACAGGACAACATTTAAGGAAAGAAAATATTCACCTACGATCTTCAATCTGTCCATATGAAACACTAATATTCCGTGATATACTTGATTGCTTAAGCGATGATGGCTCAGAAGCATCACCTGGAAAACAAGCTCCGTGGTTTACTCGGCAGCAAAGGAAAGATCCCGGTCATAACGGGACACTTCCCTCGGAGACGAACTGACTCCCGATTCGTCAGAAAAAACTCTCCCATTAATCAACAACATCGCACGGCATTCCTCACTCTCGAGCAATTAGATTGCCTTCAACCCATTGGGCAAGGACTGTTTTAACACTTGTTATAGAACAATGCTTCATAAGGGGGGACTCTTTACTCGGAGAAGATCTGACTCCCGATTCGTCAAAAAAAGCCCTCCCATTAATCAACAACATTGCACGACATTCCTCACTCTCAGGCAATAGGAGTTGCCTTCAACCCATAGGGTATGGATTGTTGAACAGAGCTTGTTATAGAACAATGCTTCACATGGATATGGATTGAACTAGATTGGCATGGACAGGCCACAATAGATGCTCCGTTCTAATAGTGTTCCAGGCACTATCATAAAAAATGGCCGCAGCAACTTTCATGTGTGGTACATTGCCCTCTGAACTGTGTCAAAAGCAAACTTCCCAGCATACCATACCAAGATGGCAACACTCAGCAGTCACTTTCAAACCATATGTAGGAATCTTCCCCCTCCCAGTAATTCTATTTGATCTATAACTCTCACCAGATACCAAATGATATCTCGTACAAGAGATTAGAATCGATAAAAAGTCTTCTTCAGCTGCTAGATGTATCATGCGCTATAGTTACCCATGCTTCTCTCCACAAAGCTTAAATACAAGTCACCTTTTCCTCTGGGAAGACAAACATTGGAGCAGCTTATTTTTATTTTGGCACTTTGATCAATAAAAGCCTGCAAGCATATGCTATTTGCATGATTGGAACCTTTCCTCCACTGATTGCAATTGCCCTCGGATTCCACAAAGACGTCATTTTCAGAAGAGGCTCTGCTCATCCACTCTACATCAACTTGTGATGATCGATATTACCAACAAATTTTCAAGAGGGACTTATAATCCATTTATTTGGAGCATGTTTGTAACCCCAAACCTTGCCACTACTGCAGTCAATTGTACTTTTCAATTGAGGACATTCAAAGTATTCTTGGGGAGAATGTTGCAGAATCCAAAAGTCACATTCGTCCTCATCCAGCATCACATCCTTGTAGAGTTCTAGAACATCAATTTTTCATAGAGCCATCAATAATGATGTTAGAGGCAAGCTAGCTGGTTGGAATTCCCGATACAAGAGTAACTATCAGTTCAAATATAAACACTCGTCTCTCTAAAGTTTCTCTGGGCCAAGTGAGCGAGTGAGCAATAATTCAGGGGAAGGCTGAGCTTAGACAACCATAGTAAGGGGTGACCGAGTCATTCGGAGCCTATGTGCCACACAGTTCACAATCCCAAGTGTCTGCCCATGACAAATGGTATTAGATCGAGTTGTAGAGAGCGTGGCTGAGAGAGTTAGTAGTGCATGCCAAGTGGTTGAAAGAATGACAGAATCAGATGTTACCGCTATTGCTGTTGTTGGAGAAAAGGCTAAAGAGAAGGGATCTTGAGCCAAGAGGACTCAATTGAGAGATGTCATGTCCTTCTTTGACAAAAATCTCACCAAGGTGTTGTTGGCCAGGGGCAAAATGAAGCATGGGTTCAAGGCCTTGAAGGAGTAGATCATCGAGGTCAACTTATTATACAAGGAATATTGCAATCCATAGCTTGAATTTCAAGTTGGATGGTTCTTGTCAGCGGGCTTGTCTGATAGTAGGTTTCCTTACTTGTGCTAATTAGTTCTTCTTTGTGTTACTTCAGTTGACAGCAGTTTGTTCTTTATGGAAAGAAAAAAGTACTCTCCTTACTGGCTGAAACGTGAGTTGTGCAGGTCGGATAGCTATTTTTGATCCATCCGTTTTTTTGCCAAACCTTTCCCGATGATATGTCGGTCCATATTATCACAAGTCGAGTCATGAATCTTACTACCGAGGCAAACAACTTTCCTTCTCCTATTGCATTTTCCTATATTGAGTAGTACGCAGCACCTGGAAAAACCAATTGGCAGTCATGGCAAGCCCTTGGGCACACAAAAGCATTTATCAATTGTTTTTCAATATGTTTTTTATTTATTAAAGGACAATCTTACACGCATAGGATATATCATAACTTGGGAGGGAAAACAAATCTCTTGAGTTGAAAAGAATTAGAAAAGAAATAATTAGAAAAGAAAAACACTATCTGATGCTAAGTAGATTACTTAGATACAATAAATGTTTGCCTCCCCCCAAAACAAGACGGTTTGGCTTTAAAAATCGACAACCCAAATGGAGCTATATTTTCTCAATTAAAATCCTATTATATAAAATATAAAGCTCGATAAAATTTATTAAGCACAGTCACTTATCAGAGTAATCACAGTTAATAGAGATAACTCACCGACCTTGCACAACTATGCCTCCATTAGCTCAGAGAATAAGCTTGAAACCCACTGAAAGGAAGTCATCCCTGGACATGAGGAAGGCGGTTTCTAATCAACTAAACAATCAATAACAGTAGTAAATATGAGAGGTACGAGTAAGTTAAGTCACCAAACTATGTACCAGGGACATTTTTTTGCAGATTCTATATAACAGTGATAGCTACTGGTTCCCCACTAATAGACGAAACAGACTGACAATTAAGTCTATCATTAAGCCACCATAACGGTATGATGGAAGGAATGTAATCAGAATAAATTAACACACGTCTTCTTCCCTTAATTTTGGGAGTCTCAAAGCTAACATGTTGAATGGAACATGATTGCGACAAGGGCAACTTCGTTCCTATTTATTGGTACTGATTAGAGCAATGAAAAACATTTTTTTTGGCTGCTTTAGCTCTTAAATAGATGTTCTCTGACCTATTGTTTCCACAGAAACCTTATCGAATGTGTTTTCCTCATATGCATTGTACACAGACTCCTCTTCTATGACATGGATCCTCCTTTCAAACCGCTTACTTTTTCTTTTATCAATAAAAATATGGATAAAAAAAAATAAAGGAGCACACAACTGTTTTGTTTTGTGAAACATAATTTGGCATGTAGTCTTCAATTCCAAGTTCCCAATACCCACATAAGTTCCCCTTAGTTCTCAATCATCTCCTCCATTCTTTGTCCATATTTTCAAATTAATTAGATCAAAAAACCACTTTAGTAGTCTCCTTGACTTCCCAAAAGTTATCCCGTCCACAAAAAGAGAGGATCCAATCATCTGTCGCATCAATTGAACAACTCTTCTTCCTCTAGAAAGAGCTATCCTTCAAGTAGGACATTTATTGTTTTCATATCAGCTTCCTTGTTCCATCCCAAAAACCGTGGAAAAGTTTCTTCAACTTCAGCTTTTCACAAACATGCAATAGGGAGGAAGCAGTACAAGCAATCCACTACACCAACCATGTTATTAAAGGTCTGTCTATGGAGAATCTGAGACAGTCCAACACAAAAGAACTTGCTACTTTTCACAAAGTACTTACCTCTTGCTCCTATTCTCCTTCTCTTCTAATTCTTGCTGCTTCTTCTTGGTGATTCCTCCATAATCATCAACCGAAACAAGGGTTCTCAAACAAATTTCTGCTTCAAAGGAATTTGGCATGCCATTTATGTCAACCTTCTCGATGCACTTACTCTCTAAATCATACCAAACGAGATTTTTACTGTCCTGTCTCACCAAAACTTGATGACCGTTCTGGGAGAAAGCCAGTGGCCAGACAAATCCAAGAGGCCTCGCAACTTCAGATTGAGGTACCGAGAACAGCTTAGCCCATGATTCTTTCAATCCATAGTCTCTCATAATCCACACATCGACACCCATGTGATTATCATTAATGCTAAGGCAAAGACACCCTCCCAGTACGGCCACATCCATGTCCAGCTTATTATCTATAACATCAGGCTGGTCCACCACCTTAAAATCCTCAACATGAAAATCAAAAGCCACCAACAGGTTTGCCGAATCCGACACCAGCTCCTGAGTCATTATCCAATGCAGATGGCCGCACGCAAAAATCCCCATTTTGCGCGGATAAACCAGAGAGTAAGGCATGTCCTGGAGCCGCTTCCAGGCGTTATTTTTCAAACTATAGATACTAACTTCAGATTCAATCGGCTCGGTGACGAGCTGAACCAGCCTCAACAACATGTAATCATCATTCCTATCGTCATACCCAAACCCATAAACGCAAACGGAGAAAGCCGATGCACGCCGTACCTCAACAGCCGAGTACGGCAAGAACTTATGCTTCCTGGTGGACGGATTCCATATAACGACGTCGTCGGCCGCGTTGGAGATGCAGAGCAGGCCGTGACAAGACCCCAGCACCTTGATCTGGTCGCTGTAGCACATGAGAGGGTAGTTCATCTCCACCACGCTGCGCAGCGACCCCAGATCGATGCAGTAGAGGCTGGAGGAGTGCCGGAGGAAGAGGCTGAGGTTGGTGCTCGACTCGACGGACCGGCCGAGGTGCGATTTCACGAAGCGAGGGCTGTCTATCGTGCACAGCCACCGCTTGCACACGCACCTGAACCGGAGCAGCGACTTCACCGGCAACCAGTCCAGTATCTCGATGATCAGCTCGATCGGAAGGGCGGCCATTTCCGAAGCCTCTCGGCTCCCTTGCAGCGCGAGATCGGACGGCGGCGAAGGAAGATGACGATGAGAGGAAACGCTACTTGTCCTGGCGAATCGATTCGCAAGATCCGGAAGGGATTAGGTTCGATTTGAGAGGAGGAGTATCAGTGCGAGTCGAGCTCACACCATTCCTTCTTCTTCTTCTTCCTTCTTCTTCTTGACAGGAGCAGTATATAGAGAGAGAGAGAGAGAGAGAGAGAGAGAGAGATACTAGGTGTGAAATGTGCGGTCTGGAGAAGGCGACTTGGCAACCAGAAGCGCATAAATATATATTTATATCCATTGACAGCTGCATCGCATCTAGGGTTTCACATGTCCTTTCATTTTTTTTTTTGTCATTTTCACTTTAGACTATTACCACGAAAAATCCCAACCTAAAATACTTATGGCAAATTTACTTTAAATTTTAAAATTTATCAAAAAAAAGGAACTCAATCATGTCTCTAAAAAATGAGTTAATTGAGAAAACGTTAACTAATTTATTATTATTTTTATAAAAAAAATTAAATTTACAATTTTTCATGATCAAAAAATTCATTTGCAATAAATTTATCGCATATGTATCAATTTAAAGATTAGTTTGGGATAAACACGAGTTTGGGGTCTTCTATGGTATTAACTCTTTTACTTTTAATATGACGAAAAATCTTGAATCGCACGTTCGCAAATTTTCGTGTCACAAAAACTCACGAATCGGTAAAAGCCGTTAGTCGCCCCTAAATTAACTTTCGCATCACAAAAAGTGCCGGAATCAATACGCTCGGCAAAAAATTTTCCCTCCGCCGACTTCGTCCAAAATATCCCCATGGAAACCCACAGGGCAAACGGCTTGGGCGGTTGGCGCGGGAGGTGAATCCCACGTGGGTATTCGAAATGAACGAGTCTCCCTTGCGACGGCGTTGTGGTGAAGCCGGATCTGAACGACCCGAAACGAGATTTGTAAAAATCTGCTAAATTCTCTAATTTTTGCTGCAATTTTAGGCCAAATTCCATAAAAAAAAAAAAAAAAACCCCAAACTTTAGTTTCAGTCCCAAAAATACCTTGAACTTTTTTTTGTCTCGAAAAAAACCCCAAACTTTAGGTCAAGTCCCAAATCTGCCCCAAACTTTTTTGAAATTTTGTGATTTTTTTTTTGACAAAATAAAATCCGGGGTAGATTTGGGACTGGACTTAAAGTTTAGGGTTTTTTTTTAGACAAAAGAAAAGTTTGGGGCAGATTTGAGACTTGACCTAAAGTTTGAGGTTTTTTCCGAGATAAAAAAAAGTTCGGGGTATTTTTGGGACTTGACCTAAAATTGGAGGTTTTTCAGGGAATTCAGCCTGCAATTTTATCTCGGAGTCATGGCAAAATTTGTCGCGAGCCTATTGATTCGAAATTTGAAACGAAGAAATTTAGGGTCATGATGCGTGGCCGCCCTTGCTACGGCGCTGAATAATCTAAGGAGTTGTTGGCTGATACGACTTTCGGACAGTGACAGGAGGAATTCTTTTTTTTTTTTTTTGGTCTGTTCTCTTTTCTCCGTTGGGAACGGTAGGTTTGAGTTATTATTTATATATTTATTATTATTTTACAAAAAGACAGAGCAGAAGAAAATTTTGGCATGGTCATTCTTTTATGATTGAGATACGTACATTCAAAGTTCTAAAACTTACCACGAAAATATAAATGAGTCATAAAACTTATCATCAGAGTGTAATCAAGTCCTAAAATTTTTTTAAAAATGCAATCAATAAAAGGACTTGATTGAACCAATATGACAAATTTAAGAATTTGATTGCACTTTTTGAAAATTTTAAGATTCATTTGTATTTTCGTGATTCTAATGAACTTATCAATTTATGATTTTATTCAAAAACTAATAATTTCTTTCTTAATTTTGTGTTGACCGAGACATCTTAAATTAGTTTTTTTTTTTTTTTTATGACTAGTCCTCAAGTTAGGTAGAGCCAATGTACTATGTACTGTTTTCGTCAATAGATATTTTATCTTATATTATAAATTACTTAATTACCGTATGCGTCATATTATATAATTATTAATCATAAAATGACAATCGAAACATGTAACTATGTTGAAAATCTCGACCTAGAGTCGAATTTTCTAGATTGTATTATACGTGTTTCGTCTTTGATTTTAAATGTATTGTCTCGTAATGAAGTTAATGTCAAGAGAAACACTGTTATACAGATCGGAACGTGCGAACTGAAACTATACATATGGCATCTACATCGCCAGGGCTCGATCGGACCGACGATATCAATGAGAATCCGATTCGATGGCAAAAGATATTTTATACGAAAACTCGCGCGATTCGTCTATTTTTTGAGGGGGTAAATGTGGGAACAATCTAGAGAGTAGACTCAATTTGGCATCTCCTGAAACCATTTGTTCAGACCGTGGATTTAAAAAATTCGTGATTATTTGAGCAAAACGTCGCCATCTTATATACAAAAAGAAAAATCAACATCTGCTTTGTTATTTCCGTCAAGGAGTCGTCACGGGGTGCCTTGACAGAACCTTTTGCATTTATTAAACGACAAGCACCGGTGGCAAGGCGGCAACATCTTTGAAAGCTATAAATGCTAGACTACGAAACCGAAAATTGCTTACTACATATACGTATAGGTATACGTTTATGCTTATATATATACTCAATGGGATGGACTTAGCGTAGTGTATTATGGGTGAATAAACAAACAAACTTCAGAAGTTTAGAATTTGAATGTAAGTGACGGGCTTGTCAATCTAGAATTTATAAATGGCAAACAATATCGAATATCTTTAGATTCAACTTTAACATGTCGTCGAGCGGAAGCTGCATCGATGGCCTTTCTATTTTTTAGAATTTTTTTGAGAAAATGCGTATCGGAGTCACACCTTTTTGTGGATCAAAAGGAAAGAATAATGCAAAGAAGGATCCACAAACAATGGGCGCATTTCAAGGGGAGATCCGAAATTATTGACATAGGGAAGACATTATTCTAATGCAAAGCGAAGGAATAGTGTCCCAAAAGTATAGATCTATGTTGAAAAACGAACCCATCCCCATCTCTTGGACCAATGTGTCGGCCTCGAGAGACCTGGTCCGGCCTTTGACCGCCGCTACCGTTGTTTCCGTCGAAGACCCAAAGGCAGCAGTTTTGAAGTTACGCTAGAGGAGGCTTCACTGAATAATGATAGCGATTAAAAGGTTAAATCCTAACATTCAAAGCTGTCAAATGAATACGCGACTTGACATTTAAGTATCTTAACGATGACATTTAGGTGGAGCATCAAGGGTGGAGGTGGTTGGAAATGGTCACAGTCCATCCCCCCTTTTTCTATTTGGGATGATGAAGAACCTAATTTCGGGGTCCATGGCATCTTTTCTATCGGAAGACAAAAATGCTAATTCCACAAAGTTAAAAAAATGTAAATCGATACTAATTGGCTCGTTTACATACTTATTTACAGTCCGTCGCATCAGTTAGCACGCTGATCTTTTGCGTCACTCCTTACGATCGCATCGACCACCAAAATAAGATTTTCTTGGTCTTTGCCCCCTTATATTAAAGTGCTTCATCGAGAAAGAGAGACTCGATGAGGTCTCCAACAAACTTCACATGACCTCGGATACTTTAATTGGACGATGCACAGCCTCTTTTGCCCGAGACCGAACCAGATCTCGACAGTTCAGCTGGTGTAGAGAGCTGGTGTAGAGATCAAGTAGACCAGAGCGCACGTGATCACCATGTGCGCGCACGTGCTCGTGCACTACCATTGGGAAAAAGAAAGAGCTGGGGGGGGGGGG
>BCNH02000005.1:16213099-16228242 GCA_001662345.2 Metrosideros polymorpha var. glaberrima
GGGGGGGGGGGGGGAGGAATCCTCACTAGTGTACAATCTCTAGAGTGGTCCTCCAACAAACACATTAATTTACATCAAGAAAGGAGAGGAACTTGCGCCTCGAATCATGACGCCGCCACTCAGAATACGTGTGAGGGCTGCATTGGCCGACCCCCTGTGAGGAGAGCTTTATCCGATGCGCGTGGACATGACGCTACAATCGAATCGGAAAAGGCTCAGAGTGGAGTGGAGTGGAGGATTCGGATGCCACCTTGCAGTGGAGAAGAAAAACTAGGGGGGAACACCACTACCACTCTCAGATAAAGTTCACCCACTCATCCAGGCAATCAACGTCTAATTTGCATCCTATTCTGTTCCCAAAAGACAACAACTATGATGCTCCTTTTTTGATACCACGGTGGTTGGTAGCGACAGCTTGAAAAATTGCCGATTCGTTGTCTTTTCAAACTAAGAAAATGAGATTGGCAAGTGCTACGCAGCTACAAATACATCCAACTACCCCGACTAATGGACCCGACTAACTCCATGATCTCTTATTGAAAAGAGAAGCTGAGGTAGCGACTAATATACTCGGTAAATCAGACGACCAAATGGAAAAGATCATACTCAGACAGCAGTAGCAAATAACATTTGCTTTGCACCCTGTTCTACTCTCAGATATCCACACAATATTCCCCAACAATTAACATTTTCTACTTTGCATACTACTCTACCCTCAAGACGGTGTTAAAAGTGTTAAAGATAGAAAACATACTATGGCTCGACTTCGACATCTCTGACACTCCTTTTGGATCCTTGATAGTTGGCAGCAACAGCAGGAAATATCAACATCATCTTTTTAAACAAGAAAATGACATTGGCGAGTGCTTCAAGCTCGAAATATCGAACAACTCTATAAATCTCTGATCCGATACTCTAGCTTTCGTGCCAGCAAACCTCTGATACTCATCAAAGATAGAAGACAAACACCACCTCTGTAGCTTTCTTAAGCATCCCGCAAGACAACCAGTTCGGTGCTGCAAGTGATCGATGAGCAGATCGTTGGTCAACATTGGCTTATACCTCAATCTTCAAGAAAATAATGGGTAAACGGGAAATGAGGGGTACCTTCCCACGTTTGCAGTGGATTAAGACAGGATGGTTCCTTATATCTGTGATCACAAGGTAAGAACCAAATACTTGAGCAAATGTCCAACAAGCAAGCTAACAACTCATAATGTGAAGTCACATCATATATTTAGTTATACCAAGGAGTACTTTCAGTGCTTCACGAATTGTTTCATCTGGAATATTGACGAAAGGCTCCTGCACAGAGCAAAATTGATCAATTACAGGAACTGTTACAGTATGTTAGGACAATCTTTGACCAAACATATCATTTTTTTTGTAATAAAATATAACTCTTCTACTACAGCATTGTATATTCTAAATGCTGATCATCTCACAAGGACTTAAATGCAGTAACACGCCTCACTGTTGACCAGAAATTAAATTTTAATACCCCCTAGTTACAATTATTCAGTTCTCTTAGCTCGATAACTTGTTACAAACCATAATTATTCATTGTCCAATTTCCCAATACCCTGCAATGATGCAACTTTCTGTTTATCTTGTTATTATCTAATATTGTCCACCTGTTTCACATCTCAGATTCTCAACACTAGTGAGGTCCCATGCCAGAGGGTTGGTTTAACCTAATATTAGCACCATCTGTAATTCCAGCTGGTTTGCAAAGGACTCATGAAAGGCAAGGTCATCCATAAATTGAAACACAGGAAAGCCATGTGTATCTGCCACTAAAAGAGACTGTATCACACCCCAAGTGACTGCAAATTACAGGTAGCAATTGAAGCAATTTACTTCGTATTCTCAAGTCCTTTGAGTTTACTTCTTATATCAATGCATCCACTTGACATGGATTCGAATTCCTAGCAGCAAATCACAAGTCACAGGACATTTGTTTAGGAGGCACACAGGAGCAAGATTATCATTGTCTTGCGAGAAAATTGACTGGGTTTCTATGACCAGTAAGATCCGCTGAAGCATGACACCACAGATATCAGATGCACTCAAAATGTCCTAGGTGAAATAAACGAGCGCTACTGGTTTCTTATGAAAGTACACCTGTTCAACAATGCTTAAGGCCATCATTCTTGACCTTGATACATCAAAAGAATTGCAGTCTCCATAGAGCTGAGGCTACCAACAATTAGCCCAGCTTCCATCTTTCAATAGTCTGGATGGGCAGTTTATATTTTGGCAGCTTCACTGGAGGCAGGATGATTCACAGGTAAAAGTATTTTGTTGTCATCTCTGCTGTTTACCCTTTTCTTTTTGCAAAGAGATATGTGGGATAATGTAAATTGACCTCCTATCTTAAAGGGTTGATTTCGTAGCACATGATCACATGAGTAAACAGCAAAGAGTAGATTATATTCCATGCGAGCACAAGTCAAGGACAAAAGGATCTAATGCTTAAAAAGTAGCCTCTAACGTGGCGTAAGATAGTATATGATAGTTAGCCACATTAACTGAAGGTTAGACTCTGTCCTTACTCCATGCAACAAGCAAGCAGAAGCATCAAGAAGATTCTGCAGCTAATTCATTGACAAAAAAAAAAAAACCAATGGGCCACACGCCACAGAAATTAAAAAAAAAAAATTAAAAATTGAAGCATATATTAGCATAGCATCAAGTGACCAAACTTCATAGTCATTTGCAAAATGGATAAAGGGTATCTCCAAAATCGCGATATCACTTTCCTAGATTTGTTCAAGAATCCTATACAAAGTGATACAAAAGAAGCCATCCATCATCAACAACTACCGATTCCAACAGCTATAACTTCTATTCCCAATTGCTAAGTCACGTCGTCTGAGAAAGGAAAAATGAAGGCCATCCCAGAGCATTTACCTTGCATCCATCGATCCCGAATTGGAAAAACCGAATCCCATTGGCCTTCAGGAACTCGTTGTTCGCCTCCGGATAAGGCTCGGGACACAGATATCTGCACAATCCCATAAAACCACAATCAGCCACATTCAAGGCAACCCCCACCCGCGGGGAAATGCCAATTTCACGGAGCAAGCCGCGGCCGGAACAGCCCTCGCGGACGTCGCACTCACATGACCGACCGGAGCCCGAGCGACTGCAAGAAGCCGAAGTTGGCGCTGTCGGGGAAGCCGGACCTGAACACGCCGCCGTCGACCATCGCGAAGTTGAGCGGGGGCACGAACAGCTCGTCCCCGTCCCTCTCCCCCTCCGCCCCGTTCGCCGGCGAAAGATTCCCGTCGACGCCCTCCGCCGCCGGCGGCGGCGATTTGGCCGCCGTCGCGCGCGCCTCGCCGTCGAAGGCGTCGAGCTTCATGGGGCTTTTCGCGCCAAAAACAAAATTCAAAAGCGGAGGAATCGGCGAGCCGATCGCAGGGATTCGATTCCGGGATCGGGATCGGGATCGGGATCTTCGTGTGGAGAAAGGTGGAATTAGGGATTTCACAGGCGAAAACTGTTGGGGTCTTTTGCCGTGGACAGCAAGGAAGAGCAAGGAGAGTGTTCAAATTGGCTATAGAATGGGAACCTGGAAACCCGGATCAAATCATGTCGCGAGCGAATCTCTAATCGATTTTGAATTTCGAGCATTCATTATCTCGTCTGAAGAGACTTTTTGATTCTCGAGATGTCGATGAGACTATAGTGTGATGCGTTCGTTACGCGTACGCATGACTGGAGGGAAACAATCCAAAATTTCGCGACGAGTACAAGACTCTCATTGTAACATCTTGAAAAATACTTATTAAAGAAAAATCATTAAATCGGGGAAAACGAAAGGAGAAAAAAGAAAGAGACAAGGGATAGAATTGTCCTAAATTTTAGGCGACGGATGATTCGACAAATAGTAAAATGGTCCGAATGACAAGTCCTAGAAACTTGGGAAATTAATAACTTAAACCGATTGAACTTGACAGGTGGAGAGATTAGTCTTCTTATTTTAGGATGTCAATTTGATGAAGGTGGGACGAAAGTGGCACTATAGACAAAATCGAGCTGGTCCACCAATTTTAATATGGTTCGTGGCTGCTTTGAAAGCGAAGTTCGAGAACCGAATTTCCTAACTCGGTTTGGCTTCAATTGTCTCAGCACCGAACCGAACCGAACGAAAAAGCATGGAGTGGAATTGAACCAAACCAATCAATCCAAATCTTGAACGGTTTCGTTCTATTGATTGATTTCGAATTAGTTTGGTTCAATTTTGTTTGGTCGACATAAGAACAATCATTATCATGGAGTGTGTTAAATCCCTCTTTCAGCTATCCGCATCCATTGATGCTGCTCAGCCCCGGCCAAGGCTGCTCGCCGGGCACAAGCGTACCACGCCTGTAGATGCAAAAGTTCCGAGCTCTTCTTCCAACTCCGTGACGTGCATGAGCGTTGACGAGGAGAATTCGGCCGTGCTAGTAAAGCCCAACGTCGTGAGGGTGAACCACCGTGGTATGGTTGTATCTTTGAGCTACTTGGGCATTGAGCGATCAATTTGATTAGGGAAAATTACAAAAAAAAAAGTCTTAAATCTATTGTAATTATGTCCATTCAGTCATAATTTTTTTTTGCCAATTGTTTATTAAACTTTTTGTATTTATGCCAATTTAGTCCAGTTAATTTTGGCCGATCGACGCTGACGTAGACAATTCTTAATAATATTTTAATTTTTTCCTAATGTTTTTTGATTTTTTCCTTTCTTTATTCTTTCTTTTTCCCTTCTTTCCCTGGTGGCTGGTGAGGCGACGAGGGCTAGCCTTGCCTAAGCGAGGGTAGCCCTTGCCCACCCAGGAAAGAAGGAAAAAAGAAGAAGAAAAAGAAAATCGGAAACAAATAAAAAAAATCAGAAAAAATTTAAATTTTATTAAAAATTATCCACATCAGCATCAGCCGGCGCCGGTCAGTATCCACGTCAACGCCGGCCGGTCAAAATTGTCCAAATTGACTGCATTGACCCAAATGCAAAAGGTATGGGACTTAATTGGCAAAAAAAAAAATCATGACCGAATTGACATAATTATAATAGACTTAGGACTTTTTTGGTAATTCTCTCATTTGAACGTGAATCAGGTACCTGATCACGACAAATGCTCGTGGCCCATGTTTCCGGGACTAGGCCTACCTCACTCGGAAAGTGGCTTTGGTATGGTTTATTTATATGGTAAGTAGGTGCACAACGATTGCGACTTCTCGAAGTGATCGTGGCGTGCTGTGTTTTTCTACGTTGGTGGATGATATGTGTACGCGACAAGTTTTCTTTCGGCTCAAGCATGGATGGGCCCAATCTCTTACCCTTCCCTTTCCTAAAAGAAGATGGATCCGTAGGAATCACAAGCTGCGACGCACGTTGACACCCTTTCCAATGGGTCTCCTTTGCTTTTGCTACAAGAGTTCGTTCGAACGCACCAAAAAGGTCCGGACACGACTCGTGACGCCGAAATGCCGGAGAACTTTTAGGAATTGGAAGATCGCGATCGTAGGATAGAGTCCTACAATGCAGGACGACAGTCGACCAGGGGAGAGTTGGTGACTCAGTGGGGCCCCGTATGCTACTGTTGGCTTCTTCATCTTCCTGAAATTGAACTACTAATACACCGCGCAATCGGATCGAAAGTGAAAATACCATGCAGTCACAAATACAGACACCAAACAAGGAAGTACTGCAGGGCCATCGGGTTATGGACCGGCTCGGCCCATAGTTGAGCCTATCACCAGGCCCATAGTTGAGGCCCAGTTGACCTTTTCAATGATCCAACCTTAGATAATAACTGTGAAAGCCAAGGGATGTGAAATGAATCTAGAGCTTAATATACTCTTACATCTTCCCCTGGAAGAACTTGTGCTAACAAGAAAATAAATCCCAAATATGCAAAGGAAATAAAATTCCAAATATAAGTTCAAAACTTCACCAATTGGTCCTCAAACACATTCTCTCTTACCAGTTCATTCGCATTCAAAATTATCAGAAACAGAAACTCAATGCTTTTAACAGTGCACTCAAAGGGAAGAGTCGATTGCATCATCGAACAGAGTGACATAAAAATCACCAAGAATTCTTCTTACATCTCAATCAGTTCACCCTAGAATTGGATTACTAATTTAGACATGGTGAACGAAAAGAGGCCGAAGAGTAGTGCACCGGGGCTTACATGAATCCAGGAGCACAGGCTGTGTCTTTGACAAAAATGAAGACCTGCAATTTCACAAAGAAACAGTGCAAAATAATGGAAAAGGGTTGCAAAGACACTCATTATTCTTAACTATGATATCTGTAATGATTTCACTATATCGTCTCTTTATACAATAACTCTATACAAAACCTTTAAAATTGTAGCTTGTCGCTCCCCTTTTTAGCCTTGGTTTTGTGAAGAAGCGACAGATTTCTTTATACAATCAACAATACCCTCACAGTCTGCCTGAGGAAGTACGCAACCCAAGTCATCTTCAAAAGCATACTCTGGGTTTGAATGAGGTGACCGAAGGGTCCCATGCGTCTGACATGCCTTCATCGTCTTACAGTGTTCAGCTTCGTCATCTCTGATGTTAAGGAACACGTCGTACAAGTTCTCTGACAAAGAGTAACAATACAGGGAGGAACCAAGTTTAGCTGATACATCATAATTGATCCTCAATGCTCTTTAGAAAGATTTAAAGATAAGAATAGGTGGACAACCAAAACACGAGCAAGCTCCTGTCACCTCTGATTATTACTAGTTAAAACAGACAGTTTTGCCAACCCCATTAACACCATTCACATGAAAAACAATTCATGGCCTATACTGTGCCAGAAAAGCTCTTGAACTTTCTTATACCAAATATAATGTGACACTTTGTATCTACTTATTATGGGCATATATGTTCCTTGTAGGAGCTAAAAAGGCAAAATCTCAGGCTCAGACATGCAGCCAGCAATCACTTACCTATTTTTGGCCTCCGAGACTGAGGTGGTCGGGAAGTTTGAAATTCATCTGAACAAATTTATGAAAGATCTTAATAGTTAACGTGGCAAATTACAAAAAAGAAATTTGGCCATACAGGTAAAGGACAACAAATATAAAACGCACTTACCAAACAGGTACAAGTCATCCCCAGTGTAGTATTTTATGGCGACCTCAGGTGCAGGCAACTTTTTCAATTCCTCTGCAATGAAACTGCCGGTCAAAATACAGTAGCCACAACCAGATCTATCGTGCATATATTGGCTAAAATTTACTCTTCAGGATGGCTTTTCATGCAAAAACATGATTGGTGTCACCCACAAGACTGCCATGAAATGACCTAAAGATTGCAGGAAACCTTGAAGCTGATGTCAGGCAAGAATGAAATAATGCAATTCCCTGTCATGCTGTCAGTGTGACTTTTCAGCAATTCAAATTCTATCGTGCAACACTCTCATTGCTAACCCATCATATGCAGTCTCAAACATCCACATTAAAACGTCCCTCCTACTTTTTTCCTTTTCTGAATTCAAATGAGAAACGCTCAGTCATATGACTTCTATAAGATAGGGTAAGTCCGCCTTGTGTGCATCCATGTATAACTGCATCAGAATTGGATAAAAGAACAAATTTCGAGAGCTTCTGATCTCACCTCCTTGGGCCTTGAGAAATTTGTCATAAGTTGAAAATGCATGGCTCTCTACACATTCTGAAAAGTGATCTGGAGAATAGAAATTCCGAATAAATAATTATTATAACCTGTTGAAAAATGATAATGTGCAACATAAACAACCCCAACTACCCCCTCCTCCCAATTAAACTCTGCCGGAATTCAGGAGAAGACTTTGTCTGGAGAAAGATATGCTCACAGAAGCAGTTACTTGTCAGCTCCATGAATATGATGACAAAGTTTTACCTAAATAAGTAATGCTCTAGTGGCCAACGGCTTTGAGCAATCAGTAATCTCCAGAAACTAAGGCATGACAGCTCTATAGAAGATATTTGCAAACTTACATGCCATTCTTGGGCTGATTGCATACATGAGGACTGTCATCAAGTAGTAAAAGATGGCAATGTGTTGGGCAAGAAAGCGGTCAAACCACCAAGCATTCCCCCCTAATTCCTGTAATAAAATCCTCTACCTTATCAACAAACTGAACCAACTTACAAAAAGATATATAGTTCGCTTTGGAGAGCTCTTATCAGAAAGTGGATATCTAGAGATATACATTCAAAAAGCAAATAGAAAGACATTACTTCCATGATAAGCAAATGGTGCATTTCATTCCAGCTTTCAGCAAAATGGACTTTCAAATAGTCAGCCCTCCTCCACCAACCAAAACTCTCATACATATGTAAAATTGACATAAAGGCTGCCAAAAGAAGAAAAAAATGACGTTAATCATTATTCCCATAGAGCATACACAAGAAAACTTCCCACTTCTTAACATTGTTGTGTGAAATTTTCATATCAGTTTATCTCCTTAAACACACAAGATGCATGATTAGTCCAGTCAATATTCTGCTAACTTTGTGCTTCATATATGCCTCAACTATTATGCAACAGCTTTCTCAAAATTTAATCAGTGTTGTCAGGTCATAAAGCATATGGTGGAATGAAAAACCACGAACATATTTCTATGAGCTTGACAACTCACCAAAATAAGGAACTCTTGCAATGGTTTCCAGTACAAAGAACCTTGCATAGTGCCGATCACTGTACAAAGTATCCAGAATCTTTATCACCGAGTCCTGGAAAAAGGTTATAAGCTACAGATATTAGTCTAACATCCGTGCAACTGCGAAATGAAAAATCACAATGCCTTCAATCCCCAAAGTACTAAGTAATACATGACTCTAGTTAGAACAACTACAAGACTGGAAACTCCATTTCTGTCTTCTCCTTCTAAGAATGGAAACCTTTTTATTTACGACTAAAGCTAACTATTTCTGATCAATAGTGCATCATATCAATTTGCTCATTCATCTACAGAGGAGGATGGGAGGCCTTACTGTAAGAAAGACGTTGACAGATTGCTCGAGCTTGATAATCCATCTTTCTAGGTCACTGGTGGAAGAACCCTCAGATGCTCCATCACTGCTTCTATTCCTCTCCTTATCAAAGATGCTCTTTGATTCAAATGACTCCTCAATGACTACTTTCTCTTCATTGTCTTGCAAAAGCGCCGCTCTTACAGTACAGCATTTTCTAGGGAATCATGAGAAACATTTATGAGAAATCACTGAGATAAAGACAACGAATAAATCATCTGTCTTGAACTAACCCTAAAAATGAAAATACGAGTGATAGTCATAAGTGCATTTGGCATGCCATGAGGATTGATTTTCTGCCAAAAGCTCCACCAGGCATTCGGTGGAGCAACCTCGTCATGTACCAACCAAATGCTCGGCCACTTTATACATAATTGATTTGGCTTCCATGATAACAATAATGATAATATAGGTCTGTATGCTTTGAGCATTTGGCAATGCAAAACTGTCATGTGTTAGTGCGTGCTTTTGCTTGCCACGATGAAGATTTTCTTTTTCAGTATACTTGGCCTAGCCATCCACCATGCAAATTGACAAACATGGTTTTTTCTCCGTCATTGGACACCATTCACAATTTCTAGAAAACAATGCCTAGTATTAATACTCCATGGTATAAAATACCTCAATACATATTAATCGAAATAACGAAATGAACACATAGTTCTCATTGTTCTCATTTCAAAGATAATTTCAATCAAGGAAACCCTGCCTCACTACTTAGGAAAGACCCCATGGCGACCTCAAGAAGAGACCTTGGTCAAAGGACTAGGCTTGTGATTGAGTGATTTCTTTTAAACTCTTGACCTTATACTCTTTTCCCAATTGACTATGACCTCGTTCACCTAATTGACCAGTGTCATTTCTCACCCAAAAGGTCTATGAACAATAGAGAAGTCATGCCCAACAAATACATAACCACTTATTCTGCCAAGCTTTTTGATTGGCAAATGACAAAGTTGTTGGGTCAAATGCTTATCTTTTAGCTAAGAATAGTGAAATACACATGATGACATCATATGTAGCGCTAATTGCTCAGCTAAGATGTTGGTTAACTGTTGACGCATGACAAAGTTGCTTATGCTCTGGACAAAATCATCATCATAGCATTCAAATGCATTGTCAATTGCTCAGCCAAGCAATGCTCAGTCAAGAAGAAGTGGAATTAACATTCTTCCATCTTCTATCACGCATCTTCTGGAGTGTTTGGACTTTTGGACCCTAATTTTACTCATCTTGGAACTTTTTTTGGCTTTGTTGACAGCACAAACAGTTTTCGCCGTTTATGTTTTTAGATTCCAACTGGCAAGCACTGTAAAGGGCGGTTACACATCATAGAGGTGCAGTGATAAGACTTAGACCATAGTAAAATGTCCCTCCCAACTAATCTTTGAGAGAACAAGCTATTTGATCTCCTTTAACATACTTACATTTACATTCAATCCAGAGTAGCTACTTAGAGAATACTTAGCACTTCTTCAGCTTAACTTAGATCCTTAGCACAGTTAACATAGTCTACCGGATCGTCCAATCCATGTGGTTCCCAGAAAAAATTGAAATCAAAAGCTGAGAGAAAAGACCACTTTCTCCATTATCTTGCATAGTTAGACTTGCCTGTATAAACTTTTCACCATACACTACTATTGTGATAACAAAGATTGGATTGTACAAGCCACACAGATTAACATGGCTACGAATCGGCAAGGCTCCTCACTAATTCGGCAAGAGATTGTATGGGCAATTTCATAAGTGACAGTGGCAAAATGCTTGGTCACCCCACAAACGGTCAACCTGTCAGGAAATCATCTGCAATGTCTAAAGATGAGAACAAAAACAGAAAAACAGAATTCCCTTATAACTATTCCACATTCTAGGCGCATGGTCAAGACCAACAGCCAAAGCCAAACATCCAAACTCAGGTCAATCTTCAAGGTGATTAAGCTTCAAAGGAGCCCTAGCACACACAAACATAAACATTTGTATGCAAGATGAGCCTACAGGAGTGCCAATCAACCGAGCCAGCAGGAAACCCACAGGAATCGCTTCCATTTTCTTCTCATTACGAACAAGGAACACACAGAAGGAGCAAAACAATTGGAGCGAGGAGGACAAGGACAAGACCACCCGAAGCCGATCGCGAGATCAACGGGAAATGAAAGCGGATTACCTCGGAACCAGCGCGCGCGAGGGGAGAGGATTGAAATTCAAAGGGTCTCGCGCGCCAAGCGGGGGCGGATTCCGGCGGGCCCGCGCCTTCCACGACGGCGCCGACGCTGCGAACACCGACGAGGAGAGAGCCGATGCCATCTCTCTCTCTCTCTCTCTCTCTCTCTCTGCAAGAAGCAAAAAGCGAAATGGGACTTGTCGTTCTTTAGGCTCTGAAACGGAGGCGCATATTCCCTCGCGTCGTACTCGCTCGTGCCTACCCGTTTGATATTTTGAGAGGAAGTCGGCAATTTGACACGTCTCGTTCCTTTTTCTTTCGTCTACATTGGAAGAAGTCTAAACGAAGTTGCTAAGAACCGTGGCGCAGGCTTGACCACCGCACCGGGCCGCGCGCTGGGCACGACTCGTCGGGCGTCGGGCACGTGCCTGGTTCCTAACCCATTTGGGGCATGGGTCGGAATAGGCTCATTGGCCCTCACAGGCCGGCTCGTGCCCGATTCTTTTGAGTTCGATCCCCATGCCACTGTGACCAATCTCAATTCGAATTTCGATCTTAAAAAATTGAACAATCGCGAATTCAATAATTATTTATTCAATAAAATTAATGACGGTCACTTATTTGGTGGTTGTTGGGGGAAATTTTTTTTATAATCTATAAATTAGTCCCCATATTATCTCATTTTCCCATCATTACTCAATTGTCACTCACATATCGCTTCATGATACTTTTACTTTCTATGACCGTTTGTCAATTTAATTTTTTCCTATATACTTATAAGGATTTGATCCACACCAACCGTTTTCGACCATCTCAACTCAATTCGGACTTCACCGTGCAATTAGTTGAGGGACTCAGTTAGTGAGTTCTGCAATAGCAATGTCTATGTGTTGGCTCCGCCCTAGCAACCAACTAAATTCGACAACGACGAGACCTAACAGCTAGACAATTGGGAGGAGCTGCAGGGACAAAGGCCGCAAGCTAATCCCCGCCAAAATGCTTCCCCGAACGAAACCCCTTACCCCGAAGAAAACCGCCAAGTAACTCCGGCGACGGCTTCTCGGAGAAGAATGTCCAATGTCAAGAGGACATTCTGGCTCGTGACCATTACCAATGGTGTTAAATTGGCCGGTGAAGCTGTACAACACCACATACAGAAGGCCTGTCAAGTAAAATGAGGCGAGAGCAAACCCTTTGGCTTTGCCGATGATCCTTGCTTCGTCCACTTTTGCGAACACCAAAATTTGCAAGTCCCTATACCAAGAGAAAACGGCAGCTTTGGTGCATCTGTTGTCCACGAGTAACTTTCAAGTCTCTTTTAACTTCTGATTTATAAAAAGAAATAAAAAAAACGAATTATGCTTATTATATCATCACCGAACATTAGTTGATGAGGAATGCAAATTACATGATTGAACTCTTACGTGTAGGAAGTTAGTATTATTACCGCATGATTCTCGAAACGTGACTTTTGAAATAATGAGAGTTGTCAATGATTTCGCATTTCTGATAACATCTTCAGCATCACTTTAGATAATGCCAGCATTAACACCATCCTGGTCTAGAGTTTGGTCCAACATCTAATTTTTATTTGCAATGTGATTTTTTCCATTACATGATACACGAAAGGAAAGTCGATAAATTCCCTCTGGACATAAGAACGATGTTGAATTCTATGTGCAAGATGTTGAAGAAGGCAAGCAAGGACTTGGATTTACCAATGCCGTACTCCCCCACTCATAGAGGAAGTGTGATCTCCGGTAAGTGATACTAGGGGTGAGCGATTCCAAGTTTCTTACAGGTTTCACCTAGAATCTGGAACCTACCTGTCTCTACAGGTTCCTTATTTTTTGAAACTTGAAACCTACCCATTGGAATTTAGAACCTGGAACCTACCCTGTTACAGGTTTCAAGGTCGGTTCCAGGTTCTTACAGGTTTTTTTTTTTTTTCATTTTTAGTTAAGAAAAAATGTGGAACAATAGATAATTTATACGTTATGGACATCAATCCACCAATCAAAATACTGGTTGGAGGAAAACATAGTCTTCTCCGATATAATTCCATCATCTAACATACGAAATATGATGACACCAATTTCAACACTCGAGTCGCCTTCGTGATTATACACACACACACACACATATGTATTATATGAGAGATTGATTACCTATGAGTCATGAAGATAATGTATATACTCAAAAAACCAAAATGTGAAGGGAGCGCACGTGGGGAAGAAGGGAGACTGTGACACCAAGGCACTATGATGTTTTCCCCTTTAAGAACTTAGTCTTGTGACTTTGGGATGGAGTTTGCTTGTGTTATTCTTAGTCCTCGTGTCTCAATCCCACTGTCCACAGTCACACACCAACATCTACGTACTGTCGTTCAAAATCCCGCAAATGCTAAACTTCCATTCCGTAAATCTTTTGTAAATTACGCCAAAAAAGATGGAAAGAACACAAGATATAAGCCACAAATCATCTTTTGTAGTCATCCGACGTATATTTGGCGACAACAAAAGCAAAATAGTGCAAAAGAAATTCATCAAAGAAGACAAAATTCATGTATTTTGAGTAACATAATCCACAAAATAGGTGCACAAGAACCAAATTGCGTACGGTTCCTTATTCGGTTCTCGATTCCCGATTTCGGTTCCGGTTCTCGGTTCGGTTCCTATAGGAACCTAGAACCTACCCGGAACCAGCGGTTCCTAAAAAAATGGAACCGTGAACCAGACCCTCATACATTGGAACCTAGAATCGGCGGTCCGGTTTCTGGTTCTCGATTTTACCCGAAATCATGCTCACCCCTAAGTGATACAACAAGATTGGATGGTTGGTGAAGTCTTTAGGGATTTCTTGTAGGTTTTTAGCGATGAAACGGATGCTTTGTTGTCCAATGACTATCTCTCAAGCAACCGTGCCGTTCCATTTCTACATATGATGTCGGCTGAATAAGCGAATAAGGAGGGTGATTCCTTCTGCGGTGAAACAATATTGGTTATAAACGTAAAATTCCTCAAATATTACAAAGATATCTTACCTATTATTTTTTCGTGTCCATTATCTTAAATCTCATAAACAAGTTGAAGGGGTTCGAAACTCTCCTTGTCCCCAAATTACGAAAGTTTGGGGCTTGTGAAGAGGTTCGAGCGGAGCAAATGTTGGCGATGGTGAGGAATTGGCTCCATAATATGTATGTTGCATATGCCAATGGATTCAATATGACGAGCTCCACCTCACGAACGGAGATGGCACCCTCATTAATCAATGACCTGAATTATGTGTGGTCTTAGGCAATGTCAAGTTCTAAAGTGGCGAAAGAGCAGAGTTTCATGTCTTCCGATTCTTTCCATCGTGACTTGTAACTTACTAATCCCATTGGCATTAGGTACTATCTAAATTTCCGTCTAGTACTAGCCAGCATATTATGGTAGAGAATAGGTGCAACTTGATTTGCGAAATACGCAAAATGGCTATTGGCAGACATGATTTGTTATTGCAAGAGTTTTGACTCCAGCCAAACATACCCCAATGTGAAGTAAAGGAACGAGCACACTTCAAGTGAGTTTGGTTCAGCATTCTCAAGGAGCTTTCAACCTCCAAAGCTTCTTGAGGAAATGCTGGGGTGTTTGGTAAATAGCTTTTGGTCAAATTCTGGTCTTGAGAATGCTGAAAGCCCAATGTTGGACCCTAGCATTGGGCTTTCAGCATTCCCAAAACTGAACCAAACCCATCCTTCGTCATCCAAGTCATGATACCAAATTAATTAGACATTCTCTTGGATGTAATTTGAATGTAATCATCATTGGGGCCCTTGTGCACGTATTCTTCTTTTCTTTTCTTTTTTTCAAATTTGAAGATGTACTTCATTCATGTTTGACTGAATGAGTATTTTTCTTAATTCTCCTTAATTAATTAATTAAATTTTATATTATGTCTAATCATTTTTCACA
>BCNH02000005.1:16236401-16297577 GCA_001662345.2 Metrosideros polymorpha var. glaberrima
AACTCAAGTGCGGCAGTGATTGTGGGGAGTGCTGCAGGAAGTTTGGCAGGGTGATTGGCGATGTGCAGCATCAAGAAACTAATACTGCTGGTCGTCGGGGAGCTTGCAGGCGCAATGAAAGTGGACTGGACCGGCAGGGCGAGTTGTCAAGGCTCCTGGCTACGCTTGGGCTTGCCTGTTGATCGCTAGGAATGATGCAGAGTTGCTGGAATCGTCGATCAAAGGCTGGGATGTCTACGGGAATCGCAGGAATGACTGGAAACGGCCCAACTCAGCAAGGAGGCTCAGTTGGCGTTAAGAAACTTGCGGATCTCCCCTCTCTATTGTGCTGCCCTCTTTTTCTTTTTCTTTTTCTTTTTTTTCACGTATTTCTCTCAAGTTTTCTGAATGAATCCTTTTTTTTTTTTTTTTTGATGAAGACGAAAATTTTCTCCCTCTCGTTCATGCCACCAGCCCCCTTTTTATATATGCAAGATAACAGATAAACTAAGCAATTCGAAATGGAAAGATATGGCCGCAAAGTCATTATTTTTATTTGAAATATCCGATACCTTCTCCAATACATCAACCACCGATCTAATTTGAATTTGCGGATATCCGTTTTCCTCTTTGAACTCACGGATCGGGATTGGCCACGATTCGAACGGTGGATGGTGGATCACAATTGCGTCGGATGCTTGACAGTGGGGCTTGCAGATGAGGATTCAATTTTTAATGCGAAAAAGAAAAAAAAATGCATTTTTCAATTATGCTGAAAATTTAAGGAAAATGCCCCCTAAGTCTAAATGCAAACTAAATGTAATCAAATTAAATATTCTTGGTATGGGCCGGGGTCAGTCTCTATTTTTTTTTCAATTTAATAAAAACTAAATAAGGGTCAAAATTTAGGTGTAAACAGTCATTTGGGGGAAAGATGCCATTTCCTTGTGGAAATGGTGACCAATAAAATGAAATTCGAACTTTTTAATTCCATTCTTAACTGCCACAATCTCTTTGAAAGTGGAGTAATAATGCATTTCTACTTGAGAGAATTTTTCACTTTTGTGTGCACAGAGATGTCGCTTATTATCGATTTCTTCAATGAGTATGGCGGCCCAGTATTCATCACTGGCATCAGTTTGCAGGATTCGCTTTCCTGTGGATGGAATCTGTAATGGAGGCAACTTCTGCATGATTTTTTTGAGTTTGGAAACTGCTTTGGTTTATTCCATTGCCCATGAAGGAGGATGCTTCTTCAGCATCTGCTGTAAAGGGAGTAACAGCTTTGCTATGTTGAGGACAAAGTCTCGTAGATAATTAATAATCCCGAGAAATTGTTGCGTCTGTTTGGTTGTGAATTCCTTTTCTGGGAAGTTAAGTAACTCCCTGGCAATGTGTGGATTGGGATAATAAGTACCTTGATTAAGGTGCATCCCAATGAATTCAATTTCTATCTAGGCAATAAGCATCTTTTTTTGAGAAAGCATGATGCCATATTGTTTTACTATTTTCTCAAACTGCTCGAGGAGCTTGCAGTGAGAATCTTCATCTGGGCTGTATAACAATATGTCATCAATATACACTGCTGCATTTGCCAGAATTGGCTGAAAAATGCGGCACATGGCCTTTTGGAATAGTGAAGGAGCCACTTTGAGTCCAAAAGGAAGGACTTTTCACTGGAAGTGTTGATTCGGGATACAGAATCCTATCTTGGATCTGTCATCAGGATGGATTCCTAATTGCCATAATCCGATTTTGAGATCAAACTTCGAATAGATTCGAGCTTTTGTGAGTCCCGCAAAGAATGAACTTCTGAAAGGTAGCGGGAACTTATCATCTTGGAGGAAAAGATTAAGAGGCTGGTAGTTGATGATCAATCTTAATTTTCCTTTGTTTTGTTCAGCACGTTTGTTGACATAAAAGGCCTCACAAGCTCACTACGAGGCTGAGGTTTCAATAAGCCCTTGTTGCAAAAGTTCAGAACATTCTTGTTGGACCAGCGCAAGGTGGTCCGGATTCATTCCTGAATGGCTGGCTTTGGTTGGGTTTATGTCTTCATTTTTTTTTTAAAGGAAGTCGGACATAAAATTTTGGGTTTTGCCATAAAGGATGAGAACATTTCTGAGTAAATTCAGAATGATTTTCTGAGCATGATTCCAATAATCTTTGCATGATTGGGTCCAATAGACTCATCTGGATGGAAAAAAGCCTTTAGATGTTGACAAATTCAGAAAACTGGTTTTTATATGAAAGGCCTCTTCCTGGAATGATTCGAAGGTGAGGAAGTTGAGTCATAATATCCCAACCAATAATTAGACTTTTGTTAGGAAGGTTGGATCCAAGGATTTTAGTGTTTATGGTACACTGGGGAAAAAATTGAATGGTTACTAGCGTAGTTCGGACTTTTGTGGAGAAAGTATTTCCCGAGGCTGAATTGAAGTATCGGACACAGGAAATCCAATATTCTTTAGGAAGCACATTTGTGTCTAAAATGGATGAACTAGCACCAGTATCAATGAGAGCGATTACTGAAATAGGTTTAGCAAACTTAAAAGTGAAGATTTTGATAGGGAAATGAGGACAATGAGATTGGCTAGAGTATATGGTGGTTTGTAAGCCTGGAAATTGGGGAGATAAATGGAAAAAGTCTTTTGGGGCAGCATCTGAGTCTGAGTCTAAGCTTAATTCGCTAGGGGTTTTGTAACAAGGAATAACACATAGGGTTTGTTCTGTTGGATTTTCATCCATTGGGAACAAAGATTCCACATCATCATCCTTGAGAGAAATACCTGTTTCAAGCTCGATATGATGTATGAGACGATTCTGGCCTTTCTTTGCTTGGGAACAATCCTTAGCAAAGTGTCCCTTTTTATTGCAAATGAAGCATCGATATGATTTCTGGCGATCTGGTGCATTTCGTCTCTTTCTGAGAAATCTCCATTTCTTCTTTCTTTTGAAGTACCCGATACCAATGAGGGGGCCTAAACCCAGAACCAGAGAAAACCATGTTAGTTTGCAGCAGATATACTATCCCACATTAGGCGAACTCATGTTCAAACCCCTAAGGGACTGCCTGTTAGCTGTCAAACTACCCAGAGATTTAGTTCCATGCTTAGTAACACTCAGAGAGAACAGAATGATCGGATGCTTTAGCTGGCTGGGCAGCCTTTCTTAGAGGTTCATACCAGGTATACGAAGAAGATAGAGATTTTTAGCTAGACATGAGAGATGAGATAATAGTGTTTTTGCTAAGTATGCCCAAGGAATGAAATACGGATTTTTCTCATCCCTTAGATTGCGTTTAGTCATTCGGATAAAATCCAAAATATGATATGTTGAGTTTGGTGGCTGTCTAGGATAGGATAAATGGGGATATCGGGGGATAAGAGAGAGGAAAATAGACAAGCCTAGGCAAAGAAGTTACTCGTACAATCTCGAGAGTTAGCCCTTGCCGGCTAGTGGAATATTTTTTCGTGAGTGAGATTGCGAAACAAAGTTAGGCCCAACTATGGACTTTGCTAGAGGTCGCCCAATGACTACTCCCTACTCTTGAGAGCAGGTTTCTAGTGTTGGGAATGTGTAGCAAAAGTCTCATACTTTCATATGAGTAGATCGTCAACAGAGAGCCCAAGTCCAAGCTTGTAAATATATCTAGTTAGACCATATTCACTAAAAAGCTCAGCCAATACATTTTTTGCTAACTAGTATAAACTACTTCGCACTACATTAATTCTCTGATGTGAGATTTTTTCCAACACAAGTCTCATGTCTACTACCTTTAATTCAAGTAATCTTATGGATCAACATGTCTCTACTTTATTGTCTTATGAGGATAGCAACAACAACAATGCTATCCATGAAGACCGCTATCCATCGGACTGCGTTGCTACACCACAACACCTACCTTCACTCAGGTCTCTTTCGTCTGACCGACCTTGAAGGTTGCCCGATTCCTTAACATGTTCACCGAACACCAATATATATTGGGATTGAGCCACCGATCGACTATCATCTCTAATATCATTTATTGGGAATGCGCAGTAAAAATCTGATACTTTCATTTAGGAAGATCACCAAGAGAAAAGCTTAAATTCAAGCCCGTCAATATATCCGGTTAGACTCAATTTCACTAAAAAAAAACTCAAGTCAATAAGTTATAGGTTACTTAAGATATATTAACTGCTCCAAATCACATCATTTTCTCAGAGTAAAATTCTTTCTATCACAACTCACATGTACATTTCAATATTTAGTTGATACGAGATGGGCTCCAACTCAAACTCAAACTCAAACTCAAAAATATTACACTTAGTTTAAGAAGGATGAGATCGAGAAAGAACCAAGCTGTAAAACATTACCTCGCTTCATCAAATCAAACAAGACAAAGCCACCACTATAAAACGCGCCGTCCACTGCCAGTTGCGGTGGAATCTGTGGACACAAAACCTTAATTGTCGGGCATTTCTTTTTCTTTTTTTTTTGGCTCCACCATCGTTCGACAAGTGTCCTACCGTGAGTTGACCACCAGCGAAGCAGTTGATATTTGACCTTTGAACTCTTTCATCATAATTTTGAAACATCAAATTACGGCTTGATATATTTTTCTTAAGGGACAGACACATACATCCTCTGGCCCGCGGGAATCAAGGGCCTACCATGTTCCTTCCTTCCTTCCTTCAAGCGTACTTCATTGCCTTGGAGTGGTCGCCATTTGATGCGGTCGTTTCGCAACTTTTTCTCCTCGAGATTTCACTTACCTTGAATCGTTTTAAGTTACGACTTTTGATGATTCGTGTTAAAAATGGAGACGGGTTTCTTCACGGAGTTCCTCGGCAAAGTTCTAAGATTGTTAAGTGCTTCTTATATTGTGAATTGGTCAAGCGATTAAGGCCTTATTTCGAATTAGATGGGTCTATAATCAAATCATGGGGAAAATCGTGCGAAATGTCCTAAACATATTGCATTTTCCTAAATCTTTTCACGTTTTATCAATTGAGTCTATCCTACCAGTTTTGGCTAAAAATCGCTGATGTGGACGTCGACCGTCCTACGTGAACTATTTTTAATAATATTTTAATATTTTTTCAATTTTTATTTATTTTTGTTTCTTTTTGGCACCGGTCATCGCAGGGCCTCATCGATGGTCGGCGGACGGAAAAAGAGAAAAAGAAAAAGAAAGAAAAGAAGGGAAAGGGAAAGGGAAAGGGAAAAAAAGGAAAAAACTAAAGAAGGAAAAGGAAAAAGAAAAAGAAAAATAATAACAAAGAATTCAAAAAGACATTTAAATATTCTTATTAATTTATCATGTTAGCACCAGCCGTGCCACACAGGACAATCGGGGTTCAAATTAGCAATTTATGACTCAATTGACAAAATTAAAAAAAATTAGAATTGAATTGTGAAAAATTCCATATATTGGAAACCTCCTCATTAAGTTTAAGAAGCTGGAGACGTCCCATTAAAATCAAGAGCGAAAGCTGCAATGGCAACAGCTATCTTCTAGATGTTGGCTCATGTCCCCTTTCGGACAGCGACTCGAGAAATCACCGTCTGTCAGCCACGTAACGTTCGAAGACGAAAGCAAAACCAATAAGCAAATCCAGAATTCAACGTGATAGAGAGATGAGAGATTGCTTTACGTATGACCCAACAACAAGTGGCAATCACTAGCAGCTTTTATCTGCTTCACATGGCGATCGCCACCGCCACCCACTGATCCAACTCTAAATGATTCTGTCCATCATTGATGACAAACCAAGAATTCATCTTCCCACCACTCTCATGAAGTCTCCCCCACAATGGAAGATGAAGGACGAGCGCTCGTGCCGCGAAGCAAGCCGATCTTGAGCTATCTCTCCCGGCCGCCGCCGCCGCCGCCACCGCCGCCCGATCCAGTCGAGCTAAGCAGCTTCACTTCCTGCTTCAAGTGGGTGTGCGTCGATCAGTCCAACCTATGGCGGGCCGTGCTGTCATGGTCCATCTTCTTCCTCTTCGCCGTCGCCGTCCCGTTGGCCTCGCATTTCTTGCTCCAGTGCTCGAGCTGCGACGCGGACCTCCAGCGGCCGTATCACGTGCCGGTGCAGATATCGCTGTCCGTGTTCGCGGCGATATCTTTCGTCTGCCTCTCGCGGTGGTCTCGCGAGTACGGGATCAGGAGGTTCTTGTTTCTGGATAAGTTGTGCGACTCGAGCGAGAATGTTCGCTGCGGATACTCGCAGCAGCTTCAGGTATGTTCCGATTCGACTTCGATTGTCGTTCCGTTCTTGATGATCCAGCAGTTTTAATTGATTGGCAATTGGCGTTGTTCTTTTCCTGAAATGTCTCTATTAATTGGGGGTGAATGTTGGAATTGCCTCTGGATACAAGCAAGTTAGATCATCAGCAAAGTCGAAGAATTTTTTTAAAGTGTACTGTTGCATTTACATTGCTGACTTAGGAATTTGCAATGAGCTAATGCAAACTCTGAATTAATGGCCGAACAAGCTTCGATGATGCTCATAATAGGCTGCAACTTGGATTTAGTCGAGCATTCTTAATGTTTGCAGAGATCAGTCAAGCTATGGTCTTGGTTTGTCGTCCCGTGTTTCGCCGTCGAGATGGCCTACAAGCTGTGGTGGTTCATCTACGGATCCACCAACATTCCTTATTACGGCAATCTCTATGTGAGCGACACGATCGCTTGCACGTTGGAGCTGCTCTCGTGGCTCTACCGGACCTCGATCTTCATCCTCGTGTGCGTCCTCTACCGGCTGATTTGCTACCTGCAGATCCTCAGGCTGGAGGACTTTGCGCAAGTCTTCCAGAAGGAAACAGAGGTGGTGTCCATTTTGAAGGAGCATCTCCGGTTCAGGAGGACTCTCAGGATCATAAGCCACCGCTTCCGAGCGTTCCTTCTCTTGTCCCTCATATTGATCACGGCAAGCCAGTTCATTTCAGTGCTCATGATCACCCGCTCTGGCGCTAACGCGAATATCTTCAAAGCCGGGGAGCTTTCAGTAATCTCTCTCTCTCTCTCACTAAACCCCCGATTTTGTCTTCGATTCGGGACTAATTACTGGTCTGTTGACAGCATAACGTTGTTATTTTCTGTATCACAGCTATGTTCGATCAGCCTGCTCACGGGCCTCTTCATATGCCTGCGCAGCGCAACGAAGGTCACGCACAAAGCGCAGTCCATCACCGGACTTGCGGCGAAGTGGCACATCTGTGCGACGATCAACTCGTTTGACGAGAATGATGGTGAGACGCCCACAATTCAGGTTGCATCCACCCATGTGTTCCCCGTGGATGCAGAGTGGGAGTCCGAAGAAGAAGAAGGAGACGGCGACGATGATCTCAACAATGCCAAAATAATGCCGATTTACGCGCACACCATCTCTTTCCACAAGAGGCAAGCTTTAGGTGAGAAGGAAAACTATGGAAGAGTTTTTTTCCTTTAGTCCTAGTCTAGTTCATCATAAACAAGAATAATCATAATGAACTTGAGTGACATATCTTGCAGTGACATACCTAGAGAACAACAAAGCAGGAATTACAGTTTACGGCTTTATGCTCGACAGGACTTACCTCCACACCATATTTGGGATTGAATTCGCTCTTTTCCTATGGTTGCTGAACAAGACAATCGGTATTTCGTAATCTTGCCGGAAAACAAAGGAGTTGGAGAATGTTACAGTCGCGCTTGATCCCCATTCTATATTTCGGTCCTGTCTAGGATGTATAGTGCATAGGGTCATGAGAGGTCTTATGATATAATACAACTTTCGGGAATGCACTGTTTCTGCAGAAAGTAAAGTCTGATTGTCTCTTGCACCACAACGCTCGTTGTGTTATACAAATTGAAGAAGAATGCATAATGCCATTCGGCGTAAAATTATCTCTCTTTCCATATATAATTATTAAACTCGCTCCCGACTGCGGTTGTCCTCGGGTTTCGACAGTTGGCTTATGAAGAAATTTCATCAATCTGGATGAAGAAAGGGCACTTGTATCTAGGTAGATTATCTGTCTGTCTTGACTTCCAGTATGATCAGAGTCATGTGTAGGGCCAACATAAGTAGGACCACTCTACAAGGTCACAAGACTCATGGTGGATTAACACTTTCCTTGAACTTTATGTGAACTTCCTCTTTAGCACAGGATCTCTGAGGATATAGCTAAAGAAAACGAATCACGAGGTAGCTCTGAGATTGTACTGATAATTAGTAGTCATGAGAACCGAACGACGGGGATCGAAGCACCGAACATCGCGCAAGTCATCAGATGAACAAATCGAAACGGGTGCGAGTACGTTCCGGCTTTAGCATCACTCGCGGACATATTTTGGGTCACAGAACTTGCTTTGCTCTTGAAATCCATGTGGTATTTGGCTGTGCCAAATGGAACAACAGCAAGGCAATATAAGTTGGGTTGTACTTGAAGAATCGGATTCACAAAACACATCGTTCTGTCTCCTGGCATCGTCTTGGAGTTTAGACAACATCAGTTGCTTAAAGATCACGAGCGAAATGTCTGTCGGACTTGACAAAAACAAAGGGCGAAGCAGACAAAAAGGGGACACACAGCTAGGGCCACATTATTTATTAATGGAGTCACCTGGAAATGCCTCCATAAACAGATCGACCAAATGATTTGCATAACATTGGGACTGTGCAAATTGATTTGAAGATTGTTATACCAACCAGTAACATTCGCCACGCCATGGAAGATAAATGAATTATAGAAAAGAGAATATGGAGCAAACAAAAATCGGCATTCTGACTATAAAAAGGATTCGACAGGAATAGACGGACTAAACCTCCATTTGCTGTCTTTAGTAGTTTATTTGCTTTTGTCCTTTTTTCGCTTTGTTACTGTCTTTACTGGTTATCCAAGAACAAGAGGGCATGTAAATGGAAATGTTCTATGGTTAACAAGATATCATTAGGAATATCCGATTCGGCAACAAGGACATCTTTAGTGGGGTTGCTGTAAAGGTTTGGGTCCTAGAAACATTGGAATCATCAAAGAATTCATTGTCTGATGTAGCCAAAGTTGAATCTTGTCCAGAACATCTAAACTTGATTCTCTTAAATCACAGCGTGCACTTCTCCCGAGGAAGTTGGGAACCACAGACGACTTCCGCTATGTCTGTAAGTACTCTCTCAAGTTAATCGGCGCCTTTTTCTCCAGTGTTCTGAGATCAGAAATTGGACTGTTCTGTGTTCTTTTCATTCAAATACTGTGCTAGCAATGCAAAGTGTACAGTCCTCTTAGCATTATCGTTCTGTGTCCATCTGTTAATTTCCCTTGAATTAGATCTGCCACGTTTGATTCTGATTTCATCTGCCTGTATTGCTTATTAAGTAGCCAGACGATGGCTGGTGTTCAAATGACTTTATTGCTCCACTTGCCCAAGTTCAAGGACATGAACATCAACTCAATTGAACTTGCATACGCCTATTTAGATCAGATCCCATCTGAATTTTTTTTCGATCCCGTTTCTCAACAAATCGAAAGCCATTGGAACCCCATTATATGGAGCATGTCCTAGAAGAGTTCCTCAACTGAGCCACAGACGAAAGAGCCGAGAACATAGCGTGATGTTTAACAGCCATGACTTTTGATTTGGGTCTATTAGGGAGTCCAGTAATTTATAATGGTAAACCTTGCACAAAGGTCGACAACATTCGACATCCGATATGTGTGTTTGAGGTCAATTTCAAGGTCGAAATTATTCCATATGACGGGTTCACGTCGCTGGAATGGTTTATTTGTGATTGGCGGGTAGGATTTGCGAGCGTTTTTTACCCTGCATTGACAAGCAAAATGCTAGGTTGGTGCACCTAGACAACGCCGGTAAACTTAAAGCTAACTTATGTATGAACTTGTGCACATGAATCTTGCACTAGCTTGTTCGCAATTTGATCGACTCCTAGATTGACCACACAGTGACTTCTGCTCGAAAGAATCTTCACCACTATGATTTGTAGTTGTTCGCTCTTCTGCTATTAGACTAATGTTATTGTGCACATTCCTTCTGTTGAATAACCATCTCCGTAAATTCGGCCTCAGCATCGCTTCCACGTCCCAAAATTCGGCAGCTGGGACAGGGGCAAGGACGATGGTCAATACACAGCCTACTTCGATAATGCACGCCAAGAGAAAGCCGGAGTTAGGATAAATCCTAATGACCCTGAGGAGAATCCAGAGGCCTTCATGCCTGGACCCGTTCGCGACATGGAAAAGATTTTCAATTCAGTCCAAGCCGTTTCGTCCACGAAAAGACAAGGCAGCCAAGTAAGTGCCCATGCTCATAGAAGAAGCCATTCCGATCAACCAAAAGCAGGTTACGCTAATGGCTTGTCTTCATCGATGCAAAGAGGCGTGAGGTACCCAAGAGAAAGGGATGCAAGCAATCCATGTGATCATCCTGTAAGTTTCCTTTATAATTAAGAAGCTTTCTCTACAGCAGATAACAAAGTATTCTTTCGGCATATCGATAAGCATCTGCCTGAGAGAGCAATCAGAACATTGAGGGAATTGAATCTGTAAGGAATGCAAGTTTCAGAGTTTATGATCTCTAATATGGTTAACTATGTGAAAAGTCTTGATGATGAAATCTACATTTTTCCATTGAAATCATCAAGAATATGAAAGAGGATAGTTCAAAGGGCTGATTAACTACTCCACGCGAGCAAATTCCTAATAAGCCGATTCTTTATAACTGTGAATTGCATTGTTTGCTGGAGTTCTTCTGTTGATCACTCGCCGGCTTGATTATACATTGTGTAAGATCGGTCCGGAATCATCGTTTCTATAGGCAAAGGGGCAAACAAATGGAGATATGATCATGTCTCGGTGTGAACAGGAAGAAGCTTCATGACTTATAAGTTAATTGATCGACATCACCTCCTAAATTCAGTGCATCATCAGAAGAAAACTGATACTGGTTTTCGGCACAGCATTATTTCCTTAACATCTAGGACCCGGATATGAACTAGGGGATCGATTATATGTTGCACGTATAACATCACGTTCTCATGAAGTGATGTCCTGGTTTCGTCTTTGCATGATTAGCGGTTTCACCGTATCTAGAAAAGATCACTTGGCATATACATTGGAATGTTAAGACAGATTTGTTTCTTGTACATGCATGCTTTGTGCTTCAATTCATGCTCTCAAGTTGCAAGCCACAAACCTTAGAAATGAACTGGCCGCAGAAACGCTCGCATGCTCCCAAACATGGCAACTTGGGCAATGCTAGGATTCCACAGGCAGAATGTTCTGGGAGTGCACGCCAAGACAGAACCAGCACCAAGATGATTCCAAACGACCCTGAGGAGAATCCAGGTGCCTTCTCACGTAGGACGGGAGGGAACTGTAGTTTCTTCCATTCGAGTTCGACCAAAACGAGTTCGGCATGGAAACAACATGGGGCCCGCAGTGCCAGTTCTCACAGGAGGAGCTTTTCCAATGAACTAACTAGAAAGAGCTTCAGCGCAAAAAAAGGCTTCTCGCCATCAGTGCAAAGAAGCTCAGGACCATCAGGACAGAGGAACAGAGGTCAACCGGTGGATAACTCCGTAAGTACCGCCCCATTTGCTTTGCGTCAGCCCAAAACTTTTCTGGAGAAAACATTTCCAAGACTGATTATAACATGACATAGATTTCTCACTTCAGTTCTTTTCCTTTCTGCATTTGCCTTCCATGAAACTAACTAGTTGAGAGACCAAATGATGCTTATGAAGTGTTGTCTTTCTTTCAAGTGGCAGCATCTCGGAGCAACACCAGCACCGGTGTTCGGCGACTGGGACGAGACGGATCCGAATTCAGGAGAAGGCTACACCGAGAGGTTCAACCGCATAAAGGAAGAAAAAGAGAACGCCTCTTCCAACCTCCAACCCGTGCTCTCAATTACAATCAATTACTCAGATAGTCCAACCAAGGCGCGAGTCCTTTCGTACCTATTCAAGGTAGCATTTCTTGAATTCGTATTATAAACAGGTAAAAGACTCTTTATGCAACCAATTGAAAACTTGTTTCAGAAAAATCTAAGCTGATAGTACTCTCCTGGTACTTGATCAAATACACGCTCGAGATATCAATATTTGCGCTGTTCTAGTTCATGACATTGGTCCGCTCGATCTTCTGCAGACGTACTGCTGTGTGTTCTCGAGCGGGAAACGGTGATTCATGAGATTCCGCCGACTTACTCCCCCGGGCCGAGAGCTACGATCTTAGTGCTGTCCTGAAAGGAGACCGTAGCCGGACCGATGGTTAAGATTGAACTGGTTGGAACCTTAGGTGCATTCTTCCTTTCCATGTCCTTCAGCAGGAAAAGAAAAGAATCATCTGATATCAATGTAAACAATGTGAGGATGAATTTCCCAGTTGTACTTTTATACTCGTCCAGCTCTTCTGTGCTTAATACTTTCGACTTCGATCCGACTCATGACGCATGAAGCGCGAAACGTGACTGTTGATAGAAACGGTCGAATACGAACCATAAGGGTTAGTCGAGTTAGCACGATGACGGCTTTCGCACCTCAGCAGCACGGAGCCTCTTGTTCAATTCAAATCCCCATATAATTCAGGCGACCGTATCGAAAGAAGGGAGAAGGATCTTCTTCGATGAATATCTTGGTTGTCATCGGACTAGAGTGGCGGACTTAATCCGGAGACGAGAGCTAGCTTGCTGTGATTATATCGAGTGCACGGCGAAGAGAGAAGCAACATAGAAAGCAAAGAGAAAAGTGATTGTATATCATTTCCGTGCACCAACCTCGGCGAACATGCCTGTGGCGGCACGAAACCACCAACACAAATGTCGCCGCCCAACCGTAGAGGAGCTTGCCCTCCACTCCGACATATGCAATGAGCCAGGTGGCAAGAATATCGCCCTGACCACAGGTGGTCACCGCAGGAGGAGGAGGACGATGGCCGCTGCTGCGTTCGGGGGTCAGATCAGAGGGCCTGGAACTCTCGCTGAGTTGCGACTTTCCAGTGTCACCACTCTATGGTGAGCTCCCTTGGATTTCGCACTACCTAAGCGGTCGTCACCGCCGGCCGCGTCTGAACCGTCACCATCAGCGCCACCCCCCATGCTTATGTGGTTGACCGTCGCCTCTTGCGGCCGTCAGGCAATCCGTTGCGGTGGTGGTGACGATCAAGATGAAGTCACTTAACAAAGTTATGAGAAGTCAATGGTTATGCGGGGCTCCTAGTTTGACATTGAAAGTCCAATCTTGGAGAAATCGACTATAGCTAGGCCTAGAGCATATGCCTTCAATATCCCGGTCGTACTAGAATCGAATTTATCGAATTCATAGAGGCCGCCGGCACCTCACATTTGTCGCATCGCAAATATTTTCCTCTTGTCGGGACTATACGTCGAATCAAATACGAACCAAAAATTCAGTCGAGAAATCGATCGAATTGATAAGCACAGATAGCAGGATGTTGCGTTTAAAGAAGTATAAGATACGAAACCAAATTTAAGGACTTTTTTATGCATATATTTAAAGAGTAAGGACACCCACAAGTGCCGCAACCTTCGTACGGTACTTATTTAAGTTTCATAACTTTTTCGACCGATCATTTGAGTGATATGAACATTTCATTCGAGCATCCTACTTTTTTAATCGGCCAATTGAGTACCATAATTTAAAATGAAAACATATATCACAAGTGTCGTACCATATTAGATTTTCAAAAATTGTGGCGAACATATTTTAAGAATTATGCTACTGAAATAATCATTTGAAAAGATACGAACTTCAATGATCCGTACTAGAGCTACGTCGCTCAAAAACTAAAATAATTACAGTGAAAAAGTTATGATAATTGTGACGTCATTTTTCTCGATATTTGAATTTTTTTTTATTTTGGTGGGCCATACGTTTTTATCCGTAGACATCCCAACCGTCCTCGACATATTCATTACGCTCCACGCTCCGCCGTCTGGCCCGCGAATACTCCGATCGATCGATACGAACAAGACGAGCAAAGAGTCTTCGATCTCCTCCGCAAATCTCCTCTTTCGCTTCTTCCCTCGTCGCGCTCTCGCTCTCGCTCTGCGGCGAAGATGGCGAAGAGCGACTCGAAGATCGGGAGGAGGTTCCAAGGCAAAGTGGCCATCGTGACCGCCTCCACTCAGGGCATCGGCTTCGCCATCGCCGAGCGTATCGGCCTCGAAGGCGCGGCCGTCGTCATCTCCTCTCGCAAGCAGGTTTCTGTTCCTCCTCCTCCTCCTCCTTCTTCTTTTTCGCCTTAAACGTTTCGCTTCTCTCGAGGTAGTTGCGATGGATGCGTGGCGCGCGAGGTTGAATTGTATCGATTTCTATGATGTTTTTTTTTTCTTTTTAGCGGATGTGGTTTGTCTGTGTTGTCTGAGGATAGTGGTACGCCTGAGTGAGCTGAGCTGTGCTGAGTTGATTATGGCGATACGCCTGAGTGAACTGAGCTGAATTGATTACAGTGATACGCCTGAGGAACTGGAGCTGAGCTGATTTTTCGTTGACTTTTCTAGCAGATGTGCTTGCAATGCGGTAAATTTGATTTTTTTTTTTTTCCGAGGAAGAGGAGCCCAGGTGATGGAATTGGGTCCTCAGTACAGTAAGCTTAAGTTATTTCTATAGCAGGTGTTCAAAAATTCGAGTTTTATATCCATTTGAAGTCACTGAGCTGAATTGGTACAACGTTTTCGCACGATGCCCTTTTACTGCCATTGTTCTTATCTCAAAAACAACTCGGGAATCATCTATGGCTTCTTCGTATTGATTACTTGTTTAGTGGATTGGAAGTGATTGGTTGAATTGGTAATCAGAAAAACGTGGACGATGCTGCTGAAAAGCTCAGGGCACAGGGTATAGAGGTTCTGGGCTTGGTTTGTCATGTTTCCAATGCACAGCAGAGGAAATCCCTGATAGACAAGACTGTTGAGGTGAGTGATTGTGCTCTCAAGTGGTTGTCTTTTACACCCGATCTCCCCAACACAGTTTGAAATGTGTAATTGAATCTTCTCGAGTTTATTCTCTCTACACAGTTTTTTTTATAGCATCTCCCATTTCATGTCAACTTTACCTACCGGTACTATAAACACTAGTGAGGCTAAAAAACTGATGGTGGAGGTTCTGATGTTTTTCTTTTTGTGATTGTTTACTTAATGTTTTTCAGAGTTGTTGTTGAAGTATTTTGAGCATCGTGGGGTTGTGACATATGCCCTCCTCTGTAATGGACTTTGGCAAAGTCAATTTCCTCTAGTAGCCCTTGTGTGTTTCCCCTTTTTTTCGGGCATTAACATGCTCTGTGATTATGTAGATAGTATATCTGGATTTCCCTTACTTTTGGGCATACTAAGTTTAGAGATGGTTCAGCTCAATCTTTGGAAATATTGGATTGGAAGTTCTGATGAAGACTGGCACTCAAATCATGATGTTAGATAACAACTTTTTCTCCCTGGTTTGGATGCTTTCAATCCCTACAAATTTTTGCTATTATTTAATCAAAGATATTGTCGTAGAACTCTATGGGTAATGGAGGAGAGTTAAAAAGCTCAGACTAATATAGTCCTTGTTAGTGGGCTAGTGTTCAAGATAAATGCCTAACACCGGTGATGAAAAAACTAGGGCAATTTTGAAACTATCTCATGATATGTTTATTTGTTTAGATTAAGCAGAAAGGTCAGATTCTTTCAGGTTATTTTTTTGGCCTCAGTTGGTTTTTTCCTCAACATCCTTCTTTTATGCTTTTTCGGTTCTTTTTTCCTCTCACTTCCAGTGAAGGAAAAATATGAGATGTTGCTTCTCTAGATAAGTTTTTCGAAGCATGTTTTTAGGTTCTGATTGATTATTCAATGCTTTGATTGCAGAAATACGGAAAAATCGATGTGGTGGTATCGAATGCTGCTGCTAATCCATCTGTTGATCCCATTTTAGAAACTCAAGAGTCCGTTCTTGACAAGTTATGGGAAATAAATGTCAAAGCATCTATACTATTCCTAAAGGTAACAATGTTGTGCCCAAGCATCTATACTACTGCTAAAGAGACAGTTTTATTATATGATCACTTCAGAGCATTCCACCTACAAGTAGCACTTGTGATGGTACAGTCTCAGACTGGTAGCCAGTCTATGATACTGTGATCTGACCTATGTCAGCCTGCCGAGAATGTCTTTAGTCATTTTTGTTCATCTTTAATGATTTATTGAAGACTGTCTCTGGACGTCTGTAGTGAACCTACTCAGAACCTTTTGTGGTCTCAGTTGCAAGAACCTTTTATTTTGGACTTCTTTCGCGGGGCATTAGACTGTCAAAAACAGTATGTATTTTTGTTACTTGTGCGGCTGTCTGTTTCTGCAAATTTGATGATTAGTTCGTGTTGAAACAGGATGCAGCACCTCATTTGCAGGAGGGTTCATCTATAGTTTTTATCTCTTCGATTGCTGGATACCAACCACCAGCTTCCATGGCTATGTATGGAGTGACTAAAACAGCCCTGCTTGGACTCACGAAGGTGGGTACAATGGCATGTTGATTTTTCTTTCATTAAGCTAGCTCTAAGAATATTGCTTATGTGCTGCATTTCTGGAAGCAACTTGCCTGCACTCTTATTGAAAATGTGGAACTGAAATAGAAGATTTTCTGAGCTTGACATAAAAAGAACATGTATCTTATCCCAAGCAACAGAATTCACAAGAAGCTGATATTTTTCTTAAAAGAAGGCATCATGGTTGGCTGGCGTAACAACTTTGTTAGCAACTGCTCTTCTATTGCATCAGAAGCTGCCTTTTCCTATGCATAGTTTATGCAATTTTAAACATGGCTAAATGTCAACTTGCTTATCTGCTTACTCTTTCAAGTTCTTCATAGGCCCTAGCAGCTGAGATGGCACCGAATACCCGTGTAAACTGTGTTGCTCCCGGTTTTGTGCCTACAAACTTTGCTGACTTCCTAATAAAAAGCGATACCATTGTAAGTATCTCTTTTCCCATTCTCTATCGGGCAGATACTTGAAATATGATCATTCATAGACTCATTTTGGATTGGAATGCATTTTAGAGGAGTTCTCTCGAGGAGAGGACGCTACTAAAGCGGCTGGGGACAACAGAAGACATGGCTGCAGCAACCGCCTTCTTGGCATCTGACGATGCTTCTTATATAACAGGAGAAACCTTGGTGGTAGCTGGAGGAATTCCTTCTCGACTTTAGCTCATTCCAACTGTTTCTGCTACAATCAGTTTTTCTCTCTTCCATTGTGTTATTGTAGCTTATCTTGCCCCCCAAGACCGTCATCTGTATGGCAGATTCGAATAAAACCAGCAATAATGAGTTGATGCCCGAACTTCTAAAGCATAGACGTCACGGGATGTGCAATCGGAGAAAATGCCAGGTAGCGTGAAGTATGTTGTATTTAAAGTTTCATAAAGATGTAAGTGCATTTGTTTGACTATTGGAAACATACGAAAGGCAAGGTTTGGGGGGTCTTTCATCTTTTTTAGATGCATGATACCAATTCAAACATCAAGTGGTCATGTGATTTCGAAGCTTTGCTGCGTTTTCTTTTCCCCCTTTCGCCACAGGATCTCTTAGAACTTCACTTAAAGCAACATGCTTTTACCCTTTGGAATATCTAATTACTTGGATCTGCCAAAGGTTAGTGCTTGTGAAGCCAATCTATTTAGAAATGATAAATTGAGCGGACCCAAGATTGGCTCGAACCAAGGATCGCGGACAATGGCGACGTAATTGCAGTCTAGTTTTAAGAGGACGAGAAGCAGTTGACACTATCAGCAGGAGAACCTCTGCCTAATTAGTGTAATCGGTCAACCCTACCTACCGACCAGTGTTGACACCGATTTTGATGAGCAAATTCCGACGAAACCTACCCCCATTTCTGTCTTGTCACTCCTCGTTAGTTCATCATTGACAGAAAAATCTCCAGTATCTAATGACGGTATAGTCAGAGAGTGCCTATCGGTATCAGGGTGAGGCATGCATTCTCCTTCAATGAATCACGTCTGCAATTTTGACTTCTCTTTCGATTTGAGAGAGAGAATTTGAAAGTTTCGTGGGCTACGAACTTGGTCAGGCTAGTAATCAATCAGCTTGCCCAACTTTCAATATCTTTGCCTAACTATAATTTCTATCAGATTGTTTTGAGCCAGATGGAATGAGGTCGAATGTAAGAGCACCTCTAGGGCAAACGAGCCAGTGATAGTTTCTCTATATGGTAGGTCATAAAAAGCAAGTGTCCAAGATTAGCATCCACTCAGACTAAACAGGACTATACCGCACTCCAAAAGGAGCAGCTAAAATGTAAATCTTTATTTGATCATCCCAATCAACTAGCCGGGTCGACAAGACAATCGAGATTTTGCGCTTCGAGAATCATGAAATGTGAGGTTCGGTTCCTGCTCGATGAGACCTATCGGAGAAAGGCCGCGAGAGATCCATTGCTCGCCTCGCGGTCTTGTATCCTCGACATGAACGACTAGCATTCGATCGAATTAGAGAAATGCACGTAGCCTAGCAAATGAAAAGGATTCAAGATATCACATGATGCGAATACCGAATATGTGCCACCAAGTACCAAGACGTGTTATTAGCAACTGGCCTAACTTTCAAAACCAAATCATGTCGGTCCACTCGTACCACCACTCACATAGATGTGACATGAAGTACAAAGATAAGGAAAATCTTTCATGCACTTTGAGTGATTAATAAGAACCCATGTCAAACTTTTTATCTTATTTTCCTCGAAACATCAATCAATTCCATTGATGTTCAAATAATTATACACGTCTTTACTTATCTACCATTATACCTTGGTGCGGGCTGACGAAGATTAAAAACTATAATTTACATAGTTATGTCACTTGACAAAATGGTTTAGCCAAAGGCACGCAAGAAATAGATCTGGGTCTGGCGATTTTAGTATATTATTACACCGATTTTCCTTTTCGCAACAATAGTAGTCCTCGTGACTTATCCGATCGAAAGCGGGTCATCCGTGCATGTCAACACAATCGATGATCTCGATAGCCATTCGAATTTAGTGGAACTCGCCGCAACGTCTCTGGCAAGACAAAGGACTCGTTCAAATGCGCTCGGACCCATTTGCGATGTCTCCGTCCTTGACGTGTTCGTCTGGTGGACCGACTAAAACTCGCCGGGGAATTAATACGCCAATATATTATGGTGATTCTCAGGTCCCTATGTGTGTGATCGACCTCTAGCGACGTTATTGACCCAGCAACTCCAATTGAAATGCAGCTTCCAATGCGTCGTAATCGAAGAAAATGCATGGTGAATTTCATAGTACAGTGCTCAGGACTTGGTCAAGACCAACCTCGATTTAGTGCTTGAAATAGATCGAAGTCCCTTTCCCGGATCGCGACATGGACCCAATCGAAACAAGCAGATGAAGCTATAAAGTACGACGTTCTCAACTCATGTCCACAAGTTTTCCTCTTGTTTGTTGACTTTTGACTTGGTTCGCCCCTTAAAAGAATTGTAATCTCAGCTCGTGACAATGTCAATTCCAACTTGGGCAACAAAAGAGAGGGAAGTTCCAAATCGATAATTCCATGGTTAGGTGTATTTTTCTTGCGAAACTATAGTTATAATATGCGGGTACTCATCGAGGGTATCGTCGTCGTGACGGATTGCCCTTTACTCATGCTAGGACAGTAGGACTTATCGCAAGCGGATTCGGAGATGAAAGAAGATCTTTTTGTACTTCAAAATGATCAAAAGAAAACGCCAAATGTGTTATCTGGATAACTTGCCGAGACAACGATTTTACGAATATTCTTCTTAATCACATCTCTCTCTAGATACGATGTCGGAACATAGTACGCAAATTATTTCAATCAACTCTATTACTATCGTCACGCTATATATTTGATCACCCCAACAGCTTTATGAGATTGATAATTGTATTTATGTTGTTCCACGTACTAATCTTTGAAGGGTTCAATTCTTAAATTGTACAAATTGTTTAATGCTTTGAAGAGTCTAATTTGTTGGAAATTAGACTTTGCTTACCAAGTGAGCATTTTTTTTTCTTTTGCAGAAATACTAAAAGTTTCACATTTGAAAAGAACATGTTATTGAATTAAGAAGTAAGTACCCAAAAAAAATGGAAGCATTATATATTCCTAATTCACATTTTTTTTCTTTAGTTTATGGAAAATTCTCTCTAACATAATTCACCAGGATTCAATTAGATAATGCATGATGATTCTCTAAATTTCTTTTTCTTTCCACGTTTAAATCTTAATTAGATGGAGGAAAACGACAATGATGCCATTGACCTAATGGAGGCACCAATGAATGTATCTATCTCATTAAAGGTGACTAATTCCCAAATGCCCTCATGATTCAGCCTCAAATGCAGTAATAATGACAATGATGAAGCACTGAACTTGTATTTGTTGCACACCATGTTAGGACATTCATGAGCTCCTCAAGAAAGGAAGGGGGATCAAAGGTTTGCACAATCAAAAAGTGTGTAGTGAAACTTTGGTATTTGATTTTTCATTTCCCAATTTGTCAACAATTTTTTAAGTAAGTCCTCGGCGAGTTTGGTCGATTGGTAAGATGATTGCGACTTTGTACTTTCAAAGTCAATAGTAGGTTGGGTCGATGTCTACAATACACGACGCATTTTTTTAGGTCAGGCCACGAGAAAGCAACGTATGTTCCTTAATTTGAACACGAATGGCTTACTTTGGCCGGACGGTGAATCATCAAGCTACAATCCCGAAAAGCTATTTCCAATAGGGACAATTTGTGAGAAGACTTGTTAGTCCATTCGTGTTTTGAAAATCAGACCTTATTGTCCAATTCAAGCGAACATCGATTCGGCGCCGGTTCATTTCTTTTTTGTTCTTGATCGGTTTTGGCCGATTTTGCTGATTAGACCCCGTGGCACTTGGGAATTCCATCCCATCATCGAAGTTGAAACCACCACGTCATGTTCCACATATCAATGGACCATCGAAAGCGTCGATTCGAAAATCAAACTCAAACGAAAAATCCATATTCAATACTATTGTCTAGAATTATTCTACCCCCATCAAATAAATTGAATAACAATTACAAGAATAAGCTTCAAGACATTTGTCATTGTTTCGTTGAAATTGGATTCGACAAGGACATATCTTTGACGAATTTAATCGACGTAAAAAGGAGACAGGTTTTGTGGTGATCCCGGACAAGAATTGTATCAATAAATCACAAGGAAACTAATAAATATGCTCCAACGGAATTTAATCACTATCAAAATATATAGAATCCTATTAGAATTTAATTGATGTCAAAACACGATGACATAAAGATACAACGTCGACGACGAGGATGTGAAAGTTACAACTAATATACACGCCGGAATTTAATCAACAAAAAGATTACTAGAAACTTCAACTAAAGTGTAGAAATTGAAAGATAACGGAATTTGTTTGTTCATTCGCGGGGTTCTATAGTATTGAAGCAATAGATTTATACTATTTACAACATAATTGTGCATAAGTAATTCTTCAGCGATTTCAACCATGCCTTCATATCTCCAAAGCTTTCGGCTCCACCTTTTCATGTTGCCACAACATCTTATCTCCAAACAGTTATTCCTTCAAAGTCGCGACTTGATTCTTCGCGTTTGTTAGTCGCCACCTTGACTCTCATCGAAGTAGTTATTCTTCATCCTCCAATCACGACCTGTTCTACTCCACTGTCTTATCTGCAATCAGTTCCAAATTCTAATTCCACTATGCCTAAACTTCGCAATCGCTTTACTCAATGAAATGGTCAATTTTCAAATGGTTTCTCATTCAAATGTTGATCGACGCATTTCAATCTATATCTTTGCTATTCCTAACATTTGGTCAATCTTATCCGGACAATTGTCGACCAATTAATATCGTATATCGATAGTTGCTCATGGCCATCGATAACTATAGCCATCGAGAAGAACTCCTTAGACTGGTAAGTCGTCGATAGCCACGCCTCACCTAATCTCGAGTAATGTGCTTAACAGCATGCCGATTATAATGACTGTGTTAATTTTTTATTTTTTGCAAACAATCACACGTAGTTTTGCCTATAATATTATCCATAAAATTAATTAAAGTATATAGAATTTCCTTGATTGTTCTCCGAGACTTCCGCCAATTGTCCCCACAACTCGAACGCGTAATTATTGATAGGATATTCAATGAACTCGATTGAGCCCAACAGAAAGTAAAAACCCTAGATGCGCAATTCCAAGATGCTCGTGATCTTTTTAGATTAGGCACTTTTTTTATGGGAAGTGATGAAGAGAGAGGAGAAAAAAGTTGATGAGACAAGAGTGCGAAATTTCCTAAAAAGGCGATTGTTTTCGGTTCCCTCTTGGCACTAATTAATTAATCTTTTCATTATCAAAAAAAAAATCTTTTCATATTATTGAAAAAAAAAAAGATTAAAGACAAATTATTATCTTATGTTGAAATTGGTTTATCTGAAAATAATGAATCTTGCTTTTTAAAGTTCCTTGCTTTTAGAATTCCGACATTTTTTTTTTGTTTCGGAACTTGGTTTTTTTTTCTATTTAAAAACGAAAATCCATGTCATTCATTTTTTTTTAGTGCTTGTTACTTCAATTCCGCCAAAAAAAAAACTAATTTACTTGATACGGGAAAAATAAATAAACTACTAAATTCTTCATTCTTTTAATAAATCATTCCATTCTCCAAAATTAACTATCCCACCGAGGGGAAAAAGGATAGAATAAGATGCTATTGGGGAACACCGGAAAAGGAGTTTGGAGTGTGGCCTCGGAGTTTGGATTGGACCGCCCTCCCTCCTTTTAAAAAAAAACATACTTTGCTTTAATCGAAGCCAAATGAATAAATAAATAAGAACCAAAAACCCTTTTAATTAGACAAGCGGTCTTACCACAAATACCCCTCAACGCATAATTAACATTTCACAAAAAAAAAATTACAAATAATTACCATGCAAAAGCATGCTATAGCAAATATCTCAAGACACTCAAGCATTAATATTTCAAATTATTTATTTTCTTTTTGGGATTAGCGCATTAAATATATCAAATCAATTCCCAACTTCCAAGTACCCATAAACGGTCCCTCGTTCGCAGACACAAACGGCACGGCGTTTCGCGCACACCCACATGGCGCCGTCGCTCTTTGGTCTCCACATGTGTCAACACGTGCGCACCAAAGCACAAATTAAATTTTGTCTAGGAAGAACTAATTTACCTGGACCGAACCCCCACTAATGAAAATCGGCCGCTTAGATTTGACTGTTAATTAAATGCTAATGTCTCGATCTAAGTTGGGTCATCACTCAAACTTGCAACTAAACCCGTTGCCCAAAATCCAGAGGAAAGGGCAAAAAAAGAAAAAGAAAAAAAAAAAAAAGGAAAGAAAACCTCCTGTTGTGGCCTCAAAAGAGAACGGCAAATCCTACATCCGGGTTGGTTGCTTCAGTGGTCGGGTGCCGAGTTCGAATTTCCGCCGATGTCGCCACCACCACCATTGTGGAAATAAATATCTTATGAAATTATCAAACGAATTTCTATTCCGAAAACAAAAATTCTATGCCATTATCAAACGCGCCTTTTTATTCAGAAACTCATCCAGAAATTAAAAATAGAAATATCTAACCGTTCATTTGCGTCCTCGGTGGTCGGGTGCCACTTTCGACCGGGCAGCGGCGGGTGCTAAGTTCGAATCTCCGATCTCGCTCGGAGTGTGGAGGGAGGGGGGGTGCTTCGCTCCGACGGCACCGCCGGGGCGAGTTCGATAACCGGCGCAAGTGCGGACGACGACACAGAGGTCTTAAATTATAAAAAGAAAGAAAGAAAAAGAAAAAGAAACCAAGAACGAACGACCTCCCGACACAGATTCTGCAAACTTCGTTTTCTGAGAAAAGAACCCAAGAGAGAGAGAGAGAGAGAGCAAGAAAAGCAATCGGCCTCATCGTCTTCGGCAAGCTTGGGGAGCGAGATTAGTTATAATCGACAGCTTTCTTCCGTTCTTTACATTGCGAAGGAAGGCAAAAGATGATATGTACAGAAGAAGGAAACAGAAGAACGAACGAACGAACCCTTGTCACTACCTTGGGCTCGTAGTGACTGAGGATCAGTTCCAAGCACCCCAGATCCTCTCTCCGATGAAGATCACCAGCCTCCTCACCGACCCTTTCTCCAGCTCTTCCTCTCCGCCGCTGCCGAGATCGAGATCGACCTCGCCTTCGCCTTCGCCTTCGCCGCCGCCGCTAGAGTTCGCCTCCTCTTTCCTGTCGCCCGGCTCGTTCTTGGCCGGGCTCGGCTCCGGCCTCTTCGGCTCGGCGGCGAGGCCTGATCTCTTCCTCCTGTCCCTGCCGTTCTTGCCCTTCGCGCCCTTGTGGCCGTTCTTGTTCTTGAGCACCAGCCCGTCCTCGAAGGCGTCGATGATCTCGTGTATGAGCTGGCGGTTCGGGGACGAGTCCCACCGGACCCAGTAGCTCATGTAGCACCGGAAGCAGTCGCAGGTGAAGCAAGGAGGGTGGTCGCAGTTGCTGCTCTTGTTCTTGCCGCGGTGGTGGTTGCTGCTGAAGTAGCTGTTGTTTCTGGAGATGAGATAGGCTAGGACCTCTCTGTCTTGAGGGGAGAGGGCGGCGGTGAGGGCGAGGATGGCGGCGGGGAGGAGGGAGAGAAGGCGGTCGTGGTCGGAGATGGACGGCGGAGGCGGCGAGGGGTGGACGGTGACGGATCTGCGGTAGAGCTTCTTCATAGCTCGGGCCTTCTTGATGGGAGCGATGAGGTCTGCGCTGGCGATGATGGGAGGAAGGAGAGGAGGGGAAATCTTATCTGCTATTCAAGAGGAGGAGGCTCTTGGATCTTCTTGGACTTTGAAGGGTTGATGAATGAGGTTTTCTTGCTTTTATTATCTCGAAATTTACAGAGGAGAGAGAGAGAGAGAGGGAGTGTGTCATGAACTTTTTTTTTTATTATTATTAATTTAGGGTTAGATTCGTTACATTTTTATATTAAATACTTTATAAAATCAACTATACTTTGGATTAGTGCTTCCAAAGGTTACATGTTGCACCATGATAATTTCGGCTTCGTGTGCTTTAATTTGCTCTCATTATTTGTTTCGCGTATCTTCCTCCTACCATATTTGAAAGGAACTCTCTCCACTAATTTGAAATTGATGAATTGCATGTCTAATGTGAGTAACACGGATTACACATTAGGGTATGTATTTCCTTTATCCTTGACAGGACGGCATTTTCTCTAACTGCTCTTTTGATTGGTAGTTTATAAATATACAAATATCACCAACATTTAGATATAATATATTTACGTGAGTGATAATAATATTTTGTCACTTACTAATAAAGGTTATGTTTAACAAGCAGGATAGAACAAGATTTATTTTATCCTATGTTTGGTTCTTGTCCAATATAAGATAATACTAAATATAATAGGAATAACACAAATAAAAACATCCCATGTCGAGTGGAATAAAAGTGGATAGGATTTCTTATATCTATAATATAAAATTTATGTCTCGAATAACCAGCTTTTTAAATTAATAAAATATAATGAAATTTAAATATAAATATTATGAAATTTATAATATAAAAAATAAAATTCTAAATACCAAACAAAAATAACAGCAATTATCATTTTGATTTATTCCTATTTTTTTATGTAATTGAATCTTTCTATTCCATAATATAATATTATATATACATATATGTATAGTACTTATATTCATTATATGTTTTAGGTATATTAGAATTTCGGGTATATTAGCATAGTTTATTATTTTATAAATTTAAATTAAGAAATGATGGAAGGGAATAAAGAAAGAAAAAGAGAGAGAGGGAAAATTATTTAAAAAATAAGTAAATAAAAATGAGTACAAGTACCTAGATTTTAAATGAAGAAATTCAAACTTAAAATGATCATTTCAATTCTCGAAGAATTCTCCTCCGTATTTGGTTCATGTTGAACTTCACAACTCTTCCATACTTTTTAGTTCACGTTGAACCTTCACAAAAACGGCGAGAAAAGTCGAAACTCCTTCTCTTTTGTAGCTCTTTGATTCATATTGAAGTTTTACGAAAATAGCAAGAGAGTCAAAACATTATACTTTTTAAAATCGCAAAGATGAATGATCATGCTTTCTCTCTTTTACTAGATTTGGCATTCACTAACTAATCTATCTCATATAACTCGCTTACATTTGTTGCCATGGTTGAACCTATGGCTCTAGAATATTGCATTGAGCTACGTTGCTGTTTAAGGTATAGATCGCACAATGATAACAAATTGATTGTTGAAGGTTGTCTCTATTTATGCATTTGTGGTTTCTTTAACAGTGAATCGCGAGAGATTCTTATCATCTCCATTTATACATTTTATACTGATATGCAATTCACACTAAATAATGATTATGATGAGATATGAAAACTTCTGGTTTTATTATTGCGATTCACTAAGCAGTGAATATGATATGATAAAATTCCTAAATTTAATTTTCTATCCTATTTAATCATATCCTAACTAGAAATCGAAACCATCAAACACATTTCAAAAGCATAAACGGAGAAATGGAAGAAAATGTAACCCGAGAACCCATACAATACACATATCAACCCCCGCCCTCCCCTCGCATCTTTTTCTTTCTCAATTACTTGCTTTTGCCAACCACCGTCGCATTACCAACCTTAAGTTCTAAGCCGACCCGACCCGGATGGATACCGAAGAGACAGTTGGATCTGTAGTTGGATCCTTGTCACCACCTCGCCGATCCCCTGCTGCTAATCATAGCCGCAGCACCCATTCACCACCTCATTGTTCTCTTCCTTTATTTCTCTAACTCACTTGTACTTGTCATTATCGTGCTATTGCCCCATTCCCAACTCATGGTTGCCATCTACTATTGCTTTTAGCATTTTATTACATTGTCGCCACCACTATAAAATATCTCGCCCGCACGATAGAGAGAGAGAGAGTATACGATGGATAAAGGGGTAGATGACGCGACGGCGACAGTACGGCGATGCCACAATGATAAAATTGTGTCGACCGTGGGCAGGGCTAACCAAAATGGTGCAGAGAAAGAGAGAGAGTAGTTAGTTCTTGTATTTAACTTGTGAGGTTAATGGTCATATTGGTTCGAAATTTTTAAAGAAATATGCAAATCACATATGTTAACCAAGAGCAAAGTCTTCGCTAATCATCAGTTGAAAGAGGACACAGTCCTTATAGGAGGGGGTTTCGTTATAACATATCATATCCAAATTCATAAATTCATCTAATTGTTGTGTCCATCTAGTGTACTATCTCGCAAAGACTTCAAATTTTTTTTTTTCGATAAATGGATATTTAGATGGATGATAACGAACTGGATTGATCTCTCGAGATATTATAGAAGTGCTTAATTACTTATCTCGACAATCGATGTCATGTGATGCTCATATGGAACATTCTTGGACCTTAGATGTGCGAACACATTCTCTCTCTCTCTCTCAATTCATATCCTTTTGCTACATTAAAGTACTTTCCCAAGTCAACTTTGGTCGTCAAATACCACCTTGTCCATGTAAACACACACACACACACACACACTCTTATCTCTCTCAATTGATGTTGAATTGCTACATTAAAGTCCTCCCCAAGTCAACTTTGGTCTTCAAATGCCACCTTGCACCGTTAAGAATTTCGAACTTTGAAGGTGGCCTCTATGATGACAAGTCACCAAACCCCTCCTTCCCCTCTCTTTGTCGCGAAAAAAAAATTGTTAGTAAATTCGTTTATTTCATAGAAAATGAATGATTTAAAAAATATCTCATAAAAATAATCATTTGTATTATTTAAAATAATTAGTCAATAAAAAATATTTCTATTATCAATAATCATTTATATATGTATATTTTCATGGATGATGAAAATGTTTTTCGTTAATTCCTTTTTGTATGCGATATAAGCGATCATTTTTAGAAAAATATTTTCAAATTATTTATTTTTCGCTAGACAAACGGAACGAAATATACTTTTCACTTATGGATGCAAAGCATAATTTTGACTAAATACACAAAAATGAATATATATTGAACACCATAGAAAATTAAGGTTTTTTTAGTCTTTTCATAGACTCTGTTTACAACAATAAATTTCACCTTTTTTAGTGGTAAATAGAATGTGCTTCTACGTTTGAGATTTTAAAGGAAGAAAGTGTCCAAACTCACTAAACGGAACATATATCGCGACAATATATTTTCATTATTTATATTACCCTTACAAATATTATTTTTATGGCCGGAATCGTAGGAATGTCAAACTTAATATATCCACCGCAAAGCTGCAAAATTCCAAATGGAAAGGTTAAAAGAGATGTTTTTCTAATATCGTATAAGATATATTACATAGGGAAAAAAACTTTATAAATGATTTCGTTTTTAATTTCTTATCCACGCAAGAAACATGTCACTTCGGCAATTTATTTGTGTTAGTATTGTCATGTCGGAAATCCGACATCTTAGTAAATGCTAAATAGTACAAAAATTCAATTGCACACATCGAGTAAGCACAAGTTATTCCATCTTCACCTCGATCATCGCGCGATCTTTGCGAATAATGTTTTGAAGTATATAAAACGTAAAATTGTAAAGGAAATGACACAAATAGTTTCTAAACTTTGATTCAATGTTCAATCCTAGAATTTTAAATTGTTTAATGTGGTCCTTAAACTTTTGTTCAATATTCAATATGATTTACGAACTTTTAAACATTTTTATATAGTCTAGAGATAACGTTGAATATTTACAATAATTCATGGACCACATTGAACAAATTAAAAATCTAAATATGACATTACACATCGTGCCAAAGTTTAGAAATCATTCTTACTATTATTCTTAAAATGTATTGGGTTGCAGTTTGGGAAAGGGACAAAAGGATCACAAACCTCTCCAATCCTCCTAAATCCTTCGAGACACAAATCTTAAACATGGGACGCAGGTTTTTGGATGGTGAAGATGGAGAGGGACATGGAAAACCAGTGATGTGTGTCTACTAAATGAAGAGATTTTGAACCTTAGCAGGTCGTTAAAATCCTATATTTAGATTTTTATCCGGATCTCAAAATCATTTAAATATAAAACACATAAAGATGGGACAAGAAAATAATACCGTACTGTACCTTAAAATAAATATTGCAGCCGTTGAGACTGCGTGGAAAACCAGCGGCGTGCGTGTCTACCAAGTGAGGAGGTGTGGTTACTGGTTGGGTCAGGTGAATAGGTGCAGAGATGGGATGGGACCAACAGCACAGTGATCTGTCCCTATCTGCACCAATGTCTGTGTCCTCTCCTCTCTTTCTACTGAATTGATGGAGGAAGGCTGGTCGGATCAGAGGAGGGTATTGCTAAAAGGGCAAAGATTCCCCTCGGATGACTCTCTGTTTAGCTTGTTGCTTAGCTTGTTTTTAGCCTGTTACCCTTTCCCCTCTAGGATTTTGCCCACTTTTCTAGGCCATCTTGGAAAGCTCTTCTCCTTTGGCCTAGGGTTGAGAGCTTTAGCTTCTTTTTTGCGTATTTCAATCTTGATTTGACCTTCAAGATCATGTCTTATGATTCGCGAAATGTGACTTAATTAGTCGCATGCCATCAAGGTAACATGCATCGATCTCACGAATAAAAATCGCCTCATTATTTCACTCTTTATTGATAGAATCTCAATTCTCGAGCCTAAACTTTAGACTATTGTGTTAGCATGTTATTCGTATCTTATGAATGAACTTCTTATTGTTGCATGAATGAGATTTATGAATGGCGGTCGAACTCATCATGGTTACCACACTTGGCGCAATTAGTGTGAGTTTCCAATAATGAGGCAAAATTCATGTGACCGTTCGACGACAACAACTAGGTTCAGTAAATCGATCCGTACACCGTAGGCAATTCAATTGGTAGTTATACTATTAGCTCAAGTAATGCTAGGTACTGAATGGTTGGTTAACAAAACTAATTTTTGTGGCCTAATTACAGTGAACATGTAAGCAAGTGGGTCCTATTCAGTATCTGACAAGAGTATGTTACATCACCTAGTAACTTAGTTTTGCATAGCAGCCTTACTACAATTTACATTGTAGATTATATTTCATATTCCATACAATTGGGACGATGATCGCAATGTCGTAAGATCAACGATGCGGTTTGGAATGGCAAGATGTACTCTCTCGCTTGTCAAGTAAATTAGAGACATGGAAGAAAGAGACAGAAAAGAAAATGGTTGGAATCAAGCTGGGAAGCTCTGAAGGATGAAACAACCAGCAATGGGCCCCTTTACCCGATAAAGTGTAAAGGGTAAGCAATCTCCAATTAATTCTAACTCAATTGAATTGGATCCTTTCACCGAAGGAAGCTTAAACGGGTCCAGTTCATTAACACCAAGTACAAATTATGACGAGAACTTCATTCCATGGATGACAACAGAAAAGCCACAACATTAAAGCTTTGCTCATTGTATAGACAGTGTAGGGGTCTGAAGAAGGAAGCAAAGCCCAAGACTACCAAAAGGAAAAGGAAAGGGGGAAAAAGGAAAACTAGCACAAGTTTCAAAGGTTCCGAAAAACTAAGATCAAGGCGAATCGAATGATTCATCTCCAGCTAACCGTGACTTTCGCCGTTTCACGTTGTTAAATGATGGCGAGTCAGCATTGCCCTATATTCAAAGAAAAAACACAACTCGTTTTGCACATTTCAGATGAAATCCTCGAATTTCTTTTGAAAAGAAACATGCCGCAAAGGTATCATTGTGTCAAGAGCTTCACTATGCATCTCGTTCCACTAATATTTAAGTTAGCATCTCCAGCAAGTCCAGACTCAAAGAATAGATGCAAATCAATGTTTAGCAACTAAATTAAACACAGTGTCCGCCCCGAACTGATCAGAATGATCAAGAACTCAGGATAAGTTGGGTTAAAGGGCAGAGATGAAGACTGACAGCTCATGTAAAAATGGAAGTCCTGTAGACTCGTGCTTGGGTCCGCAAAGAAAAGAAACTTCTGCTTTCTCTCTTTGCATCAATGAAAACTGTAGATGATATGCTGCATCACGTCTTCCTGAACTGCCAATCCACTGCTTGGTCTTACTTTTAATCCACATCATGGTTCCTGTCACCAGCCTTGAAGCTCAAACTCAAATCTAGAGTGCTCTCATTGAGATCTTGCCGTACCCCTTTGTTATCATCCTGAGAGGTATATACAGAGCGAAAAAGGAAACAAACATGTTTATATTGTACAAAATAGATACGCGAACTTTTGAGTCTACTAGAGAAGACAAGAAACATGGTATCAATCTGCAGAGATGATTGTTGTGTCAACAGGAAGCGAAAACTGACCACACAAATGTTTACACGTTTATAAGTCACTGCATAGTATCCAAGAACTTGATAAGGAAGCCTAAACTGACTGATGCAACTCTTTCTTTTTCTCTGGGCACACATTGACGGACTCAGTCCTAGGAGGATTACAAAAAAATGGGTGAAACAAATAATCTTGCTTGATTAAGCAGAAAAATACAAGTTACAAACTGACACGAAGCTTCGAGGTGAAGTCTATCCTTCCTGAAATTAGTCCTTTAAAGGATAAACCAAGAAGATAGAAAAAAGAAATATGCAAAAGATGGTCATAACATGTTACCTCAGTCACTTCCGTTGGCATATTATTGATGTCTGGTTTTTCATCAGAACCACCACTCTTGTTATTTGGTTCAACTGAACTAAAATCGTTTTCACTTGGCTTCCCTTCATCGTCAACATTTTCTGCAGCATTGATTTCTACATCCTCATCTTTCTCTTCTTCCAGTAAAGCAATCTGACTTGACAAACGAAGATAAAATCATCCACATGCAAACCCACAACACAAGCACAACAAAATAATTTGCAGACGAGTGAACTCCATTACAGTGATTAAAACCAGCTTCTGCATGGTTTTTGCAGCATAAATTGTGCTAAGACACCTCCCTATTATTTACCAGGAAAAATTAAAGAGCATCTTCATTGCGCTGGAAAAGGCTCAGCTTTGAAAATGGAAAATTGGATGTTCAAAATCAGTACCTATTGTAATGAGTTAAAATCATTCAAATGGTAAATATGTGCCTAGCAAGTCGGTGGTCTCACTAGTTTCTTATTAAATCTCATGCCTTGTTACACTCATCAATCATTTCCTGCTCAAAAAACGATAACTACAATAATACAACAAAAGATAACTGAGTGGGGTTGGAGATATGACTTCTATTACGCCACTGCACTCGATGTCAAGGACCATTGAAAACTGGCACATAAAAAATCTTATGCACACCCGAGGTCACAAATGAAATAGCTAATCTCTTTTTCATTCTATCGTATACTTCTGTTGTAAAGGTAAATAAGATTAAGTGGATAAGATGCATTCTGGCCACTCTCAACTTAACACCTAATTTCACATCAATCACTAAATTTCATTCTATCTAAATTTAGTTGCCAAAAGTTATATTTCAACAAACGAGGAACTTCGATTGGACTAGCAGCATGTTAAAGATGATTGAGAGCAGGTAACAACAGTCAAAACAAAAAACATCAATCAAAACTTGGGTTCTATCATTCCAATTCAAAATACTGACTAATCTTTATAGCCCCAACTTATAAGGAAAAAGCCCAAGATACTCACTCATTGCAACACTATGGCTCTACCCTTATCACCTATAACTTTACATTTCTTTGTCAACGGACTCTTCATATTCACTTGGTAAATTAGGTCCGACATTCCTGCAAATGCATTTTAAATTTTAACTGACAAGACATAGGATTGGGCTTTCGTGGTGTTGGTTGAGAGAATTCGATTATTATTGGAGAAACTTTCAGTCGAAATGGAGCAAGGGCTATGTGGTTGACTAGCAGGAGATTGGCAGTCAACCAACAGAGCCCCAGTAAGTTAATTGGCCACATGCTTTGATGGTCAACTAATTTATCTGCAGAATATTCTTTCAACAAAATGGTGAGTCCTTGTTCGCTTCCCTGGTGATCTACTATCCAGTTCATTTTTATCGTCTAAGGAAAAGAAAATGGACTACATGAAATCAAGTATAATCATGTAATCTTATCTACTAAAACAACAATCTGGTAAAGTAACAATGGTCGAATAATTAAAGTCTCATGCTGCTTCACCCATAACTGCTATAATTGCAGGGTTAAACTGATTATCACCAATTTCGCACAACTTCTAGGCATAGGCATGGCTTATTTACTTCCTCAATTATATCAGCTATCCATGTAGATGATGCTTCCCAAAAAAGTAATGTTAGAAGAGACTCTTGATTGATACATATGGTTCTTCAAGAAAACTCGTAATTCTTCCTAGATGTAACTGCTCAAATAATTTGGTCCCATATGATCATTACAGTCGTTTTGAAGCAACCAGTAACACAAATAACTCCCCTTTAGAATGCCTCATCATAAAACTTGAGATCCTTCAAAGAGATCTGTAGGTTTTGAAGCAATCTCTCCAACAAGATCTGATACCTATGACGTCCATTAAGAAACAATTGAGGAATGAAGCTTTATGAGATCCCTACCTACCGAAATTTTGATTTCTGGTGAGGAGTGTCTATACTGCATGCTGAGATCCCTATCTACCAAAGGGCTACCCGGGGAGGAGTTAGGAACAGGAACAAGGAAAAGTGAGAACCACTTTTGACTTCTGGTGAGGAGTATCTATTTTGTATGCTTTTCTTTTTGGTCCAAGCAGTATATGCTTTTAATGGCTGAGAGTTACCCAAAATAAACTGGAAAGCCAGAGGCATTTCCTTTTGCGATAATGCAAAGCCCCAAAGGGACCATTCTCTGTAGTCATGATGTTCCCATACCATAACTGTCAGCAAAAAATCCCGTTTTGATGTACTCACTACTAACCACAGAGTTCCTCCGAAGATTACCTTTACTGCATAACATTCATCTGACAGCACCTACTTTCACACACATATAAGCACGAAATAGGTAAAAGACTTTTATAAATCAAGTAAATTCAGCAGTATCATGTTCCAGTAAAAATAGAGAAAATAGAGCATAATCAGACATCAAAGTAATTTGTCCAGAAAATTCCAAGAGAACTGCAAAATGAACATGGATGCAGAAAAATGAGACCCAATGTGCTCATGATCGTAAAATCATTGCCATAACGGTAAGACTAGCATATTCCAGCATAAATCTAGCGTCTTGCTTTCTCCACAAAAAAGGAGTTTCTCTACTTTCTTTGACATCGCCTATACCTAAAATCAAGCATTGACGTCACTAGTAAAACTGTTTCTTTACAACACTGAAGGTTAATGCTTTGGTTTGATCTGAAACAACGCTTCGCCTAAGGATGCCTAATTTGTTACATGTCCTCATGATCATGAAATCATTGTCATTACAGTAAGACTAGCATATTCCGCCATAACTCAAGCGTCTTGCTGTCTCCACAAAAGAGGGGGAAGTTTCTCTACTTTCTTTGACTTCGCCTATACCTAAAATCAAGCATTGACATCACTAGAACAACTGTTTCTTTAAGACGCTGAAGGTCAATGCATTGGTTTGATCTGACACGCCACTTGGCCTAAGGATGCCTAATTTTTTACATTTGCTCCATCAACGCCTCGATCTTTCGTCGTCCCCTTATATCACAACAATTTTCTTTGGTCCCCAGAACAACAATACGCGCACAGAATCATGTATCACCTTTCTTTGCCAGTCTTCTAAATCTGAACCTTAACCAATCAATTCCTACAAATCAAGTCAATATGTATTTGCATTTCGTCCATTGTTAACCCACCACTAGTCTACACCCATGTGTCCAGTATGATGATACAACCTCATTGCAAAATTCAAACAACTAATTGCCAACCAACCACTCCAACAATCAAATGCAAGGAACGTCTAATTTTCTTACCCAACAACTTAAAATGATGTCATATTTGTGATCAATTAACATCGACATAAATCCTAAAAGAAAGAGGTAAAATTTCAGATTACCCACGGAAAATATAGATTTCCTTCTTGTCTATCAGCATATATACGAACTTTCAAATTACCCATTTGAGATTTTGATGTGAAACTCATTTACAATAGGAATGCAGCTACATGAAAACATGTGAAATTTTCTGTCTCCCATCAATTCGTAACTTTTCGCAGAAAATCAAACACACGAAAGCACTGAACAAAAAAGCTACACTTTTGCAGCGATCTGCCGCATCCATACCGGAATGTACTTGAATTTACGCCGCGGCGGCTCCTCCGCAGCAGCATCGCTATTCATAGCGCTCTTATCAACACCGTTGCTACTAATGTTATTTTTGTTGCCGCCGGCGTTGGTATTGCCGCTTTGCGTGATCGGAGTCCACTTGTACAGAATCACATGCGACGCGTTGCTGCCGTTCGCCGCCGCCGCCGCGCCGTTCAGATTGTGGCCGCTGTTGACGGCGCCGCTGTTGCCGCTCGAGGCAGCGGCGCTGGACGGGGGGACGTGGACCCACTTCTTCGTCCACTTCCTCACCGGGCCGGTGAAGACCGTGGCGGGGCCGTACCGCGTGGAGGACCGGCCGAGTCGCGCCCCGACTCCCTCCATGGACCGGTGGCGGATCGAGTTCGGCTCGGCGGCGGCCCGATCCGTGAGGCTCCGACGAGGATTTTGGTGCGGAGAATGTGAAGAGTAGGAGTTCGCTCTGCTCTTGCCGGTGCAAAGGAATGAATTTCGTCGGTTTCTCTCTCTCTCTCCCTCTACCTCTATCTTCCTCTTTCCTCAAGCGAGGAACAGGATCCAGTGGAGCATGCCCTAGATTGCACGTACTACGGATGAATCCTGGCCGTAGAAAAGGTTGACTATCTCGACTTCACACGTTTGGAAAATCACGGCCGTGAAATTAGGTAGCGAATTCAAATCGTTGAACGAGACGCGATATGTCGATTGTCAACAGTTTTAAAATCATCGTTGCATGTCGAGTAATTATATTGGCTAAACTTCTCACCGTTTTTAGTAACTTTTCATGTTAGAAAAAAGCGCATCTTATTTTATAATATCTTAGACCAAATTTTTTTTTATAATATCCATTAAAAATATAAATTTTAACCTATTGACTGTTAAAAATATTTCTAATAATTTTATTGTTTTTCTCTCGTCAAGCAATAGCCCCGCATGATTGCTTAGTAAATTTATTAAGTCAAAAGAAATCCTGTCTCTAATTTTAAATATTAAATATAGTACATTTTCACAATTGGGTGTTGCAAATTATTATAAATAGAGTTTATTGGCAAAAGACGACTAAATAAAAATAAAATGTAGGATGCGATGATATTAAGAAATTGAGATTGTATGAAAAAAATGTTATGAGATTCTTATTAATAATTAACCTAATTATCGAGATAGAGATGCTGTACGATTCGTCTATCTTTTTATTTAGGGTTAATACGATCAAAAAGGATAAACTGGTATTCTCGTGCCTCACTTATATGAAATAAATTTTCATGTCATAAAAAATCTCAAATTAATATATCTGTAACAAATCTACTATTCATTAGCTTCTTGTCCAAAATCTTTATTAAATTATTGGCGCGAAAACACGTGTGGCAAACAACTTGAATGATTGATGTGTGATGTGGATCCAACGTGAAAATTCAACATACACAAGTTAAAGGCACCGATTTATCAATTGAAATCACAAGGCAAATCTTAGAAATGCTAAAATCAAGGAATTGACAACTCTTGTGAAATAATGATCTTTTCATTATTTTCCAATCAATGTATTGTTTCCTTACGAAATGCAACATTTTATAACATATTTATATAATGAAAATCATCTCAATAATTGTATGTTGAGACCAAGAATCACATACATTTGTTCTTTTACGAGTCTCCTTGACGACGCCATTCTGTAAAATCCAAATCCAAAGAAAATGAATTGAGATTAGGAAATCTGCCAAAATCACTAATTTTACTCTAAGGTTTTGGTAGATTTGCCACGAGCACATACAAGTTTGGAATTTTTTTAACGATACAAATATTAGTTCGGAAGAAATGAGGCACATTCGTTTTTTGTGTGTTATTAACCCTTTTACTTTCCGATACAATACCAATTTCAATTAACTTGGTAGACAATTTGTGAGTGAAAATAAGCAACAGGAAGAAGGCCAGAAATGATGACAATGACAAAAGAAAGGCCAGTCAGCAAATTTTCCCAATTCTTCCGGTACAGTCAGCATATCTATGAAACTTCGTCGCTTACTCAGCATCTCCGTCGTCCAGGTCACATTTTTCCGTTGGCTTTGTGGCCGGAGAAAACGAATTTGTCCTAAATTTGTCACCGGAGAAATCTACAGGGACCAAAAACGAATTGGGTGATAATACAGGGACTGCTTTTGTAATTTCCCCCTTTTCTTCCCCCCCCCCCCTGCTTGCAGGTGGTCTTGAGAACGATACTCCCTCTCTTCCGGTTCACTGTTAGGGCAAAAGGCGAACCTGAAGAAGTCCTCTCTGCTTCTTCTTCTTCTTCTTCGTCATCTACTTCCTTTTGCATCGAGGAAGCTCGGTCTCTCCCTCCGCCCCCAACGTCGGTCGCCGGCGGAGCTTCTGCGGCGACGGCAGCGACACCGACTAAAATGGTGGATACTTCAATATTTACGATCGGATGAAGGGATTTTTTATTCGCCTTTTCTTTTGCGTGCCGCGAAACTGAGATGAGTTGGTAGCTAATGCCGTATCGAATGATTTGAATCCTAAAGAGTTAGAATCCGAACGCATCAGCTCTTGACAGAAGCTTGCATCTTGTGTGGATTTGGATTCTGAAAAGTTTTTTATGCCGCCTGATATGTTTTTTTGTGCTTGATTTTGTAGTTTAGATTGATCGTTTACGCCGGAATGCGCAATGTTATGAGAACCTCATTGATCCTAGTTTGAAATGGCGAGCTTGACTACCTTGATAGTGACCTAAGTGTATTTGATTTTTGTTTTTCCCTGGAGTTTCCCAATTGAATTAAGCTAGATGCAGTTTCTTAAGAATGTGCAAAGCTCTGGCATGTCGAGCGGTGACTCAAAGTGTTTTGGTGGTTAATTTGCTGATCTTGAACTGGGTTTTCTTGATTATCCAGGAAGTGTTTAGGAGGGCCATACTTGAGCCTGGACCACCTGAAGATTTTGCTCTTTCGATGGTTCAAGAAGTTATAAAACCTCAGGTATTTCGCTTATCTAGAACTGGATCCTCCCTCTTCATGATCCGGAGCCGAATGATCTTACCGGCATACATGCCCCGAGGCACAGTCTTTGTTGCTTCGTCGCTGTTTATTACATTTCAGTCGAGCGACTTTACAAGTTCTGTGGTTCTGTATTTTGAGCACAAGTTAACATCAATGATATTAACTCGTGCTCTTATTGACATCTCGAACGTGCCCGTTGCCTATCGATACTTTAGCATTTGACTAATGTCTTTGAATTTAAAATGATTGAGTGTAGAAATCCTTTTCTGGATTTTACTTTACACGTGCATTTGTCAAGTATCTGTTTTTCCCTCACTTTCTGAACCTGAGTATGTTGTGGACAGAAACAAACAAAATTGGCACAAGATGAGAATCAGCTGCTTGAAAATATTCTTCGGGCATTACTTCAGGAACTGGTGGTATGTTTGAACTTCTACTGCATGTTTGTCGGTTTCTTTTGCAACACTATTTCAAACACATGCTATTATATATAGCTTGTGTCCAGAGGTTTGGGATGGAATTTTAAAGTCGTTACATGCTATCTACGTAGTTGAGATAGTTTACCAGCTTTTGCTCTTCAAAGCCACTTCCTCTTGAATGACAGGATGTCTGTTCTGGTGGAATTGACAGGCAGCTGCTGTACAATCAGGAGAGCCAATTATGCAGCATGGGCAATCAGTTGATGACAGCGAAATTACTCAAGGACATATTCCCCGACTTCTTGGTACTTAGAAGATAATTCGTACTAAACTTTTGCTTAAGTTTTTAGGCTTGTTTTTAAGTTTCATAGTTCCTTTGCATTTTGAAATCTGGTGGTCAGTAATCTTCGTAGAGTTATTGTTTAGTATCTGTTGTGCTGGAGATTTGATGAATTACGTTAACACAGAGAATATTGTCAAATGAGAATATCAGGTGAATCGAGCGGCTTGTATAAAAGGAAAGTGCTAAAAAAAAAAGCTGAGTAAATCAGGGCCCAAGGGGTTAATATGATGCAAGCTCAAGTAAAGTTTCAGTTGAATAGTGAAGAAGTCTAAGGTCAAACCTTAACCTGTTGTGTCGACTCTTCAGTCGTACCTTCTTGGTTGGGTTGTAGTTGAACATCCCAACCTAGAAGGTATAAATTAGTGACTTTAACTGTTAAATGCAATTCTAATAGTCAAGAAGTCTAAAGTCACTAAAAGCTTTGGAAGCTATTTAGTGACTTTAACTGTTAAATGCAATTCTAATATCTATTGGTATAAATTAGAAATTTTAAAAGCAAGCATGCTCTTCGAAAAGTTGGAAATTTTCCCTCCATCACTTGTAATGGATATTTCTATTGGGTTCGAGTTTACTGTGCAAATATTATTATTGGAAGATCAGCTGGAGCCACGAGGATGATGAAAATGATGTTCTACCAGATATGTTGTTGGTCTGCTGTTTTGTGATGCAGGTTCTCTTTCCAATTTATATGCTGGATTCTTTTGTTTGAATTGCTTGGGAAGAACCCAGTTTCTTCTGTTCTGTTTTTGTTGTTTATATCATGGCAATTTTAATCTTGCTAGCCATTAAGCAGGACAACCACAGCTTAGTCTTTCTTAGAATGCTCTGGTTTCACAATTTTCTAGCTTGGTCTGGGTGTGCATCCATGCAGCCAGAACTGGAGGCATATTCTTGCTTGTTCTTTTCTTGACTCTCTGTCTTTCCGGTGTTTTCCAGACATTGTGCTGTATCTTTGTGAGAAAGAGCATATTGAGGGTGGTATGATATTTCAACTGCTAGAAGACTTGACAGAAATGTCCACAATGAGGAACTGCAAAGATATCTTTGGTTATATTGAGAGTAAACAAGATATATTAGGAAAGGTAAGTGTTCTTTTTCTTGACTAAATTTTTTGTTTACCTTCTGACCTTTTCTGCATCTTTAACGATCGATTATTTCAATATGACCCAGCAAGAGCTGTTTGCTCGTGGAAAACTTGTCATGTTGAGAACGTGCAATCAACTTCTTCGTCGACTATCAAAGGTATCATAATTCTCTTTTCATGTCCTTTAAGTAGTCTCAAGTATGAACACATAGTGACATTTGGACACTTATTTGTTGGAAACTTATAAGTTAACAATTTGTTGCTATGCTAATGAATCCTCCCTCCATTCTGAATATTGTCATTGCCTTGTAAACCTTCTTATGATGGCTTTCTTGTTCTTCTATCTCCTTTCATGTCCTTTAAGAGGAATTTAATAAATCTATGTTGTTCATTGAGCTTGTGCTACCATAAAGAAACTGCATCTGCTGCAATGATATTCTTAGGACTATTTCCTTTAGGTACTTCTTGTTGTCCATAGGGACTGTGTTCTTATGGAAAACATATGTAATATTGTAGATAAAGGTCTGCCTCATACTAGGAGAGTTGATGACAATTTTGGATGTCTGGATTTATCATATTTTATCATTTTTTGAGGAGACAGATCCATGATGCTACCTTGATCTGTGGTGAAATGGTTGAGTTACTTCTTAGGAAGGGGAAGATGTTCTTCTGTTTAAACTGTTTGGGGGTTAAAGCAAGTGATTATGCCTGTTTGACATTCGTTAGCTTTAATTAGTGTGTGAAGGTCGAAAATTTGGACATTGCAACAGTTAAAGCATATTCGACCATTTCTTCCCTGTAGGCAAAGCTGTTCAATTTATGTATGGGGAAGAAATGGTCAAGTATGCTGAGAGATTATGGTTCTTGATTAATCAGAATTGTAGTTTAGTCAAGCAATAAGCACTTTTATGTTGCTCAGTAAAATTTTCAGAATATTTGTTTAGTTTCATTTAAGTGAAAATAATGTTCTTAAGACATTATCTATATTTGGGTTGTTTAAATTTTGGCTTATCCATCTATTCTTTGATATCAAGGCAAATGATGTGGTTTTTTGTGGACGTATTCTCATGTTTCTGGCTCACTTTTTTCCACTCTCAGAGCGTTCAGGTATTTTCTTATTCCTATTCAAGACAAATGCTTTCAACATGATTATTTCTGTTGATAGTCATTTGATTTCTGCTGCTTTTAATAATGTATTCAGCTGTAAATATCAAAGGAGTTTTCAACACATCAAATGAAACAAGCTACGAAAGAGATCCTCCTGCTGGTAATGAAATTAATTTCGAAATGTCTATTTTTCATTTATAACTGAAAAGCATCCTCCTTTAGATGAATTTGAACAGATTTTCATGTTTTCAGGCATATCTGTTGACTTCAACTTCTATAAAACCTTCTGGAGTTTACAGGTATGTACTGTAATAGTGTTTGTAATTTGCAGAAGCAAGCATAATGACTAAGGCAGGAATATAGAACCTTTTGGCTTTTCCAGTGTACTTACTTACAAAGGGATGGAACTGGAGTAAGGGTTGACATAGGCAGGTACAAAACCAAGTCTGCAAGATGTATACACGGTTCATGTCCAAATGAAGAGAAATAATTTAAGCAAACGGAAGCTAGTGAAAATGAAATTATGCACAAATTGACACATAAGGATATGTGTCCAAAAATTAGTAGAACAAGGTTGTCTAAGCTCTTTTCAGCAACTTGACATAAAAACACGAAGCTCCTTTTCTCTTCACTTAAAATTCAATGTAAATCAAGACACAATGATGCTCTTAGTAAGTGCAATACCCCTTTAAGATCAGCTCATAATTTGCCAAGAGGAGCAAGCTAGAACTGTGCACATTTGCCTTTAATCTACACCCGTTAACTTAATATAGTGTGATGCATAGTTTCTGGAACTTCTTATATATGTTATTAAGCTAAAAAGGGGAAGTTCTTATGGATCAAAGTTTGATGGAATATCGGTAGCACTTTGTATCTCACCCATTTAAAACTCCACCAGCTTTTAGATTTTTTTGTAACACTTTTTCTTGACGGGCTTGCTTTTTCAAGGCTCCTTTTTAAAATGAGGTTACTGAAGTTCCACATTCATCTTACATACTTTGGCTTTATATGTATAAAGTTACATTTTTTATGACTATCGTAGCATGAGTTTGTTTAACTTCATATGCATGTCAGGCTTCTCTATCCAACAATTTTCAGCTTTGGCCTTTGGATTAAGAACCATTTCCATCATATTTCATGGTTTTCCGTTCTTGTGTTAAAGCAATGGTGCTGCTTTTTTTGTAGGAGTGTTTTTGCAACCCTCCTTCATTAATTAATGCTCCTACAAAGTGGCAGAAATTCACATCCAGTTTAATGGTAAAATGTGTACAAAGACCTATCTGATTATCAATCTTCTTTCCTTTTACTATGGGATTTATAATTCAACTTGTTGGTTGCCTCATTATATGTGTTCTTCATTGCATTCTCACAGGTTGTTCTTAGTACCTTTGAAGCTCAGCCATTAAGTGATGAGGAGGGAGATGCCATTAATATGGAGGAAGAGGCAGCGAATTTTGGCATAAAGTATCTGACAAGTAGTAAACTTATGGGTCTGGAAGTGAGTGTTGTGTGGAAGTGAACCTGCATTCACATGCAAAAGTTTGATACAGTGAATTGACTCTAACGTGCTCTCTTTTTTGGCTATAGTTAAAAGATCCAAGTTTTCGTCGCCATATTCTTGTTCAGTGCCTCATCTTGTTTGACTATCTGAGGGTAACAATCACCTCAAGCTTTGTTTTTGTGACTCCACTATATATCTGAAGGAGCATGCTAACTGTACTTTTATTGCATAGACCCCTGGAAAGAATGAGAAGGATTTGCCCTCTGAAAGCATGGTTAGTGCTTTTCTACATAATAGGTTTAGAATTTAGATAGCATTCTTTAACTTCTCAATACTGTCTTTATCAGAATTATGTTGGCCTAACTCTTTGAAAGGCTTGAACTCTTCCCTCTTCCAGAAAGAAGAAGTAGATTCTTGTGAGGATCGCGTTAAGAAGCTGCTAGAAATGACTCCGCCTAGAGGCAAAGTTTTTCTTAATAAGATTGAGCATATACTAGAACGAGAAAAGAACTGGGTGAGCATCTCTCTCTCTCTCTCTCTCTCTCTCTCAGTATGCTTGTAATAATATTTCGAAGTATTGTGACTTTTATGTATCTTGGTTGTTCCGTATACATCTGCTCTCAGGTTTGGTGGAAGCGTGATGGTTGCCCACCTTTTGAGAAACAACCAATGGAGAAGAAGACGGTGCAAGATGGTACTAGAAAAAAGTATGCCATTTTGCATGATTTTCCCAGTGATCTAGAGAAAATATTCCTTGGAGACTGACCTGCTGACCTGATTGGTTATTAGTTTGCTATGTATACTTGCTTCAAGTTTTAATTTTAGGAGAAAAAAGAAGAGAAGACCTTCAGGGTCCGTCTAATGTTCTTTTTTTCTTTTGTTTTTATTTTTGGGTGGGGGGTGTTTGGCAATTATAGGTCACAGGGTTGAATTCTGTGAAGAGCCAAAAGAAAAAAGAAGGGATAAGTGCATTGAAAGTCCTAAAACTTGTTAGGAAAGTGCAATTAAGTTCTAATACTTTCAAAAAGTGCAATCAAGTCCTAAAACTTGTCATATTGGTCAAATCAAGTTCTTTTATTGGTTGCACTTTTTGAAAATTTTAGGACTTGATTGCATTTTGATGACAAGCTTTAGGACTTGTTTGCATTTTTTTAGAGTTTTAGGACTTGAGTGCACTTTTGTGATAAGTTTTAGGATTCATTTGCACTTTTTTTAAAGTTTTAGGAGTCATTTGCATTTTCATGATAAGTTTTAGGACTTCTAGTGCACTTATCCCAAAAAAGAAAAAGAAAAAGAAAGACCAAGCACACTTGATTAGCATTGTGAGAACTGTTTCTTCTTGGAACACAGATGAAGAAACGAGAGGACAGTAACTCCTATACCAACAACTCAATGTAGACTTTGAGTAGCTCTTTATATTTTGTATCGAAAAAGGCCATGAGGTGGTTTACCAGCATGAGATCGGAACACCAAAGAAAGTGAACACAATAGGCTCACCGAAAATATCATCCCTTAGTTTGTTAACACTTTTATATTTTTAAGGTTTCGCTTCTATTAGGTGTACCATACTTAGTTGCTTCCAGATCTTTTGTTACTTATCAGCTAGCCAGTATCTAATTGAGATAGTCAGTAGTTCTGCTTTTGAGGCATAACGATTATGCCTTGGAAGGTGATCATATGGATCTAGGCATGTTCATCATTGAGCTATGTTAGAATAGCAAAGGATGTGATCATTCGTTTCTCCATCTTGTTGCATTGGATATGCATGTGCAATTATTTTGCCTACAAGTACTGTTAGTGTATAAAACCCAGTTACATAGTTGTACAATTAGTGTTGAGGCTCTCTTTTTTGGATCTATCTTGGTTAATATGCTAGTTCAAAACTTTGATTGTGTTTTTAACTCTTAAAGAATTTTGCTTTCTACGACTCTTTCAGAAGACCTAGGTGGAGACTAGGAAATAAAGAACTGTCGCAGCTGTGGAAGTGGGCTGATCAGAATCCAGTATGTTATATTCAATATATCTAAGATTTCTTTTACGTTGTAAGTTAACTTGTTATTCATGATCTATTCATCACAGCTCCTGCTGTATTGACTGGCTTTGCTGCAATTCTTTCACCTTTTTAGAATGTTATTTAGTTTTCTTGCTACGAAAATGCTGCACATGAGGTCAGAGAACTTGTATATTTGTTTCATGCATTGGCTCTGTAACTGGATCTAAATGGCATGTTTAACCAGTTGTACCGGGAAGTGGACATTGTTCGGTCCAGTTTATCTCAAATGGTGAATGGTCATATATGGGATTGAACTGGCTTTGACTGCCACTGAACCATGCCATTCTACTGGAATGAAGGAGTCAGTAGTTATTCTGTGTCAAACTAGGGTTGCTGGCCTCCCAAATGCGTGCTTAGTATGACTTCTGCTACCCGGCCAACTCCATGACTTCGGTCGATTTTGAAAATGAATGTCTATAAATAATTGATTAACTCGGTGGTTCAACTGGTTACTGGTTGAAACACTAATTGGAGTGTAAAAACGCTCGTTATTAGATTGGTTACGAAGTCTAAGACCAAAAGAAGTTATTTCCCTTATTATGGAAAGATTGAATAATTGAAGTGCGAAATGAGGCAAAAATTGTCACATTATTTGTGAGAAAGATCTGCCAGCATGCATTATGCAACAAGGATGAAAGTATATTAGTGTGCGCAAACCCTTCCCCTTTTATATGTAAACACTAGTCTCCAGGATCATAAAGAAGTTCCTGAGAGATGATGAAATTATTACCAATTTTGTACCTTGACATCCTCATACCTTAAAGCGTAACATATTCTGGAGTGTAAAGTTTTGAGATATTATTAAGGCGCACATCATTATATTAAGATGCACATCGTTATATCGGTAGTCTTGTAGCTTTTTGATCCTTTCAAACGCTATAATTGAAGGCTTACCAGCACTCTCAGGCTTTGGGGAAAAGACATAATTACTCTATGCGAAATGGGCCTATGTTTTCAAAAGAGGCATTACCAATGAAAGATACAGTGGTCTTTTCCTTCTATTTCTTTGAAGAGAGATTTTGGTGCTTAAATTAGGAACGTACTGTTTCTGTTTTACTTTGTTCTGTTTCCCGTGACATCATTATTTACGATATATCTGGTATAAGCATTTGGAAAGAGAGTGATTTCATTAGTATGGAGTTTGTAGAAAATCCTGAAATGGCACGTCTCTACCATCTGTGAGCTAATGTCTGTTATGTGCATCGACTTATAAAGTTACAAATTCAAAACAGTCGCATATTGTGTCAATGTCAAGTGAATTCCATGCCATGATGTAAATAAGCTTCTGATAATGGAAAATTCTTACAGAAGGATGTTGATTACAAAATGCCATATGATTGATGTATCTTTCCTGCTTATCAAATAACAACTACTCTTCTTTTTGTCCTGTCAAGAATGCATTGACTGATCCTCAACGTGTCCGAACTCCTGCTGTCATGGAGTACTGGAAACCCTTGGCTGAAGACGTAAGTCCTGGATGTTGATGCAATTATATTTTCTTCCATTATTATTAAGCTTTGGAAAGGCTTTCATATGGATGTTACTTCAGGGTGTGTTTGTTTCACCGAAAACTTCATAATAAAGGAAAATATTTTTCGTGGAAACCATTTTCAAGTAAATGAAAATGGTTAGTTTTCATTTGTTTGGTGGTTTAGGGGAAGTGGTTTTCCTCCAATCTAAGCTTGATGTTTTCAATCCATGGATAACGTTTTTCGTACATTGATTAGTTTTCCGTCATCCAAACACTTGAAAGTCGGAAAACAATTTCCCAGAAATAGTTTTCCTTCAAACAAACAGATTTCATTTCAAGTTGTGAATTATTGAGATGTCAAGGCCTTCCTTATGTGAATGCAGATGGATTTATCGGCTGGAATAGAAGACGAGTATCATCACAAGAATAATCGGGTAAAACTTGTATCCCTTAATTTTGTTTCATCTCTTTTTGGGTGGAAAGATCCCGTTTTGGTGTGTTGTTTGCTCTCCAAGATCCCTTCGATGATTTATTGGGTGAAAACTTGCTGTACTTGATGCAGGTATATTGTTGGAAAGGTCTTCGTTTTTCGGCTCGGCAGGATTTGGAAGGGTTTTCTCGAGTATGTTGAACTGATTCAACTTTACAATAGCTTTGGCATATATTTGTGTCATACTCTCAGTGACAAAAGTATCCTCTGGTTTTATTTGTAGTTCACCGACCATGGCATTGAAGGGGTTGTGCCCCTTGAAGTTTTGCCAGCCAACGTTCGTTCGAAGTATCAAGCTAAGCCAAATGAGAGGTCCAAACGTGCTAAGAAGGAAGACACAAAGATTACTCCTCAGCAAGCTGAAGAAAATCAGGTGCTCTAGATCATAAATGAAATGATTGCAAATATTTTGAAGGGCATCTTTTCATAGACTCGTGTTTCTCGTATATTGGATGTCACTTTCAGATTAAGCCTCAGTTAAATCACACGCAAATGAAGACTTATAGTCAAAAGTAATCTAAAAAATGTTCCCTTTTTGTTGTTACTGAAAAAAATGAGTCTTTTTAAAACTTTGGTTGGTATGTGACCAGAGGAGCAAGAGCTTCGGATGTGATACGGTATGCTTTGCCAAGTATAACAAGGAGTCACCGTGGTATGCGGCTAAATTTTCGTGAAAGGTCACAATGATTTTGTGCTTGAAGTGGTTATACTCATCATCACTTAGTGAATGGGATTGCATAGGGTGCTGCTCTATGACAAATTTTAGGTTTATCCCAAAAACAAAAATTGTGGCTTCCTGTTTAAGTATAGGTTTCTATAAAGCTGCGGTAAATCCGTATGTTAAACTTCAGAACTCAGAAGGGAAGAAAAAAGCATGAGGAATGAGCATGCATGTAGATGGTTGCGCCTTATGTTGCTTTTTTTATGTTCTTTTATTTGTACTCATATAGCCTCTTTTATGTGTTTTATGTGGGAAGATTGCTACACCGGCAAGTGAGATTGATGGTGAAGGTACAAGAGGGGATCTCGAAGCAACAGCAACACCCATGGACACAGACTCAACAGCTGCCGCAGCTGTCAATGATTCCCAAGGCGGTTCCCCGACGCAAGATGAACATCTGAAGCAAGGCTCGGACACAGACATAGGCCCAGAGCCAGGCCAGTTGGAAGCGGATGCTGAAGCAGAAGCTGGAACTGTGGATGGAGAGACAGATGCTGAAGTTGATCTGGATACAGTAGGATGAGTGCAAGGGAAGAGGTCTACTTTGCTGAGTTACATATCATCTGTTTTGCTAGGCGAGGAGTCAGCGCCTTTTTAGCATCGAAGTGTGAGAAATGTAGTAGGAAACTTTAGCTGCAATACATAGGCATCATCAATATTCTTGTAGCTGACAATAACTAGTAATTTATCCAGCATTTCCATCTTCAGAGGCTGGTCAACTGAAATGAGCTGAGTTTGGTAGGAACTGTAGATATAATTCCCAGGAAAATAGCTTTTGGAAACGGAAAACTACTCCTTTCGCCTTCCAGATTGCCAGTAAAGCAATTTGCCGACTGTTGGTTACAAGGAATTGTATAATAGATTCAATTGGAAGTACTTTAGCCTCAAATTATGTCGGTTAAATGAGGATGTCCACAATTGTTCCACTATTCAATTTCGAAGAGCACGGGGAGCAAGCAACTTCAGGAACTTCAATCCTGTGAAGTGTCCGAGACACTTAAGTAATTTCAATTCCGAATCATTTTACTGGAAATGTAGCTACCCATTATGATTCTGAACTCAAATCTGTGAAGACATGTACTAAAATACCGGTAGGTGTGGTGCTGCTTGGTCTTGAGTATAATGCCCTATGATTTTACTAACAGGTGAAATACTTGAAAAGAGGTCTTCGTAGAGCAATTAAAGTAAAATCGGAATCATAGCCTTTGCAGTTAGAAATCCGGCGTTCAGTGACCTTATGACTGGCGAATTGTATATACATGTAATACTCCTATACCTAGCATGTGTCAACATGTTAGCAAATCGATCAACTAGGCAAATGTCCCCATTTCGGAGACACCAACAATGCGATCCTGTCGTTTATTTTCTCAAAAGAGGCAACCACCGGAGCTGCATCAAGTTTAGCAAGTGATCTTCAAATATGAATACTGCGAGGCCTCGGAGTCAGCCATGAACGCAACATAATACGAACTAACGTACAAAGTGGCAAGACTCGAGAGGCAAGATAAAAGATTTGAGAGCAAAGGTCAGAGTCTGGTAGGAGATTAATGACAACTAGATATAGGTGTGAAATAACTGCTCTAATATGCTATTTCTTCTAGCCATAATCATAACAGATATCAGGAGGAAGAAACGTCCACAGCCAACTACAACAGTGAGTGAGCTTATAGAAGCTCAAGATTTTGACCACAGCCCATCAAGTACACGGCCATACACCACGTGACGAGATAACCATACACATCACATGATTCAATAGGTCCTGCTTGTGTCGCAAGTAATTGATCTGGAGACCTTTCCCAAAGTTCCTAACTCTTCTGCAACAGAGAAAGTACTGGGAGTTAGCCAACAAGAGATGGCATGGAAAGATAAGGCATTCAAAAACCAGCTATTCCTAGAAGAAGGCAATCTCACCTGCATGGGAAGATAGAGTGTAAATTCCGGTGGAAGTTCCTCTTCGGAGTAAAGGCGGTCCGAGAAATAGATTCTTCTTAGATAGCAGTTTGCATGTACCTGCACCCTCAATGTCTCGACATAGTTGGTTCTGTATGCTCTCCGGGTCAGATCAGCTAGATTTAACTGGATCTGATTCCATCCTTCATCCAGCTTCAACGGCATGGTGCAAATATATGGCTTTATCCTAGTCACAGCCTGCAATGCAAGACTGAAAGGTTTGCAATGCCAATTCCTCTAGTTACATAACTCATACAGAACTTAATAGAGGAGAGGGTGTTATTACATGCAATGTCAATTCTTGAAGTTCACATAACTCATACTATCATGCAAGCAACCAATTATATGCAATGTTTCATATAATGGAGTGCATACCTTAACAATTTTCCATTCAATTAGGGACAAAGGGCATCTTGTCCAGCTGATTCAGACAGTAACTATATATCAAGTCGTCCCGCCAATCTCCACTGACAAATACCTCAGTACAAGCACTCAATCGGCATGAAGCCAACAACAGGCAGTAGAGTTTGCATGAAACATGATCCTGGATAGGTGGTTCAAATCTATTGATAACTAAAAGCTCCCTAGCCATTTTATTAAGGACACGACGTGGGATTGAGAGATCCATGATTTTCCTTTGGCAAGATTCGTTTCCTCCAGCATTGTGATTACATAGTGTAGTCAAAACATCTGAACTGCAGAACCGTCGATTTCAAAATGCCAGATATAAAATGTCATTTCAAGCCCAAGGACCACTACAGGCTAGAAATTTCCACCTATGGCCATATTGCATGATTTGTCTACCTATTCCACTCATAGGGCCAATAAAATCTGGTAACAATTTGTCCAAACCAAAATACCGATATAGCAATATGGGCAAACTTACACACTTGAAAATTGGAAGCACGGAAGCGCCGCCTCACGTTCTTGTCGTCCAGCGCTTGGATCTCAAAGGTAAAGTATTTTTTCAGATTCTTTACAATCAGAACCAAGAAAGGCAGTTTTATGCCAAGTGTTGCAGCTGGATCTGCTGGGCAAGTGCTGTATGTGGACTGAATATTTGAGCCTACAATCTCAAGGACATTTGACTGAATGTCTTCATCTTGCGGTTGTTTCACATGACCATTAACCACTGCAAGTTGGACACCAATACCAAAAGAATAGTCATGCATGTTGTCCTTTTGATTAAATAACAAGGAAAATAACATTATACTTGGACACAATCACCGAATTTATATTCGACAGAAGAAGTTGAAAAAGACCAGATGATTAGTCACATTGAGCAGGACTCACTACATGCAATTTTTGAGACATTAAAAGTTTGTAAGCAAAGTATGTCGGGAAGGCCAGGCAATTGACGCAAGCATTATCAACGAAACCGACAGGCAGTCGGTATTGGTGTCGCAGCCATAGAATATCTAACCTTCATGACAATGATTTCTAAGGAATTCCCTATTCCCCAGAGGACATAACCGGATATGGAGAGGGCACAAAGATTGGCATAAGACGATGCAATGACAATATCATTCATGATCTCCCCAATACAGAACACGCCGACGCACAAATTGAACATAACAAGCAGCATCAAATGCACTATCCGCCTTTCAAAGCAGAAAACCACCTTACCTTCTTTATCCCAGATCTGCAAGGGCTTGCTCCTGCAGAAACCAACAAGTTTATACACATTTTCAGTACAGAAGCAACATAAAAAGTGAAAACAAGATTGAGAAACCAAAGAGCCAAAGCCCGAGAGGAATTACCCAAGGCTGTACAATATGGACAAGAATCCCGATTGGAAAGCGTTCTTGAACATCTTGAGGTGTTAATTCTCAATCTGCTCTTGCAAGAACCTGGGATACAACACCGGCCACATAAAACAACACAATTAGTACAAGAATCTGAAAGCTTCGTACCCAGATAAAAAGCGAGCAACTCAAACTGATAGTCGCCTTCTCATCTCGATGAAACAACATTAAGCGAAGCGAACAGTCAATCGACTTCTAACGATGAAACTGTTAAACCGACAAAGGGAAAACTGCAATCTTTGACATCGGAGCTACCAGTACAGATCAAGAAAACTCCAGCGGGATGCCAGGTGACTCCGGTAAACAGCTCCGGCACAGGCACCGAGTAAAGAACCGAAAGCCAAACAATTTGTCGCTGTTGAGCTTCGAGTTCGAATCGTCCCTGTTCCTTTCTTCTTTCTCTGTCCAGAAATCTCGCGCGTTGGCGGGTGGAAGAAGAACGAACTTGGGAGTTACTATTGGAGCTGGGTTCGATGGAAGTTCGGCCCAAACCATGTCTGGATCAATGCTCGAGGTAGACCTGCCCAATGAACGAACTTGCAGGCCCAAGACTCCTCCTCTTCTTCTTCTTCTTCTTCTTCCTCGCTGAGAGTTCTGCTCTCTCCTGACCTCCTCCATGAACCCGACGTGAATCCTTCGTGCTCAACAACACAGTAACATCGAGCAAGCTTCTCCGACGACACACTCCATGGAACACGTCACTCTCTACTTCCCCGGTTCAGACTGCTTTGCCAATCCGCGCTAGCGCGCGCTTATCTGAGGCTTTTCCTCGTCGACGCCGTCGATCAGTCAACACAAGTTTTCTTCTTCACATCGGGCCCTTCAGCAAGATGAAGGCGTCGGCTCCAAGTTTTGGCTCGTGTTCGCAACCTTCCTAGAGCTCATTCTTTTCACGCGTTGTTCAGAACCGAGACCCAGTGGGTTTTCGAGGGGCCCTGCTCGAGCAAGAGGCTAGAATGCAGAGACGGTGGAGAAATGGTGGCTAATTCGAGTCCTGATGGTGAGGATGTGAAGTGGGGAGCGAAGAAGAAGAAGAAGAAGCTGGCTGGTTTTGTTTCTGGCAGAGGTCGAATTTCCGGGCTGTCTACGAGGCGTGCGTCGCGGAATCGATCCGTGGTAAAGTTTTGTCCTTTCTTCTCAGCCTTAATGCTGTCATCGCCTTTTTCTCCATACATGAACATGTTTGCGGCTTTAGTTTAGTTTGTTTCGAAGCGTGATCGCCTTGCTACTGTCCTGAGTGAATCTGAAGTGGTAGAATTAGCGGGAGTCAGGTGTGTGCACATTCTTTTCAGTCTGTTAAAATGTTAGAACTCGACAGGCGATGACATGAGACGATTAGTTGATCTGGGTGGTGTCAATGAAGCATAGCTGGAAACGAAAAGTTGCCCTTCGACCGGTTGGTCCGTTTAGTCGACGGCTCATTTTTATCGTGCAAAAGAGGAGCTATTGTGTGTGGAGAATGATTCTCTGAGGTACTCAATGGTGTCTGATGGCATCAATGTGTACTTCTCACTCGACAGTCTAGACCTCCTAATCAGGCGTACCTGCATTGAAAAGTTCATAGCATATGCCGATATCAAGAACCATCAAAGGCTTGTTCTTTCTATTCCCAGTTTCTTCAAGCAATCCTCATTGCCATCGGTTGGTCTGAGCGGGCTTGCATTTCTCTGTCTTGCGTCCTGATTGTGATCCTGTTTGCCACATGTTGTAATGATCAACATGATTTTTAGATCGGTCATTAGTCAGTACTCACTATGATGCTGATACTTAAGCAACCGCCTGTTATTCCTAAACATTATGTATGGCAGGTTGTGCAGGTGCAGTCTTTGCTAGAGACAGGGACATCCCGGTTCTTTTGTTCCCCAAAACCAAACAAGATCCCGATGCACTATCTGCAAGTGACCTGATTGTTGCTCTTAGGTCAGTCTTTAAAGCATGAGGTGTCTGGTTTTTGCCTTTTGAGTCTTTGCCTAACATGACATGCTCTGTTCCCTTGAAGAGATACAATAATTTCCTAAGCTACACCAGCAGATTCTTGTGTATAATGCCTCCATAGAGTATAAACCAATACAAACCATGGTCTTGAATACTCTAATGAAAGAAAAGGCTAAACTCCTTTCTTAAAATGGTTGTGTTCCAACTTCAAATAGAAAACTAAAACTGGAGGTCAAATACTGATAATGGAAGGTCCATCTGAAGGTCGAAATAGTATTATGTCATTAAAGTTTGGAATATCAGTTGTCTTATTTTGCAGAGTTGGTGGGTGGTTGTGGGGTGACGTGGTTATGTGATACATGCCTGTTCTATATGTATGGTGAGATTGCGCCATCCTACCTGGGGGCAGAGAGAGATACCGTCGTTGTTTGATGACGTGTGTACTTAATTTGGCAGCCAATGCATTCACTTGCTATTTTATCTTGATCAGGAGGTATGGGGTGGACTTCATTCTCCTTGCAGGGTACCTCAAGCTCATTCCGATCGGATTGATCAAGTCTTTCCCAAATTCCATCATCAATACTCACCTCTCTCTTCTTCCTGCTTTTGAGGGAAAAGGCTATTACGGAATGGAAGTGCATGATTCAGTCATTGCTTCTGGGGCAAGGTACATTCCGGAGTTGAGCCCGTGGAGCCATATTTGTCTTTGTTCCTCTCTTTGGTTACTCATAGCTTCTTTCGTCCATGCATGGTTAGATAATTCCGGACCGACTATCCACTTCATTGATGAGCATCACGACAGGGGATGGATTCTTGCTCAAAGAGTTGTCCCTGTGTTGGCCAACGACACTGCAGAGGAGCTGGCCACAAGAGTTCTCCAAGTGGTAATTACTTCAACGCTCTTTTTACTGCAATCACGTTGAGATTTCAACTGGCAGGCTGGTTAGATAATGGCGATTTATGTACTTTGACCACTAAAGGCCTTGGCAATTTACTTAAATCATGAGGTGACACCTTGTGCTTTGTAGGAGCATCGTTTATATGTGGAAGCAGTAGCTGCTTCATGCGAAGAGCTTATGGTTGAGAGGGAAGATGGCGTCCCCCTCATTCGGAGCACAGAAAATCCTGAGCTGAACAGCTAGCAGAGCTGTTTACCAGCTTTCCGTGCAGTTCGTCTCTCGAGTCTGATAGTCACCTGCATTTCGCAAATGCTTGTCTATGTAAATGGGAGTATGGCGAAGTTTGCTCTTTGCTCGACTTTGTTAGTCCATCTGGCTTTCATGTTTCATTCTTTTGCAGGCTGTGTTATCCTTGCTCAACTTTGTTAGTCCATCTGGCTTTGCAGCTTGTATTATGTCTGATGGTCACCTGCATTTCTTGTTTCGTTCTTTTGCAGGCTGTATTATCTTGAAGGATTGTTAGATAGATGAGTCATATGTTAGCTAACACCCGATCGCTGCATGAGGTTTCGAATCTCTCTTTCTTTGCTGTAGCAAGAGATGTTCGCTTTGTCGTAGATTTCAAAAAGGCATGTCTACTCGTGCTTTCCGATAGGACTTGTCGCAACCGCATTCTTTTCGGGTTTAGGAATCGATCCTACGATTAGCAGATCTATAAGCTGGTTTACAGAAAGCTTACATTGGGTTTGCACCTGCATTACATAGTTGAGAAAAGATGAGGAACTCATGGACTAGTAGCTACTTTCTTGTTCTTGGTACCCAGAACAGAAATCAATCTACCATCATATTGGAAAAGTGAATCCTTTTTGTCACTTGTCGACGATCTTCTGTACACAATGTGCCAAAATCTGTACAGTCTTATATCAACTGCCATGTCCAATCATTCAGAAAACTACCCACGAGGCCAAGCGAAAGGATCTTCCACTTCAGGCCATTCTTTTGGAGCAAAATTGGATTGATTACTCTTTACAAGAATCGAACTGATTGCCAAAAAGCTTTCGAAAACAAAAGAATCCGGCCGCTGCGATCACATGTCCCTCCGGTTGCCGCCGAAGACCTCGCTCAAATGCCCGGCTCTCAGCCTCGTCTTGCTCGCGAAGTCGTCCTTGCAATGATACGATATCTCGGCCAAACTCTCCTGCCTAATGGGTAGTCTCCTCGCGCCTGAAGCCTCGTCGAGAGCCGTCCTCTGGGAGTTACTGAACCACTTGGCCTTCATATAGCTCTTCCTCCTCCACGGTGGGATGAGCAACCCCGTGCTCCGCAAGGATTGCTTCATCGCCGCGCACATCAGCCTGATCACCTGCCTGAGCTCCTCCGGCCTGCCGACAAAAACTGGAGGGAACACGTCGACCAGCGACGTGTAATGGTCGGAGGGCCGTGCTATTTCGAACTGCCCGGCGAGAGAAACCTCGACGATGTAGCGCCTTCCTTTGACATTGACGTCCACGTACTCGTAGGTGCCGGCCGGACGCATCGACGTCCTGTCCCAACTGGATTTGCAGAGACCTGTGGGATCACAAACTGGTCAGCAAGAAATGCATTGACATTATGCGTTTTGAGAAGCTCTTGTTGATAGACAGTAAGAAAAGAAGCAGCTAAACTGACCAGCATCAAAGCCCTTCAGACGCAAACTGATCACCAGTTGAAGCTTCAGCCCGTCCGAGAATCCATTGTTCGCAGCCAACCCCCACGCAGCTTCGACCTCCGTTCGGATCTTCCTCTTCGCGTCATCCAAAACGACGTCGCCGTCGCCGCCGTTGCAGCCGTGGAACAAGTCAAGCAGCTTGTCCTTGGTCGTCTCGGAGTCGGACCAGCAGCTGCTCTCGGACTCTTCTCGCCTCATCTCCTCCTCTTCCGTCTCTGCTCCTCCTCCTCCCCCTCCTCTCATCGCTCCCTCCCTCTCGAGGAACGACGCCACGAGGTCGGAGAGATCGGCAAGGCTCTCCGCCGGGCTCTCGCCCTCGCGTGCGTGCCCCATGTCGCCGTCGAAGGTCGCCGCCGTCAGCCTCCTGAACCCGACCGCAGCTCTCGCCATCTCTCTCTGTCCGCCGGTCCGTGAAGGGTTCGTGAAGGAACTGTGGAGGAAGGAGGGACGGATTTATGATGGAGTTTTCCTGGGGGTGTGGCGATTATGGCGAAATGGTGTGCACATGAAGAAGGACGACGGAGAAGTGCAGACCGAAAATGGCGAGAGGATGGAGTAACGATGGAGATATAACGTGGGGGTGAAAGTAACGGCGTTAATGTGGCACGGACGGTCGCTGATTGGATGATGTACGTGGGCGAAATTACGGGTGAATTTCGGCGAAGTTAAGAATCTCCCCACGAGCAGGGGCTAAATACATACTTTGGGTCCCACTTTTGCTCGAACTTAGCTTATGACTCAAGGCAATGACTATTAGTTAGTAGGGGTGATTGGTTTCAGCGCGAGCTGGTTTCCAGGAATTGAAAATCGAAAGCCGGCCCCACATTGTCTTGAAATCGGATCAAACTGATTTGGTCTGATTTTGGATGGGTCCAGGAACTTGCATGATTTTTTTCTTTTAGGGAATGGAACACTGAAATTGGACAAGGGATTGGAAATAATGTTATTTTTGAACATTTTGTAGGGAGTGGAATGCTCTTGCAGAGTGCAAGCGGGTCTATGAACATTGTTTTTGTTCTCTTCTCCATCATTTTGGCAATAAAAGAAAAAGAAAAAGAAAAAGAGAAAATTATCGGTCCGGACCGAGTTATCCGGGTGGTTCAGTCCGCACTTGAAATCGGGAACCGGACTGATTATTACCAATCTCAAATTTTAGGAACTAGGACCTGCCCAGAACTGATCGATTTGGTCCGATTCCCGTGTTCACCCCTATTAGTTTGGTCACATGAGTAAACGAGAGAGATTTCGTTTGGTCCTACGTGGAAAACATTCTTTTTTTCACGTGCACAGTTTTTCATTTTTGGTGGCTATACTTCTTCCAAGGGTGAATAGATTTTGCTTTCCCCTATACAAAACTACCGTGGTCAAAACCCTTAAAAAGGACAATGTAATGGAAATCTAAATGGGGATTTGGCTAACGAGTAGCCTAGTCGATTTACGTGATCGACGCTGCGTGCTGAGCTTGGCTCCGAAAGAAATTGAAATTGGAGACGGCACGTGGACACGGTATTATATAAAATATTAGTTTGTGAACAATTCCATGAGATCTTCTTCTTCTTTTTAATAAGAAAAGAGGGAATTTCCCTAAAATTATAGATTTACACTCGGTTTCGACGGAATGAGTTGGAAAGGAAACGAAAAGTTTAGCGAAGTATGAGAGCAAAAGAGAAAGGATTCGAAACGTTTGACTTGTAATAGTCCTCGGATGCAAGCGAGAGAAAAGAAAAGATGAGAATAAATTTGTTTAATAATATACAGATCCAGATCTCTTCAAACCTGTTCATATTTAGATAAATCAAAAGGGTATTAAAAAGCATATAAAATTGACTAATCAATCTCTTTTAAGGTCTTGTTTGTTTCATAGAAAATGAATTATTTAAAAAATATTTTCTAAAAAATGATCGTTTGTGTCGCTTATGTGAATGATTAAAGGAAAAATATTTTACAATTTATAATGAAAATATTTATTTATTAATTAATTATTTCAAACAATCTATTTTTAAAATTATTTATTTTTCGCAGGAGCCTTGATTCTTCCTCGCCATGTCAACACACTACCAGCGCCGCCGGACTCAGAGAGACTTCGACTGCAGTCAAGTCAGCGAGCGATGACGGCATCAAACGACCGTTTCGGAAGTGTAAATTTCCACGTTCTACCGTGCGGCCCCCACGTGTTCCCCAACGTGGAGACGCAATGGGGAGATGTTTAATGACACGTGGAGGAGATGAGTTCCACGTGGCATAGGGAGGGTTTTTTTTTTTGGCAATGCTATAAAACGATTCGTTTTGCACTTGTTGTACACGTCATGAGATGTGGCGACTGGAGGTAGAGTTTGAATCTGTTTTTCTGTTTTTTTTCTTCTGTTTTTGTTTTTTTTTTGTTTTTTTTAATATATCTCGCTTATTTTTCTGTCATTACGTGCGCAGATTGCAAACGATCTTAGTTCCAAAGACGAATTGACGTAGCCGGAAAGCAAATGACAACGAAAGAGCCAAAAACAAGGCTAGAATCGAGTCGAATTGAAGCTGGAAAAGGAAAAAAAATATATATATATTTTTTAAGATTTATAAAAGAAAAAACCAATAGTTTTTATGGAACGAGGAAGAGCCAAACGATAAAGAGGCTCAAGACAATTCACAGGAGGGTTTTACTAGTGAGATAGACAAGACTGTTAGAAAGTTGCATGTGCAATGTTACTATCAATAAAATCTGAATAAGGAGAAAATCGGTATTCACTTCAATCATTATCAAGCTTACCTAGGCTTAGTAGATAGCTCGGTTTCTCCAAAAGTACGAGGAGGGGTGACCACACATAGGGTCGTATAGAATAAATCCCAAAGGGGAGTGATGTGTACTATATCAGCACATATTTTTGCTCGAAATTTATCCAAAAAGTTTTAATTTTATTACAATTGTGTCAATTTAATCACAAACTTTTTTTTTGTCAATTTAATCATAAACATTTTCATACTGTGCCAATTTAATCTATTCGACCAATTTTAACTTGAAATCAATGATATGGATGTTGGTGGTCCTATATGACATGGCCAAAGTTGATGTGAACATTTTATTATTATTATTTTACTATTTTTTTTATTTTTTTTCTTTTCCTTCATTATTTTTTTTGTTTTCCATTGTGGCCAGCAAATTGCACTTGGAAAGGGTCGTTGAAGCTCGTCGGCCATTGGGGGAGGCCATTGTGGCCTCACTTGCGATTGTGTCTCGCGATGGTCTAGGTGAGGGTAGCCTCATGGACTGTGAGCGAGGCCGCCTTTGCCCACGGTTGACGAGGCTGCCCTCGCTTAGTGGTCGATAAGCTTCGGCAACTCTTGCCTGCCACAGTGGGAAACAAAAACAAGAAAAGAATGAAGGAAAAACAAAAGGGAAAAAGGGAAAAAGAAAAGAAAAATAACAAATTCATAAAAAAATGAAAAGTATTAAAAACATTTTAAAAAAATTGACCACGTCAGCGCTAGTCATGACACATAGAACGACTGACGTTCACGTTAGCGATTTCCAGCCAAAATTGATTGGACGTGCAAATTTAATTTGGTTGATCGTGCAAAGAAAGCATGTGGAGTTGAACGACATATGGAATAAAATGAGCAAGGATCCACATGCCGATGAATATCGAATATGAGGAATTACGGATGGAAAGGCTCTAATATCATTTTAGAATAAGAAAGAACGCACACATCATGCATTCCTCATGCTTAATTGTTGAATTACAGCAATTCATAGAGTTTATAGGACAACATCCAACCATCTAAGTTAATTTGCACTTACTAGCCTCCAAAATAAATGTAAATACTCTCTAGTATTTTTTATTTTTTTTTGGGTGTCGAATTATCTCTAGTACTCACAAAAACAAAATGTACAAGTGTAAAAGCGCTAAGGGCGGGACAAATTCCACATTGACTGAGAGGCATATGGTTGTGGCGTATAAGCAGGGGCTCTAGGGGTAAGCATGGCCAGGTGGGCTGATCCTAGACATGGAATCTGTTCCCGACCCTGTTATGATCGGTTTCAACTTTTCGGGATCGAGACCTGACCCTGTTTTTCTGGACCCTATTTTGGACCTGACCCTATTTTTTTCGGTTCGAGAACAGGGTAAATAGGGTCGACCCTGTTTACACAATTTTTCCTTGATCCTGTAAAGATTTATGTAAAGCGAGCAGTGTTTTTTTTTATCGTCGAGCGTCGAATGGATTGATTAACGAGGTGACTCTAGCAATCGTAATGATTGGCATACGGGTGTATAGTCTACTCTAGGATTTATGATAGTCTACTCTAGGATTTTTTTTTACAAAATCGGTCCTATGAAATCAGTTTGGGTGGGCCTTTGCCCGGAACCGGCTCTCGGACCGGTAAGAACCGGTTCCTAAAATTTGAAACCGGTTCCCGAACCAGTTTGTATGGGAACCAATTCCCGGACCAGTTTTTCGGGTGAGCCGATCCAGGAATCAGGTGAACCCGGTCCGGTTGCACACCCCTAAGGTGCTCGCCTCTTCCCTCACAAGGGCTCTTTTGATAAGGGCAAAACATCGAGACCACGGGTCAAAGTGAACAATACATTGTGATGGGACACACACTTCTCAATATCATCAACGGCATTGCTTGCGAGAGCCACATATTAAGGCCTTGTTTGGTTCAGCATTCCAAATAAGCTTTGGGGCTGTAAAGTTCCTTGGCCAAATGCAATCCCGTTTGGCAACTTATTTTGATCCACTTTGGGGAAATATAATTGCATCTCCAAGTTTCTTTAAAGTCCTTTAGCTCAAGGCAGATTTGGAGATACTTTGGGAAATTGCATTTCCGAAATGCAAATTGGCACTGTTCATCTTCACTGAGGAGCCAAACGGAGGGTCGCCGGACCTCAAGTGACCATCGCCAGAGGGTCCCTAGACCCCCATGACACCAGGCGACCTTAGACAATTGTTCGCTTGGGTCGCCCTAGGTCACGTGACCTTAGGCGAGTGTGATCCCAGACGTTATTGAACCTCAAGCGATCGTCGCCTAGGGTCGCGTGCTAGCCATATCTGGCCGTCAATGTTGAGCTTCATTTGAGACTAAAAAAAGAAAAGAAAAAGTCCTTTGCAAAGTGTAGTTTTTATCAAATAACATTTATGTCAAAGTAGTTTGTCAATGTGTTTTAAAATTATACTCTACTAAATAGTATTTTCATTTGTCCAAACCCCTTTAGAGTAAAGGTGTTTGCATTTTTCCAAGTACATTTCCCAAATACTGAATCAAACGGAGCCTAAGGATGCATTTGATAACTTGTCAAAATTTTAATTCTCTACCAGAAGTGATTCTGGAGTAGAAATGCGTTTGGTAAAAAATGACTTCTAGAACAGTTTTCTACTTCTGAATGAGATTTGTGTTGGTAAAAAAGCGATTCTCTAGGGCAAGAATCAATTTTCACCAGAAATGATTCTTTTAACTTTTTATTAAATAAAATTT